>OX376373.1:151996139-152561139 GCA_947369275.1 Nemotelus nigrinus
TAACTTAAAAACAAAAAAAAACTTTCCATTTGTCTCCATTTAAAAAAAGCAGCAAATATAAAAATAAACTAAAAAATCAACTTTTCCATTAACCCAACCCCAATTCACAAACTACCCCCTACGGCAAAACTAACAAAAAATTACATAGACCCTATTATGAAACTAAAACAATATCATCCACATCCTTTTGTACATTAGCTTTAATATTGTCTGATCCATTTGCTTCAATATCTTCGTTTCTTTTTCCTCTTACCTGCAATATTCACTGAACGTTAGCACATAACACCTATCCTCGATACAAGCAACTGAATTATGGTCACGATGTCTCGATGCGAAAACCTCATCGGAACAATCATTTTGTTGTCGTCCTTGTTCAGTATGTTCAGGCCTATAGTACCACAGCAGGGACATCATCATTTCACCTACGACAAAGAGAAGAATATAGGAATGAAATCGATAAAACTTCCATTAGGAGGCGCCGTCCTATATTTTCCATTCGCACTCCCCGTCTATGTCCCTTTCAATCGAAAGGACATCGAGGACACCATTTTATTGGATTTTTTTATTTATTTTGAGATACTTACCATCTTCAGGATTCTCCCACAAGTGGGCAACTTTAGCGACATATGGCAATTCGTTCTTTTTATTTCCGGCCTTGAGGAGTACACAATCGCGCGGTCGTATTATATCACCTTCGATATGCTGCATGGCCGGATAGCAAGTACGTATCACGAGCGGATCATCACTCTGTGTTGATGGTTGATAAAATCGAAAAGAAAGAAAGAAGAAGAAAAAGAAAACGATTTTGAGTGGGTGAAGCTATGTAAATTGAGGTAATTTGTCCTGATAGGTTGATCGAGAATATCTTTTGGGAATATAGGCGGTATATTGGTTGGTTTTATGGTTTATTTTCGGGTGTCAGTGGGTAGGTTTAAATAAGTTTTATTGTTAATTAATTGACTAATATTTTAATTTTTGCGAGGTTGACCTGCAAATGCAAATATTTTTTCCCAACAAAAAAAATAATTGGGAATTTTCATGAAGACCTACATTTAGCTAGAAGCGCGAATAGTGTAGTGTGTAGAGCACTTGCTCCTAGTGTGGGGTCCTTGGTTGTAATTCAGGTTCGGACGGGAGACCACGCACCTAGCTTTGAATTGACCAACCTCTGAATAGGTACCTGAGATAAATCAGGGGTAAATCGAGCCGTAGAACTAACCACTCCAAATTCGTATACACATTGATTATAAATTTGTGAACGAAATTCTCTACCAGCTTCAGCCCCTAGGCACGACAAGGGTTGTCGTGGGATTACGTCACTTTATATGTAGTTAAGCAATTTCAAGAGAAGCTAAACTTAGTCAATAATAAGATAATCGTGAGTAGTCAACATTGATGTTGATATCAATCTTTTTTATGGCGAACTCGGAGGAACCATAACTATCAAAAGATCTAGCAAGACAAGGCACACAGGTCAGGATGAATCGTAGGCAGGCGTTACCTACAAGAAAATGTCTCATGTTTCAAAGGAAACTATCTACAGTTAAGGCTATTCTGCCTGGTGACCAAATGACCCTCATACAAGAAGCTTCTAGATCTTATCTTATTCGTATATAAGTTTGGACATATCCGATTCGAAACAATAAAACTTTTCGTGACAATTGTGAGGCCGATGAACTGGCGAATCTTGGTACTTCTCTATAATGCCCCTTATTAATAGGTAAACCGATATGCTCTGCTAAACTAGCCATTAGGCGAAAATAGCTCGAGGACTTTAAGAGGTACTGAGCGGAGGAATCATTCGGTGCGATCGCAAGGTAGACTTGTGCCGCAGACTAATCTAGTGTTATTGAAATTTGGTTTAAAACCAATACTTACATTCAAAAACACCTTAGCTTGAAACGGTTCACCCAACCACGACCATCCATTATTCCATTTTGGCACAGCATTCGTTCGACGCGGTATTATCGAATCATCAACTTCGGTCTGACAACGTCGATACTTAGGCCGTTTCTTACTAAATCGATAACCTCTCGTTCGTGCACGTTTTCCACAGGTACTGGTCTTATAATTTGATACTGCCATCGGCATAAACTCATCATAATCGGTATCTTTACTACTGTTATTATTATTGTTATTCTGTTCACTAAGGCCATCATCATCGTTATCCATGATCCTCTCATCGATATCCATTGGTTCCGCTGTTGGAATTGAAATTGAAAGACTGGCCATCACAGGCTGACTACTACTATTACATTCATTCTGATCAATGTGCTTTTGTGTCCACTGGGATTTCAATTTTGGTTTCTTTTTCGAGCTCTTGGATACCGGTTTTGAATTTTTGGAAGTTCGTGATTCTTGTGTTTCAATCCCTGATTCGTCCTGATCGATTTGACTAATGATTGCATGATTTGAATTAAGCTTGATAGTTTCAGGCAACTTTGGCATTATTTCACTGGAAGCTTGAAGCGCATCTCCATTCATACCGGTGACACTTGAAGCAGCGACCTTAGCGACCTTTTTCTGAGACTTGGATTTTTTTGTTTCGGATTTCGAACGCGATTCAGCAGCCGTTCGGGTCTTTTTGGTTTTGCGTGATGCAGTCGATCGGATGTCAGGTTCGGAGAAGTATCCGCGATTATCGTTGGCGTAATCAGTGCTTGAAATGGTTTGCGGTTTGTAGGTCAATCGGTTTGACGATTCAGTTTCGTTTGAAATGGTTTGGTTTTGAGGTTGACAAGAAACTTTTGCGTTTCTTTCATTCTGTTGTTGTTTGTTGTCCTTTTCCATTTGAAGGAGAATGCGTCTGCGTTCTCGTAAACGTTTCTTCTGCTGCTCTGTAAGGACTATTTTGCGTTTGCGTATGCCACCCCTTGAAATCAACTTGGAATATTTCCGGAAGTGATTCTTCTTATCGCGTTTGCTTGCACTCAAACAAAGATATGACTTTGGCTCTGCTTGTTTAATAAGGCTCTTGTAACCGTTTGGAGAGGATTTCTTACACAAGGACTTATTATCAAGAATTTTGATTCTTTTTGTTTGGAGACGTGGCGTAAGGACATCATCGTCAGTTTTGGTCAAGTCTTCGGTATCTTCCGGGTCTGATGATTTGTCGTGAACTTCAACGATTTCGGGCTCGGTTTTGACTTCTTTGACTTCATCTTCCAGGATGACCACGTCATCCTCTTCCTCGATTTTGATTTCTTCTTTTTTGATTCGATCAATGGAGGGAGTGATGAGATGGTTATGCGATTCGGATACTGAAACATTATTAGCTTCTATGGTGGTGTTGTGACTAGGATGATGCGTATGGTGGTGGTGATGATGCAGGTGGTCGTTGAAAGTTTGAGGATGTGGATGAAGGGGGTTGACTGCATTCAACCTATACATTTCTCGAGCCATTGTTTTTCCGATCCGTGCTTTGCGGACAATTGGCGGGGCGTTATTCATTTTGTTTTCGGAGAGTTGAGATAGTCTCGTTACACCGTCGGTCTCAAGCCCCTTGGTTTGAGTGGTAGGATTATCGACTTTTCCTTGGGCCTCTGTGGAATCACGAAAAGTATTTAATGATTCGGTGTCTACTATCTTTTCGTTTGCAGGGTATATCGCTGGGGATTTTGGTGGAATCACAGTCTCTTCATATTGGCCAGTTTTTCTGGTTTCGAGCGGAACCATTGGTTCTGTGATCACACCTGATTTAATTTCAGGCTTTGGTTCCAGTATTTCCATCTTGCACGGCAAGTGGTGATGGTGAAAATGCATGGAATCTAAAATCGGCTGACCGTTTGTCCGATTCGTAGTTGGTGTCGTTTGGAGATTGGAGTCGTGTTGTTGGATTCTTACTGGACCCTTATTCGTAGTCAACGGCTGATTCGCGTTGGTAAGGCTTTTCTTGTTATTGCTGCTGATGCTGTTGTTGGCAATACTAGTATTGTTGTTGTTGCTCGTAATGCTGCTCAGGTTCGTACTGCTCGAATTGATCATACTGCTGGGATTGTTGCTGTTGCAGTTCGTACTGTTCGAACTCAGATTGCTGTTGTTGTTGCTGCTGCTGTTGATGTTGTTGTTGCCACTGTTGCTACCAATAAGAGGTCCAGTAAGGACGTTTTTTGGACACGACTGCATTGGACATGGACATGGGGCTGGATACTCTGTAAAGGAATAGATGTCTATGAGTTTGTGAGATTTGATGAGAGGTATTTGAATAATTTCGGCCTTTTCCTTTAACATAATTTTGTGTTAGCCAAATTTAAGCCAATTGAGGAGAAAAGGCGTCATTTTGCACGAACCGAATTGCGATATTTTTGGAAAACCATACTTTTCCTTACCCATATAAGGCGGTTGCATACCGCGAGGCGGATAACACTCTCCTCCTCCTGGGCTGTAGCCTGTGTAAAATCCAGGCGGTCCAGGGTAGTGTTCAATGTGTTGCGGTCCGCTCGGTCCTGTGGGGACTAACTGTGATCCTGGTTGCGGAGGTGGTGGTTGTGCGGGATTACCGGTGGATGCAGGGTCATACAAATCACTTGGAGGTGGTGGAGGACCGGGCTGATAGTAGGATGAATATCGTCGATATGTTGGTGCGCTTTGGTACACTTTGGCGGGGAAATAGTGCTGATAGGGTGGCGGATAGCACATAGCATCACCCGGATACGGGGAGTAGTAGCTTGGCGGATACGGAGGATAATGCATTGGATGTATTTGCCGTGAATAAGGTGAGCCTTGTTGTGGTTGCTGTGGTGGTGGCGGTTGTGACGATCCAAGCGCCGACAACGCTTGGGTTTGTGGCGGTTGCCCTGGCGGGACTTGTTGTGATGGATAGCGGAATGTAGTCAGATCTCCACCGGTTATAAGTACATCATTGTCCGGATTATCGACCGATGACAGAGGCTGATGTGATAGTTGCGAGAGTTGATGGTCTCGTTCCGGGTCGAGAGGTGATGAAACTTGTTTCGTTGATACCACTAGTGATGAGTTGGGTTGTGGCCCAGACGGTAGACCATGCTGTGATATAAGTGGACCAGCTGGCTGATAATAGCCTGAAATGATAAAACAAAAGAGTGATTGGTAAGGTGGTGACAATTGTAGATATTTGAATTATATTAAAAAGATAAAAATTTGCATTTGCATTACTAGACTTAAGGATAGATGTCGCTAGTATAATTAAGTACAATTTTGAATGCTAGAATATAGAGAAAAACGTCATCAGAGAAAAATAAATCGAGATGGGCTCACGCGTTTAATTTGAGTAGCAATGAAAAACAGATTGGACAATCAAATAATTATGTTTGAAAGGTTTGAAATCTAACACGTAAAATACTTTTGAAGTGAATGGAATTTTTCCGCTTTGTGTGTTGACAAATTGCTCAGCATTTATCAAACTGATCTGCTGAATATATTAACTTACACATCAATTCACCGTTTTAATTTCTTTTTTAACATATTTAATATATGGGACTCAAGTCAGCGGTGCACGTACATTGATATGTCTTTCTCGAAAGCTGTGACATATCCAATTTCAACGTCTTCCCAAACCCACCAATTATAATATTACGCAAAATTTCCAGACACGTAAACCGCAACATTTCTCCATTGTACGACCTTTTACGAAAACAGTCAGACACAGTCTCTTTCTACCCAAAACTTTTCGACAAGGTGATCAATCTTCGGCCTACAACAACGGCTCGAATGCCGCATTCATCACACCATCCAACAACTTGTATTCACATCGCCAGAGAATAGCAGCATAGAGTATCGCTTTCATAATTAACACCGACCGCACCGTTCACGTGGATATATCCAATTTTATGGCGATGATATTAGCTATAGCCGTGTGCTGCACAGTTGAAGTACCAATAAATTTCAACACAAAGAGACAAATAAGACGAAATGATTTTTTATTATTTTTGAGCCTTTCGAACTTTTGAAATGGAAAATAACGAGCGAAACGGATTTCTCTTTTGCAACCAGGCGACCAACAGACCCGATCTGGTTTGTGTCATTGAACCACTTAGCCATGCAGTCTGTGCGCGTTTTAATAGTGGGTCAAGTTATAAATCGACAACCAGCATTTAATAGGGATCATAATTATGTTGTTTGGACCTGCGATATCTCAATGTCGCACTGACCAAGCCCGAGGGGCCCGGCGATATTTATTCGTGTGAACAAGTGTCACTTCAAGAACGTAACGTCTATATTCCTATTTCCGGATGAGATGAAACCATGGGAAAAAACAATGATCTACAATCGCTGGCCGATCATCACTGATGTTTCCAATCTTCTGTGCTGCGATGATCTTTTACCGAAATGCCAATCTAGAAGGCCATGCATATTTTACTCTCTGGTTCATTTTTTTTCGTTGTGTGGGAAAGAGTGCTCTATAAATCATATGATCTGAGTCGAATTACAACAAATGGTTATGAAAAAAAATAATTCCATGTACCAGAAGTGAACAGCGAACTGTGGCAATGGCAAAAGTTTTTTAAAGTACAGTTAATTTCATGACTCCATGGAGATGGTCACAGTGTGTGAGCGCGTTCGATTGAAATGTAGATCTTTTGTTCGGAGATAGGTTATGTTTCCTGGTTATAAGTGGGGTACAGTTAGTTTGGATAGTTTGAAGCTATCGGGAAAACTATGAACTGTCAAATAATTGGTTAGGCTGGATACAGGCATGTTTATAATTAATGTGCATTTGAAATAGTAAAGGCTATATTGAACGATCTGCTGTTTGCGTAGCTGAACCACTATCGGTCCCAAAAACGTGCCTTGTGATATGCGGCTGAGATTTCATTTTGGACTGTATTTATATGAAGGGTTCAGATTTTCAAGCCATACTGAGTAAATTAACAAATATTTGGTGTATATTTTGCCAAAACAACGTCAGCAGAGCTTATAACTACCACGAAAACTTTTACTGCATTGAATGTCAGTGAACAATTTTCGCAGAAATAAATTTTCACATCTGCCCACTAGAAAAACTGGATCATGCTACCTAGATAGACTAACTGAGAAAATGATTATTTCAAAGCAACACATATCATTGAACTATTTTTTCTATAACCAAACAATATCATCATGTCGAGTGAAAGAGAGCAACAAGTAGAAAGTTGTCGTCGTCTGTTCGTTGAATCGATCCGGTGAAGCGCACCAAATAACAAAACAAGTTGGTCAATAGAAGCCATCCAAAGCTAACCGCAACTAGTTACCCAGACTAAGAGCCAGTGAGCCGCTGTCGCCAATCATTGAAACAGCTCAACCTGATCGAACCGATCGGCCAAGCTCCAGCAGAGTTTTCAGAGATACCATTTTGACAAAGATTTCCAGTTATAATCCCGGGACCTGATCCATTAGAAGCATGTAAAGTGGAAAATAGTTTCTAATGTTGATCCTTCACAGGTCGTGATTTTATCCGGCCAGGTTCTTCAACAACAACAACAACAACAACAAAAACTACAGCAAGAATTCCAAAAACTGTTTCTCAATCTATCGCTATCAATTGTGTTGTTGGCTTAGTGCAAATTGACTCCAGCTTAGCCTCAAGTTTCGCCGCTTAGCAGATCTACTCGTAAGACTGATCGTGCAGTTCAAATATCTTTTCGAAATTAAAGGCAATAGATACTTTGACTCGTCGTCGACTTGTAGTAAAATTTACCGATGCTGTAAATGTTGATAATTAACGTTATAGCGAGAAGAGTACGCGATGTGGCGCACAAGATCAACTGCTAACTAATAGCTCTTGACTTGCTTGCCTGCTATCTAGAAGTAGTGATTGTGGCGGAAATTGATTGTAAATAGTTTGGAGCAAGAAATAGATAAATGCAATGTGCTGTTTTTTTAAGTTGCCATAAAATAAGAGACAAGAATATTTTTAAATTTGACCTCACTTATCAATTTGCGACTATAGAAGAACTAGCAAGCCCTCGATTGTAGATGAAATATTGAAATACGATTGGTATGATACCATGACATATTGCTTCATTAAGCTTCCATTAAATAAAAGCCTGTGATTGATTAGAAATCAAGCTGAGGTCCAAATAAGTCATTAGCATAACATGACCTCTGGTTCCTCTGGCACTCCGTTATTCTAGCTACTTATATTCCCGCTGCTTCTGCTCAGGAACAAGTAGATAGCAGCTGGTTGGCTTGTGAGAACAATCTGATGGTCATGGTAGGAACAAAAGACAATTGCTCTGATCATTTCCTACTCGACGTGGAAGCTAGTGAGTCTCGTTGTTTATGGTATCGGTAACTTGGTAAGCTTGACGATCTCACAGACCATCAATTTGGTCTTACTAAGTCACTGCTCTTGGCTTCTGATGGTAGAGCAACTACCGCTACTTGGTTAGGGTCAGGCGGAATGGCGAAGACGATGAGAACCGACGCTACTGTGAATATCATGTGGAATCACGTTGATGATGATGACGACGACGATGGGGAATGGATAGATTTTCAGATGTGCATTCAGTTCAATGGCCAAATTATGCGTCAGTTACATGCTACAAGTGTCATGTGTAATTTGCGCTTATATGAGAAGATATAAAAGATATCTGAATAAAAGATATGCGTATGAATGAAGTGAGAATGTCTGGGTTTTTGATTGATTATGTAGGGAGTGATTAAGGTTTAGATATTTGGTTTGAGATGAAATTAAAGATGAAATATTTGTTTTGAAGATACATTTTTATTCATGGAAGCTACGTATATTTCAATTCTTCGGTATGTACATGGTGGTATTTGGGGGTGGAGAGACCTGACCATTTCTTCAATTGAGATTGGTCTATTTAGGTCACATAGGTGGTTTTACTTTTGATCTTAAACCTTATTAATATTGGAAAGTTATCAACTCCTTTTTAACGAGTAATAGTAATAATTTTCAAGCCCATTTGGTAGGTTCTACTCGGAGCATGGTATAAACACTTTTAGATGCTGCACGGTATGACGTTTTCTTCAAATTCCTACTGCGGGTTGTTATATCAATGATTTTTGCCAATAAACTTAAAGAATGAATGATTGCCTGTTAATTGTGAATAGCTGAAATCAATTATAAAAATCAATTTTACTTTATGACTTGGACATTTGCGGATAACAGCTCTAATATGTGGAAGTTGGATTGTCAGTTAAGCTTTTTCCACTTTTTTAAAGAATGCAGGCCCAAACGAAGACTACCTTCTTCACCTTTTGAAAGATTTACTCATGTTTGATTTTTACGAGGGGTATAGTATTCTTAGCCAAAGAAAGACTAAGACTATTATTGACTAGATTTGGCGCCCATATACTTTTCAGTCATTAGATATAATAGAGAATTTCATTAGATATAATAGATATAATATAATAATAGAATTTCAAGAGCCAATAAAAATCTCTCATAGTTTAACTTTTCAGCCAGGGACTACTTCGTTGGTGTTCGCAAGCGCCGGACAATACTAACCACTTGACTGCAAAATAACTTGCTCTGTATGCTTTTTATAGGTTTGATATTCGCTTCAGGCCGTGAATAACAATGAAAAAGGATCTACCAGCAATTTGTTACTACGCCATTTTGTAATTCCTAGAAAATTTTGGTTATCATTGGAATGGAATCTGCTACTACTGCTTGAAATCTCGAGATTCGGGTGAATTTCGTTTTCGTCAGAGGACCTTGCCTTGAATTGTCCCAACCTTTCAGATCTTAATTTTAACATGGTATTCAGGCCGTGAATAATATACATAAACAAACAAAAATATACATAAGATAATACCTACAGTGTCTGCGTTGTACAGTTTCAAAAATCGAAATTCTAGAGTTTTTTCCTCAGAAGTGGATTTGAATCTTACTCGAGGTCGAAAATTGGTTCATTTTGTTGAGTTGACAAGCCTTTTCATTACACTCTGGGTCCTTCCTAAACATCTTCTAACTAAAGAGTAGATACTAGCATAGTTGAAAAATTTCGAGGTTTACTACAAGTGATGGATGTTGAACCGGAAATTATGGCAGCTATTTATTTATGTATTTAAGAATCCAATGAACAGATACTTACCCAATTAGTATACGCCTTTTATACGTATACGTACATATCAAATTTCACACGAGGATCAAAGATAACGACAAGGTCTTTATGTTGGTCTGCATGGGACAACAAACTACCGAAAAGTGTATGGTCAAAGCACATAGGAGTTGATTTGTTAGTAAAAGCCATAACAAGAAATTCAGAAAGATTGAGGGAAAGAGAGTTCATAGTACACCAATCCCTCAAAGTAGTAAGGTCTGATTGAAGAAGCAGGCTGTCTTCAAAACATGAAATAATACGTGAAACTTAAAGTCTTCCCCGTAAAGGAGGAAAACGGAGTTAAAACAACTGGAAAGGACATTGATGAGCAATACAAACAAAAGCGGTCTGAGGATGGAGCCTATAAGAACACCAGATGTAAGATGAAAAGGGAAAGAAACACAGCCATTGAAAATAAGACAAGTCCGATTAACAATATGGGATCAGAACCAGGAATGAAGGGTGCCTGTAATGCTCTTTAAGCTCAGTTTGCAGCTAACGACTTTGGGAGCCGTTGGACCCCAAGCTAGACTTAGGGGCGAACGACTTTGGCCTCGGCTTACTAAAACTGGACCAAGGATAGAACCTTGCAGAGCGCCTGATATATGATAAGAATGCGAGGAACAATACCAAGAGGAAAAGACGAACCAATGTCTGAAGTAGAAGTGTTTGGAGGTGCAAAAGAAGAAGCAAAAAAATTATTATAGGGAATCGAAACAGTGCTTCCCTAATGTGTCTGTTTTTAGGCAATGACTATAAACTAGAAATTGTATGAACCATTCGAAAGGAGAATTTGTTCGAAAAATATTATTTAGGGTATTCAGGTTTGGTTTTTCTCTAAATCTTTTCAAGCAGCTGATCAAGTCCAAGAAACGATGATATACTTTATCAGATGAACTTCGAACAAATCATTACGGGTTATATCATATTCGCGCCTTGCATTATATACTACTATAGTTTTCGTACTTTGCGTAATAGAAATAGGAGTATGATAAATAAATAAAAGAAGGAAAAAAAGAAAGAAAGAAAGGAAGGAAAGAAAGAAAGGAAGGAAAGAATGAAAAGGGAAGAAGGAAAAGGAAAGAAGGAAAAGGAAAGAAGGAAAAGGAAAGAAGGAAAAGGAAAAACGGAAAAGGAAAGAAGGGAAAAGAAAAAAAGGAAAGAAGGAAGAAGAAAGGAAGAAGAGAAGAAAGGAAGAAGAGAAGAAGGGAAGAATAAAAGAAAAGGAAGAAAGGAAGAGGAAGAAAGGAAGAGGAAGAAAGAAGGAGGAAGAAAGAAGGAGGAAGAAAGGAGGAAGAAAGAAGGAGGAATAAAGAAGGAGGAAGAAAGGAGGAACAAAGAAGGAGGAAGAGAGAAGGAGGAAGAAAGACGGAGGAAGAAAGAAAGAGGAAGAAAGAAAGAGGAAGAAAGAAAGAGGAAGGAAGAAAGAATGAAGAAAAGAAGAAGAGAGGGTGAAAAGAAGAAGAGAGGAAGAAAAGAAGAAGAGAGGGTGAAAAGAAGAAGAGAGGGTGAAAAGAAGAAGAGAGGGTGAAAAGAAGAAGAGAGGAAGAAAAGAAGAAGAAAGGAAGAAAAGAGGAAAAGAGGAAGAAAAGAGGAAAAGAGGAAGAAAAGAAGAAGAGAGGAAGAAAAGAGGAAGATAGGAAGAAAAGAAGAAGAGAGGAAGAAGAGAAGAAGAATAGAAGAAGAGAGGAAGAAAAGAAGAAGAGAGGAAGAAAAGAAGAAGAGAGGAAGAGAAGAAAAAAAAGAAGAGAGGAAGAGAAGAAAAAAAAGAAGAGTGGAAGAAAAGAAGAAGAGAGGAAGAAAAGAAGAAGAGAGGAAGAAAAGAAGAATAGAGGAAGAAAAGAAGAGAGGAAACAAAGGAGAAGAGTAGAAATAAAGGAGAAGAGAGGAATCAAAGGAGAAGAGAGGAAGAAAAGAAGAGAGGAAACAAAGAAGAAGAGAGGTAGAAAAGAGAATTACACTTTCTTAAATAATTTTATGCAAAGTATGACCAATTGGAACCGATTATTTTCCTCGATATTCCAGGCAGTAAATATATTATTTTATGTAAAGATTCCGGATCTTTCGACTGAACTCAATTTTCGAGCCACTTTCTGATGTTTTCATAAGAAATGAACCTGCTTTTAGATAGAGATAACACCATGGGCAGAAGAAAGTGAAATGATTAAAAATTCCAATATCACGCCTTCTAGGTGTATTTATCTGAATTTAAAACATGGGCCTGGCGTTGCCATGTAGCAGAATTAGCTTTTTGTGTCTATGAATCCATTTTGGCTATTTTTCATTCAAAACGTTGATCAAAAGTATAAGCTACACAGCTTTATGCGTTCATTTTATACAACAACTCTTCGAAAACATCAAATGCACAACAATTTTCGAAATTCGGATGCTTCGTTTAGACACCGATGGACAGCGCTCACCGGCTTACCCCATGATTTGGGTCGTTTAGGGTTGTCGTAATAAATCCATTGACAATTTGTCAATTCGGTGCAGGGGTTTCTTCATTTAGTACCGCTGAAGCAGCTTTCTTGCTTTCTTTTCAAAATTTGCCGCGGCCATCTGAACTCATCTATTGCATCGTTGATTATTGAACGGCAGTGTGAGAGGCAAATTAGGTCCTCCCTTGTTTTTGATGTACCATTTGCCCGTACTGAAACTTACTTTCATTCTCCTGTTTTGCGCCTATTACGTACCCATAATGGCATCCAACTTGGTCCTGTTCCACCCTCTATTGCCACCTTTAAAATAAATGTTTGCAACACAATTTTTGGTGATGTTTAATCTTATTTATCTTTTTTGTCATTCGATTCTTGTTTTTCATATCTTAATTTTCTCAATTTTTTAGTACTATGCTATTCTATTTGTAATTGGGCTTTTTGCCTGTTAATGGATTACTTAAATAAATAAATAAATATCGCACGTAAGCAAACGCTTTTAAATATACCTCTGCTTCAGTTAATTCAGCAGCCAAATTCTGAGTTCTTGCACCAGTCCTGTTACATTTGAGCGTGAACCAACTGTTGATTTGTCGACAATCAATGTATAGTATTTGAATTTCTCAAGCGTTTATCCAGGGTATTCGTCTCTCGCGTTCTTTGTCATTTGCATGAAATAGCCGAAATCATTCATTACTAATTGCCTTACTGGTGAACTTATTCCACTATCAAATATATCACCAGAGTTTTGGTTCAAAAATCTAGATTTTTTCGGTTTTCAAATAATTATAGGTTTTTCGCCAGCATTGGTCAAAAAAGCCCACAAGTTAGCTAGTTTCCTACAAGTAATGTTGGCAGTTATTCTGAGCTTCGGAAATATACTTTTTTTCTAGCCCTTCTTGGATACGTCAGGAGCAATGCGGAGCAAACAAATTGGAAATACCAGTCATATTGAATATTTTGGGCTAAGTTTTTTGTAACTAAAGCCAACGCGAATCTAATGGTCCACAAGTTTTTGGTAGTTTGAGTCACTTCACAAGAAGGAAGAGCCCAGAAATTAGGTCTCCGGTCGAAATTCGGTTTAAGATCCGCGTGTGACTGCAAGGAAGCAATAATTTTTTTTTTCAAAGCTTTTTCCAAATTCTAAAGAAGTATTCCTCGTCGAACTGGCAACACAACTTTGGCCAGATCTAGTGAAACCGAATAAAATTTTATTTGTCTATTCATGCTAATTACAAAAAAGCATAAATAAATAATACCAAAATCTCAAATCAAGTTGAAAGTATTGCTTCACTTTAAATACCCGTACAATTATCTTAATTCTTCCATTTAGGTGAAAACTATACACCATTAGCATTTCATATTCTACCAAAGGGCAAACAACAAAAGAGAAAGTCTTCGTCATAGTCATCATCAGAAACATAACGGGCACGATATACACTACTCGCCGAGCTGACTGACTTGCTTACTTGCTTTCAACTAGTTGTAAAAACACAATCCGAAGTGTAATTATGTAAAACAAAACTCTTTTATCCTTTCGTATTGCTGTTTCAGTTTAGCTTCCTTTGCTATTTTTTCGCCATCGAGTCCCTCACTGTCTGCTTTTGTCGTTTTATTTTCATTTTACGCGAAAAAATCTTTATAGACTTTGCATCTTGTTCATTTATGTGTTGTTTTTTTCCTGTTGCATTTTCTGCACTTTTTGTTTAGTAACGAACTCGAAGATTTTCAAGCTAGCAGGGCTCGAAAATGAAAAATTAATATAGTGAGCGTGAAGAAGAAAATATGTAGCTGAGCTGAGTTCATGTTTTGTTAGTTTGCCTAGCTCCTGGCAGTGAGTTACTGTTGCATCGCGAAGAACTAGTGTAAGTTCTCGTAGTCGTCTGTGGATTGGTGTAAGCGTCGAATGCAATAAATATAACTGCACTCGCGTATAGATGCATTGCATTTGGATGCATCGGTGGAAGGTGAGCCGAATCGAGTGTACCTGTTGGATGTTGCATATGAAGCTGTTGAATGCTGCTTCAGACGCTCGGTGTTTGCCTGCCTGCACTTTATGCAATGCCTTTTCCATGGCTTTTCACAAGTCCTCGTCCAACTCCTGCTAGGTAAGGCATCTGTTGTGGCGGTGCGCTACTCCATTCTCGGTACATATCGGTATGACTGCCTTTGAGTAATGTGAAATACGATCGCGGGACATAAAGCAAGTGCTAATGGCGCAAATATTATCTTAGTTCGTGCGCTAAGGAATGGAGGAACCGTGAACGAACGTCGAAAGGCAAGCAAGCAGCCAGGCAGGCAGACAGCCAAGACAATGTGGTCCATTATGCATGAACGCTGTTAACATGTTTTTCTTGATGAGATTCCGTTGAGGAGAAAAAAATTTGCTGAGCAAAAAGCTAAGTACGATTTGTAATTATAGCTCCAGGCTAACCACCGGTATGTGTTATTTTTAATTACAACCCTGCATCTTGGTCTCTGGATACAAAATGCTTTCTCATTCAGCACCAAAAGCTGCATATCTCGTCTCTGTCACCGGGGAAAATTCCAACTGTTTATTGAATTTCCGTCAGTAATTTACAATCTTCGAATGTTTACATAAAAGCAAGCACATAATTGCCTGAATCTTTGTCGTCTGACCTTATAGAGAGGAGCTCATACAACCTGCTGTCGTCAAGTTCCAGCTCTATCCATCCAACCAACCAACCAGTCTGCAAACCACCCATCCAGGCAGCCAGCAACAACCATTTCCTCTTCGACATGCCTGCAGATATTTTAATGTTTCAAACAGAATCACACAATTTGCAGGTTGGATGCATTCTCCGAGCGTAACTTTCATGTCTTATCCAATTATATACGTACAAGTTACATACAAATACGACCAGCAGCAAAGTTTTCAACAATTTTACATTGCAATGATGTTCAAATTCGTTTCGAAACGGGAGTTAAGTTATCGTCATAAACGTTTTGTATGCACTCGGTTTTGTTGTTGTTGTTGCTACTGTTGCTTCGGTTGTTCCCGTCATTCGTTTACAGGGTTAAATGACTAAAGTATAGATAAGTATTTTGTACTGTTAATGTATCTGAGGTGTTGTGTTGTTGACGGTGGTTGCTGTTGTCGCTACCACTGTTCATTTAGCTAGTGGACTGGTTGATTTTGAACCAGGTTTAAGCTGAAATCGATTCGTTACATGATTCGATGGATTTCGTAATCGGTAGACTTCCTCATTCTTTGACAAGTGATCGCGACTAGATTGGGATGGAAAATCATAGATTTGATGATTTGTAAAATAAAGAGCTATGATCGTATAGGTGGATAAGACCTTAAAATATGGGGGACTATATAAATCCTAAAAATATAGGAAAATATCAGACTTGTCATGTGCAAAGATCTAGCAATCAAGGTAGAGTCAGTTGATTAACTTTTATGCCTGCATTCTTCCTGGGGATTTTTTTGTTAATGCCTCTGGTAGATTACGCTGCTATTTTATAATTTTGTGTTTTGAGAAAGAGGTCTCCTTTATAATAATAGTGATCAATTGAATTTACAGAGCCTTGGGTTAGCATATTTCTGCTACTTTAAGATAAAATGCCCATCTAAACTCGTAAAATAAAAGCCTCAAATGATCTAATAACCGAAACTTGTCTTCTCAAACATATCTATAGTATGCCAAAGATTATTGCGAGCCCTTGAAAACAGATAAAGTGCAATGGAACTTTATGCAAAACAGATAACATATTGTTATTTTTTTTTTAGAAAATGCTAAATATTTACATAAAGCTTTATATCTTGACATATCTTAACTAAATACAACTAATTTGCAGCTACACATTTATTTATTTAATTATTCACATATTCAACAGATAAAATCCAATTACTGAATATAGAAATACATAATACACAAAGAATCTACTAATGAAAGAATGTAATATAGAAAGCATAAAATAATAATGAAATAATAATGATAAAAAAAAGCAAAAATAATAAACAAAACGAAGGTGAAAAAGTATAAAGAAAAATAAAATCAAGGTGATAAAGTACAAATTCAAAATTAAGAAAAATAAAAGAGAAAAAAAAACTACATTGAGTTGGTAGTAAGCAAAACATTGTTTTTAAGAAAAGTTTTGAAGGTATGTAATATCGGCGGTAGAGGACCAAGCTGTAGGTCATTGTGTTGCCTCAGCAAACACAACAGCGGATAATAAAAAAGTATCAGTGCGCGCAAATGGCACACTAAACGCAAAAGAAGAACGGGTGCCATGCACTGCAACACAGGCAGAAACGTGGCTACTAATATCGGATTCAACCATCCTATGAAATAATTTAAAGAGTAGGCACTCATCCAAAAAGAGTCTCCGTGATTCGAGGGAAGGAAGATGAAGGAACGACAGGCGAACACTATAAGGACGGTAAGGAAGCTGAAATTTATAGAATAGGGAGCAAGTAAATCTGCGTTGAACGGACTCCAACGCAGTATTCAAGTAGACATAACGAGAACACAAAACTCGACAGCAATACTCAAGGAGAGGAAAAGATGTACACAGGTGGAAATATTAACAAAGGCTTTAGAGGTTCTAATAATAAAACCTCATACTTTAGAGGCCTTCGCAGTAATATATGATAAATGCTTATCGAATTTAAACTTAGGATCAAACATTATGCCAAGATCTCTAAAATTATCAACGACATTAAAAGAAGGGCCAGAAACAAAATAGGAGAACATCAAAGGTGACATTTTCAAGGAGAAAGACATTTTGTAACATTTCGCGATGCTCAAAGTGAGAGCATTGGCAGTGCACCAAGTCTGTAGGCTATTAAGATCATTTTGTAAAAGTATACAGTCATCTTAAGACTCGATAAATCGAAACAGCTTGAAATCGTCGGCATATAAAAGACAAGAAGATCGGATTAAAGGAGGGAGATCGTTTATGAATAAAAGAAAGAGGACCAAGGGTAGACCCTTGCGGAATACCTGATACAAGATAAAAGTGGGTTGAAGAGGAGGTTAATTTCTTCTCAGTTACAATACAGGTACGACCAAAGATTTAAGAGTTAAACCAGGAAAGAAGAGGACCAGCAATGCCATCGTACCTTAGCTTTTGAAGAAGGAGATTATGGTTGACAGAGTCAAATGCTTTGGAAAAGTCGGAATATAGTACATCAACCTACTTTTGATGGTCAAGAGCGGATGCGACCGTGTGTGAGAAGGAAAGAAGGTTGGTCAAAGTGGATTTACCCTTGACAAAACCATGCTGCTCTTGAGCGAGAGTTAGTTACATCCTCAAGACACTGTTCAGACACATGGCACGTACTTATTAGTTTTTTAAAGAAATTTTTATATACCTACAAAGCTTCTTTATTACCAACACATAATTTCTTCCTTGAACCCCTCTTCAATATGAATAAATTGATGTGAACTGTATTCATTGTCTAAATCAATATCCATTGAAATAGCGTTGTAATATTTTCCGCTAGCTATCCCGTTTTTGCCTTTATCTTTTCATTACAACTTTAGTATGATTTTAATCCTCTGGTTGCATCCCTGATAGTTAATTTGTAACGACAATTACTATACACACAGTTAATTTAAGTCATGAATCTTAGTTTTTAAGTTTTATTTAATTTAGGTTAAGCACAACATTCGGTTTTAAGCTTGTTTTTCTTATATTACTATACAAGCACCTCGCAAGAAAACTTTCTGAAAAAAGCTATTTTAAAATTAACATTTAGATGCAAAGACTTTGTCTCAACACTAACTTTAAGATATTGTACCACATAACAAACGAATTCAATGAAGTTATTATTATTATTAGTATGATTTTATATCTTTTAGTAGATTTCTATTCCATATTTTGATTCCTTTTTCCTTGATTAATGGTTTGCCAATGGTTTCGCAGTTCTTTTGGCACGGAATGAGTGAGAAAAATAGAATGATAAGTGTTCTCATGCAAAATAGTTGAAAAAGACAGTACAACAGGTGTTTCCCTAAAGCAACAGATTACTGAACGTGCCGGAATAACCAATCGCCGGGCTATCAAGATTGTGCTGCAATATTGTCTTATAATATTACAAAAATATTATTGCTAATTAACGATTACTTTTCGGAAATATCACCGTTCTAAAAATGCTATTTTCCTGAAAATATTACGTTCTGACCAGGATGCTAAGAGCTTAGAGTTACCGAACTGGATGATACCGGTTAAAGATCAGGTTGGGTGGAGATAATTGTAGGGAGAGGCCACGATCGGACCAAGGTTGTAGTATAATCATTGCCAATCTTAGTAATCATATTGTTTATAATTTTTTTTAAAAATTCGCTGGTATCAGGCTATTTTTGAAGACCACTCAAGGCAAGTAAGAAATAGGTAGTCAAAAACTACATGAATTGAAATGCAAACGAATAATCTAGTTAGCAATATGACAATCCTTAAATTTGCTTCTAGGAGCACATTCTCAATGCCTATCCTGCTATACTCTTTAAAGTCTAGCGAACTCAAATCAAGGCTGCCAGAAGAGAACAAGTTATCTATCACTAATCATACACGCAACATTCCCTATAAGTCAGACATGAATCATTGCACTTTGTGGGCTTGAGGCCTTGTGAGCCACTGGAATGTGTCTATGTATTTTTGCAAAAAGTTAGGTTAAAAGGCTTAACAATAGTCTCTAAAATGATTTTTGAGTACCAGTTACATTGTTGTAACTGAATATCCACTTGAACACATCAGATTTGGGATGGAAGCCTCGGAAACCTTTTGGCACTCGTTTTCTAACTTACTTTGCAGATTGGACATATACTCTATCATTTCTGAATTTTTTTTTTTGGATCCAGGCATCCGAACGGCACGGACTGTTTCCGACATTTGATGACGTAAAACGTCACCATTTTCTTTCAATAATTATATGGTCTGGTACACAAGCGTACGACTTGTTCCTAGCGGCAACAAAGTTTCAAAAATACTTCTTTTCCACTTGTAGGGCTTGCGATTCTAGCACTGCTGCCATTTAATCTGCTACCTGTATGTATTTGCTTTACTTCTTTCGACTAGATTCAGATCAACAGCATACAGGTTTTAGCAGTTTTTTTTTTATTTTATCATTAAGCCCTATTTATTAAAGATTGACCTTTCAGTCCACCCAATCCGAGCTATCTACATAGTTTCAATCACTAGCGCAGGGCTATTCGACCCAAAGTCCATCCAACTTTCCTCTGGGCTCTGTGCGAAAAGTTAGGAAAAAATATTTTCCACACAGCACATATCCACCTATGCATATTTAGTTAGCTCAACGTTATCGAAAACCTGTGTAAGAGTGTTGCCTTGATGAGCCAGCACATAGCTCACAGAATCTGTGGAATCAATCACCGCATACAATCATTGACCAGTTCATCATTCACATGACTCAGCTGGGTGAGTGGCCCTTTTTGACTCTCTTCTGATTCACCTATCACTAATGGGGAGACATCCTCGAAGAGGCCAGAACTAAAAACTGGTTGTAACGCCGATGATGATTTTGATGATAGTATTTGCCAGCCCCAGGAAGTTGATCGTCCCCACGATTGTTGTCATTGTTGTCTTAACTATTTGTGAAATCGATTCTCTATAGCACTTTGATTATTTATGTTGATTATTCTTTTTATCCGGAAAAACCCGATAAATTTTTCGGCAAGAATTAATTCTTTGTCGATAGATAATTTTATGCCGAAGTATTAAAGTAGTGAGACGTGAATTTTATTGATTGTATGAGTAAAGTCCATATATTGAAAGATATTTCCATCGATTGTTTTTTGTTCAAATTGAAATTTGATATGCAGTTCCTAGTGGTGATTCTATTTGGTACTATTTGATTTTGAAAAGTACTTGTTAAAATTTAAAATTATTTCGTTAACTCTGGTTGTTGGTGCTCAATTGATATTTGTTTGGTATCATTATAACCTTTGCCGCAAGTAGGGGTTGAATCTGGTAGACTCACGTAGACTGGTAGACTCCACGACTCACTTCATCCCTGATTTAACTAGGTTAACTCAAAACTATGAACGCGGTCCCCCGTCTGAATCTGGATTCGTACCAGAGACCCCCTCACATTAGAACGCAGTGCTCTACCCACTATACTGCAAGTAGCTGAGTTGAATTCGAGACAGAGAGCCTATATATAATCGTATATTTTTTTTAAATCCATAATTATAATAATAGTTTTGGCAGCCAGTTAAATTGAAGAAGAATTTATATTTTCACACTGAGAACTATCAAATTGACATTGATTTTTTTTTTACAATAGGGTTAAATTTTAAAGCTTGTTTGAGGTTCGGGGAAATTGAGTGACATTAAGAAGACCCGAATTTAATCAGTATCAGAGATTTACCAAGATTTTGAGTGTTGATGTTGTCAGTGAGTTGTCTTATTTAGTTTTTAAAACCTTTTTTGAATATAAATTTTTAAGATTTGAATAAAGTATTTAATTAACATATATTCAATGCATTACTCACGAAACCAGTTGTTCTAAATTATTTTCGTAGAAATAATATAACTGTTGAGTATCTTACCTGAAAGAAGAAAATAAACGTCATTAGTTATGAATGAGGAAAATTTTGAGCAATATTATACTAAATAATTAAAAATCAGTCTTGCTAGTAAGTTTTTGATAAAAAGTTTTTTTTATTGAATATTGTCGATTTTGTAAATAATTAACAATTATTGTATAGACCCTTTTTTCTGTGATTCGTTGACATTTTTTTTAAAGTTTGCCGATAAAATTGAATGAAAAAGTTTGTAGTCACACTTAAATGCAACAAGGCGGTCAGCGCAATTATTTTTTAGGTCAGTCAGTAAGGAAAAGTAATTGACTGATGCGACCTTTTAGTACATACAAAATACCATTTTATACGCTAATCGAATTCTCATTCACACAATAAATTTTTTCATGGATTCAAAATTGAATGTCATAGCATGAAGCATACAAGCCAAACACAAAGTGAATGGAATATTGAAAGTGGCAGACATATATGAAAGTATAGGTGGACGTTCATCGCCATAGGCCTGTTGTGAGAAACTAGTAAGAAATTAAGTACTATCAAATTTCGAAAACAATTGTCCTACAACAATGAGTTGCAAAGAAGTTAAAAATAAAAGAAAAAGTCAAAAGACTAAAATCTTAGACCATTGGACAATGCGATAAAAGTGGGACGTAGTAAAAGTCAAGTGTAATGAAGTGAATTGGGCGAATTGAAGACATTTTGGGCAAAATTTATTGTGTCATGCTTTCCAATAAAAACAATGCTGGTGCGAATAATTTCTGGTCGTGTGTTTATTCTGTCGATGGAGCTAGTTACACATTTTAAATCAATTTCAACCAAAACCAAATATTTCAATAATTATTTTTTACATTCCAAATTAATTAAAGTCTATAATTTATAAGAATTAAATTAAAACGTAGAAGATCCCACACACCAATACAGCAAAATTAAATTAAAAAAAAAAACAGCGAGGAAAACTAAATTACATAGAAAGTGATTTGTTAAAGATATCATCATCATCATTACGGTGTCTTTAATCTTCTAGAACTTATCTCACCTCTGAACAAGTGTGTAGCATAGAACATATCACGAAAATGTGGCGGCAGAATGGCATGATATGGCTGTTCAAGATTTACTGCCGCCACAGCAGCAGCGGCAGGTACCGAAGAAGCAGGCGCAGATGAAGATGAACATTTGCCATCGGCAGAACTTAGTATGGAGTCTGCTCCAAGAAGTGATTTTGTCGTTGCTTTTGCCGGAGTGGAACCTCTTTGAGGGGCACCAATCATTGGCGTCGTTGTCGTATCCGAAGTGTTCACAGCAGCTGCTACAGCAATAGCAGTCGGAGCTGCAGCTCGGCCCGAGGAGGGAGCGGGAGTAGCCGAGGAAGCAACAGGTGAAGGTAAGCTGGTAGTCGGTGATGGCACTGATAATAGTGACGAAGATGACGATGCCGAAGACATTGAAGGCGATCCATTCGACGAATCACAGGCACTCCCACTGCTCCCGGTACTCGATCGGCGTATAGAAGCCAAATGATTGCAATAGTTCAGTAGACGGCTACTGTTCGTATGGAGCCCATTTGGATTGCTGACCGTTGTCAGGCTACCATTCTTTAGTAGGAGCTTCTGATGTTGCTGTTGGTACTCGAACATTTCACACAATTTGCAGCCTTTCATTTTTTTGTTTTGTTTTGTATTATTTCAATTTGTTAACGAACGTGTAAACTAAAGGCAGGAAATGGAGACTATGCCGATAGTTTGTTGTAATATTAGTTTTGTTGTTATCACAGATCGGATTGTAATGTTTGAGAGCAAAGTTTCGTTTTTGTTGTTGAATTTTTCGTTTATACACTTTTCACTCTTTAGTACAACACTTTGTAGTAATGCATGTTTTATTTCGAATTTTTGTATATTTTGTTATGTAGATATCACAGGTAGTATATTTTTTGCAGATACGTAATCTGTAATAGAAGTTTGATTTGTGAAAGATTTTATTCTGTTTTTTTTTTTTTTTAAATATGGCAAACCGTTTTTGTTGAGGACTAAAAATCCGCGAAATTATTAATTTTGTAAAGTAAATATGCCAGATTTCGTATGGACATGAAGATGTAAGCAAGAGGTGAATTTGAAGCTGGTATTAGAAGTTGAATTGATAGGAGCCATATATATTCTTGCTCATTCACCATACATTTATTGTGCAAATAATAAATACAAAAGCAGAAGCGAAATATCAGATAAATATTAACAGAATAGGAGAAAATAAAATAAAAAAAAGAGTGAAAAGCAAAACAATATTCGAAATTGTTTACTGAAGCAATAGTCAAAGACCTAGGAAATCGCTACTTGTGGCAGCCCAGATAGAGCTTCAGTCGGATTAACTTTTTGTATCCAACTACCAGACAAAGAAGTTTATGATTAAAACCTGAATCATTTAATGTAATTAAAACGAAAACCTGATTATTTTATTTATTTATTTATTTTTATTTATTTTTTTTTATATTTCTGGGTACTTAACTGACTTTGAGTAAAAATTTGGTCAATCAGGAAATTTGCAGTGACACTTAGTGCTCATTTGGGAAAAGTGTGTTTTTTATTTATTACAATATGAAATATTGATGCTCTCGATACAATTCCTTACATGGGAGGGCTGTGCTTCTGCCAACTTTGGGAGTGGGATTGAATATAGTTTGGGATCAATGATTCATCATATCAATCATTGATTTTGAATACGTAGATTTCTATGCATTATCGTACGATAGTAAGTGCGACGCATCGCTTTGGCGTGCAGGCGCAAAGCGCAGCGAGCTAAGAATAGGCCGGGAGTGGCTGAGCTATCTGCTGCTCACATTGCGGCAAAGAGGGTGCTGACCAAGGCCATCACGAGGAGCGAACGTGCCAAATGGGAGGCCCTTTCTTTGTGAGGAGGTCAACTCAGATCCGTGAGGAGACAGCTACAAATTGGTCACTCGCAGACTTGGCTGCATGCGACGTAGCACTCTCATGGATGTGATATCCATGGAGCGTAGTGTTGGTTTGCTGTTCGCGGCGCATCCGCCAAGGAACGATGGTCTCATCATCGTCAACCAGGCGGATGTTCCTTTCTTTACGGACGAAGAGCTGAACAGTGCAATGTCCAGGATGATGAACCGGAAGGCTCCGGGGCCTGATAAAGTGCCGTTCGAGGCGCTTAAAGTCATGGCGGAGAGTCAACCGCGTCTATTATTGGATTTATATAATTCATATTTAGTCGCGGGGGTTTTCCTGTCGCGGCGGGAATTAGCTCGACTGGTACTTGTAGACAAGGGGAAGGATAACCTGAGCAATCCCGCCCGCTGTGCATGCTGGACACTGCTGTCAGCAGTGAGATCAGCTGGTGACCTTTCTTGCAGGCAGCACTGCTTCCGGAAAGAACACTAAACAATCGATACCATATCAGAGGTTGTTGGGGCTGTAGTAAGAACGGAAGAGGCACGCTATCAAGCCAAACCGGTCGTCTTGCTGGTAACGCTTGACGTACAAAACCTCTTCAACTTGGCTTGTTGGACGGACATCCTCCGGGCCCGTAGCGGAGGTTACGTATCACTGGCTACTTCATAGCCATGATGCGGGATTACCTCAAGGACCGATGGTTGCTCTACGGCACTGAGGACTGAATCAGAAGGAGGCCTGTCACCTCAGGTGCGACACAGGAGTCGATCTTAAGACCTGACCTCTTGAACATCATGTACGATGATCTGCTGCACCTGGAAATGCCTGCAGATGTGTTCCGAGTAGGTTACGCTGATGACGTCGCAGTTGTAATCAGTTTTAGATCTGCCGATTTTGCTGAACTTAGACTTAACCAAGTCATGAGGAGGGTGAATCGGTGGATGACTGAGCACGGTCTCCAGCTGACAGTCTCAAAGACAGAGATATACATGGTGACGAAGCGGAAGATACCAACTGTCATGCCCACGTCGGGGTCCAGACCAGCAAGTTGGTGAGGTATCTGGGCGTGACAATAAACATCAAGCTGACGTATTGGGATCATATCCGCAGGGCAATTCCAACTTGTTATATGGAACTGAAATTTGAAGAGATGCACTTCGAACTAAAAAAATCCGGAAGCCAAAATTCCAATGTACAGCGCAACGGTGCTTTAAGAATAGCCTGTAGCTACCACACGGTCTCAAAAGAGGCTGTGATGGTTGTATCGGGAGTGTTTCCGATCCGGAAGGAAGAGTACCTCTTTCGCTCAGAACTGGGCATAACTGAGGCACCCGCGCGTACGCTAACCTTCTTTCTTATTGATATGTTGATGGATTGACGTTGTTGCCAACGTTGGAGTGAAAGCTAATTCGTCTTATTGAGGCTTCGATTAACCGGAGCCATGGAGAGGTAAGCTTTAACCGTTGTCAATTCTTGACAGGGCACGGTTACTTCGAAAATAACTGAACAGAATGGGTAAGGTGGTCACACCGTACTGTCGGTACCGTACTGTCGGAGGAGTTTTTCCCTGTGGTAGTTTTTGGAGTCCGTGGCTACCAATAGGTGAGTCAGCACGACCGGGTCGAAGCAGTGCTTAGGCGGATTCCGACTCGGAGCTTCGTGGGCTTGTAGTTTATGTAAGTCGTGAGACTTTTAACTGAATGTATATGATATGTTCATTATGTGATTCTTGACGACCTCCTTACAAACTTGGACTCAGACACGGCATTCACTAGCATGATCTGATTTATCTGTCCAACTTACCCAAAGTCTTCGCGAAGTCAGTGTAAATTTATACCGCATGCAGACTTGCGGGTATAGAGCACATTCTGATATGAGGTCTCAATTTTGTTGTGTAGAGTTTGACAACCACAATTACATTCAACTTATCATATGATTATATTTTATGGTCTCCTCTGTATAAAATATTTTTTGGTCTCTACTGTGGTGCATAGGTTCAATAAACATGAGGCCAAAGGCATACAAAGAAAATCTACCTTGGAATTTATAAACTCAAGGGGTTGTATTTAAATCGATACGCTTCTTTTCGTGACGATTGCATTGTATTACAAGAAACTCACCAGTATATCAGAGAGCATATCTACTACTAAGATCTGTTAAATAAATGGATTCCTTTTTTCTTGAAATCTAATTTATTGCAGAAGTGCATGGATTTATCCGTTTGACAGGTGTCCCGATGCTCTAGAGTGGTAGTATGCAAAAAAATATCAACTACCAGCGTCCTAGAATTCCAAGTTACTCCAATGACTGAAGTAGCTCGGATTTGGGCGATTTTTCTCAATATTTTACACCGAAAGCCAAACGTCAAGTTTTCATAGCCCATTTTGATCCAATATAATTTGATCACGTTCAATTGATTCTCAACGAATTCGAGGTCTAAAGGATCTTGAATGAAGTCTACTTCAATTTTAACATATGTATGGGAAAGAGTTTTGGATTCGACCTATTTTTCTAAATATGCTAAGCTGTCAAGAAGCTTCTGTACAAGTATATCGGGAGCTAATATTTTTTTCTTCACCGACAGCTAAATGATTACAAATATCCACGCTGAGTCTTGCACAATAGTCACAGCCTCTTGCGTCTTATTGCTTCACTCAGGGATATGTCAAAATCTTAAAGAGTGCAACTGATTTGAATGCGTACATTCATGGATACTGAGAACTAACAACATTAACTGATTAACTTTGCTTCCGGAGGTTTCCCATCATTAGGTATTGAATGTGTAACCAATTTACAACTTAAAGATAGCTGCTTAAGAGAAGCGCCCGGACTAGGTGATATCACAAATAAGCTGCAAAATCTGAATTTACATCGATGTCCTAAGTGTATGCTTAGACGAACGGTTCTTCTTGAAATGCTGCCTGCTGGACAATTGAAGAAAAGCGCAGGGGAAAATGCATCGCTATTTAATATATAATATATAATTTTGAAAAAATCAGTTTTATTGTTTCTTGCGTTTTTCAATTTATTATACCTTCAGAAATCACGTCTCAAAATTTTATTAAGATATTCCCAAAAATAAACAAGTTACGGCAGTTCACGGCAGACCGCTGCTTTTCATTAATGCAAAAAAAAGATGAAGAGCGAATAAGTCAGGCAGAAAAAGCGGCAAAGGAAGCGCGTTTGACAAAAAAAACTGCCCAACTGCAAGAGCAACTGACCTATGTGGACTCAAGAATACTTATGTATGGTCCAGGAATTGCAGACTGAGCAATAGTAGGTGACAAAAACATATTTTTTAAATAATATTCAATAGCTAAGTGGAAAAAAAACTTTAAACGCGTTTTTCTCGAAATGACGTTTTTTCAAACTGCGGACACTTATTCTCCGCATTCACGGAGAGAAAAGTGTAATGAAATTATACAAAATTTGCAATGAATTTTATTGCAATAGTAGTAATTTTTTGCCCCATTGCCTTTGTAATCAATTGCACTACACATTTTACTACTTTGTTGTGAATTGTGTATACATGAATGTCTCTACTACAGCGCAATGAACATGTGTGAGTTGTAGTATGTAGTGGAATTGACTATTATTTGAAGGAAAATAGTAAATTTTCATCAAATTTGTAATAACATTCATGTTTTCACATCGAAATTTCGGAATAGTAAATTTTATTGTCCACTGTAGTAAAAATCATTGCCGAAATTTCTCTCCGTGTTGGCTGAACCCATTTAAGTCAAATTTGGCGCACTACTTTACTCAAGTAGCTTGTGTGGTAATCTACCGCAATATAGGCCAAAAGTTAACCCAAAACAATTTGGCAAGCGAAACAAAGTGAAAAAATAAACGATTTTTCGAAAAATATTTTCAAACCGCCATTTTTTTTGGATCATTTTTTTAAAAGTATTGTGGTAGATTACCACGTAAGAAACTTTCATCTTTAAAATGCGATTTGGTTTTTTTGTTTCCGATTTTTCATTCCTGAGATTATTTGTCCACAGTATGACGAGGCATTTTTCGAGACATCAAATTTGGCGCCCTCTATAAATAAGCAGAAAAATGAAAAATATAATAAAATATTTTTTTTTTATCTTCAAAACGTGTATTTTACCCATGCAAATTTTAGAATTTATACAAAATAAAAGGGGTGAAGAAAAGAATATCGAAAATTAGGCTGTTTTTTACCATTCTAACCAGTACTACCCCCTTGAAAGTTTTGTCGAAATTCTCAGAGCTCCTTGATAATAAATTATGATCTCATCATTCTTCACTTAGTTTTTTTGATTCATTTACGTTGTCCTAACACTATACTATGCTCATACAACAACATTACATAATTTTCGCAATAACATCATGCATAGCTATTTCGAGGACAATAAAACAACACAATTAATTACCTCATAAAATCTCTTCGCCAAACTTACAGTAAAACTATTAGAAATGAAAAAAAACATCGAATAATTCAATTTACGTCGCAATCTGTCAACCGCAAATAGTCATTTAACTCGTCGACTTTATTATTTCGACAAAGTGCAAAACATGATTCTCAACGAGCATCACTTGCATTGCCAAGAATTTTCATTCGGTGTGCATATAATAGACAATAATATTGAAGATACTATATATTTTGTGAAAATTATGTCGCTGACTGAACAGAATAATTCATCATCTTCGTCGACACATTCAACATTATGCACCATTTTGATTTTCCACCACACTATGCCAGTCGTCCCGTTTCTTATATCCCCCTGACTCCTGTCAAAACTCATAGACTTGTCCCCTGATGAGCCTCTGTTGAAAAGTCTAGTAAAGTCTGGGGAATAAAGCCTGATTGACTTTCGCTGTTTGCTGTTGCGTTGCCATAAGATTGAACAGCCTTGTCACTATTAATAAGCAATAATTAGAATAACAGACTAGACTCGAGACGAGTGCAATAGGAAAATGGGCGGAGGATGTGGAATGGAAATGTCTGTAAAACATTAGTCCTATACAAGAAGTGTGTCAGCCGAATCGATTTTGCTTAGTCTTGCACCTTGCATTGCACACGGACGTGAGTACTGCGCGTTGCAATGAGATTTGAATGACTAGATGATATGATGGTTGATTGCTTTTTCTTTGGAATGTATTAATAAACTTCTAGAAACCTTTTGTTTCAGGAAGTAGTAGCGAGAGAGGTGTGAACTATGCTGATGAATGGGAGGAATTATGAGAACTGAATGCAAAAATTCATATGAGTTGCAATGGAAGATAATGGAAGGTACAGACGAGCCATTTGTTAATAGACACAATAATGCCTCAGATATCATAAAATAAGCATTTCAACGATGACGGTAATGACGTTTTGATGACAGTAATTACGTTTTGGTTATATTCATATAATCGAAAACTTTTCTAAGGCTGTATTTCTGGTATGAATTTCAAGTAGGATTCGGCGAGAAATCTTTTATGATATTCGGTGATAATAATTTCTAATATTCTTCTTTTCTTTTTGATGTTCTTGGTGAACGCAGATATTTCAAAGGACACACATTGATACCAATTTTGCGACACGCACTGTGCAACAAGTAAGTATCAGTACTTAAATTATATCTCTGTGGCGGTACCACAGCTGGAAACACCACAATCGACAACACCGCAACCAATAACATCGCAGAGTTCGCTACGGGGCTACAATTGCCTTTAACAACCCTCGCAATTAGTGCGAAGTGATGAGCACGAGACGCATTCATTACCATCTGGTAAAGAGCGATGACAAGGTCAAAAGCAGATAATAGTCAGCTGCTATATCCTGGTATCTAAATAGTTTTTGTAAGATAGTAACAAACAAAGTGTTATGCCAAATTGTGTTTAGAATTAACTGAATATTCCCAGTAACTATATCTCAGCAAAGTTTTAACATTCCCAACTGTATTGTGATCAATTGACAATTGTTGGTTTTATAACGTTTTGTGACAAGTCAAAGAAGTTTGATGTGGAATAAAATCATAGCATAGAGATGTTATTAAACATTCCGATTGTTGCAGCAAGTGGACGGCGATGATTGTTTGAGTAGAACAAACGTTTTTCTGTGCCATACACATTTTTTGGATGGCAGAGTGTCGCTAGAGGACGAAAAACGTCAGGGAGACCAATTTCAGTTCGTACTGCTGAAATGACCGAAAAATTTCGAGATTTCGTCACAAATGTCCACAATGTGTCACTAAAAATGATTAAAAGGGCTTTGAATATCAACAGAAAAACGATTCGACTCATTCTTCACGAGGTTTTGGCTAAAACAAGTGTCTGTGCAAAGTTTGATCCACACACGTTGACAGAGGACCACAAATCACTTCGTGTCAACAAAGAGAAGTCGTTGCAACCGACAGAAATGATCCAAGCTTCCTGAAATCAATTGTTACTGGGGACGAAACATGGTGCTTTCAATTTGATCCAAATTTGATGCAAAAAGTGTGGACCACAGGCTAAAACTCGCCACAGACTAAAAAAATTGGCAGTCCTTGGGGACTGACCGATTGAAATTATACTTCATTGGTTTTAATTATGAAGAAATTATTTATTAATTTTCCAAACCCATCTTATATTTCGTAATGAAATTCCATTATCAAATAAAGATTTTATAATAACTTTCCAATTTATTAAAAGATTACCCTAAAATAACAAATTCAAACCGGTTTTTCAAATTTTTAAATATTCAGATATAATAATACAAGCCTATTAACAATAATTTTGCAATAAGGTGAGATATAGATATCTGCACTATTGGAACCCATAGATTACCCTAAAATAACAAATTGAAACCAGTTTTGCAAAATTTTTAACCTTTTGACACGATAACACAAACCTAGCTATAATTTTGCAATGAGATACACTATACCTATGTATGAACATAGTAAATCAGCGTAACACAGCAGCATTATAGGTAAACTTGTAAAGGCAGAGTTACAACGCGTATATATATATATATATATATATATATATATATATATATATATATATATATATATATATATATATATATATATATATATATATATATATATATATATATATATATATATATATATATATATATATATATATATATATATATATATATATATATATATATATATATATGTACTGCGACTGTGAACTTTTATTGATTTTCGCACGGCTTTAGTACGTACGTCCAGTAAAATGTACAATTTAAAATCGTAAATGGTCTGGAGGTTGGTGAGCGAAGCGAGCAGGGGGCGAAGCCCCCTAGTTTTTATTAAATTTTTTCCGGACAAATGTTGATCATCTTTGTTTTATGAAATTTATTTTTAGGTCAAAATAGTGAACCAGACACTACAAAAGATTTTAACAATATTTTTTAATTCTTTTATTACGCAGTTATGCCATTACTCTGAAGAACGTAAACACGTGCTTTTCAAATTTAATACATGGTTAAATATTAAATAGGTAAAAAATACTCACTTCTTTTTGTGCTGTTTTATTTTAGATTACACAAATATTATACTAAATAAGACGCAAGAGCATACACCATAAACACCAGTTTCGTGCCGGGTACTGAATATCAACAGCTATATACTAGGTATATCGCACTGTACGTATATGTGAGAAACAAACATGAATAAACAGAGCGAGTGAATCAACCCACACCTTCTTTCTCTTTCTTAAGCATTGCAATATATAATATATAAGAGCGTTTCACAAACATCTGACGGGTCCGAGCGATTCTATCCCAAGCCTAGTCGCCCCTCTTCTCTCTCCGTCTTCTTTCCCTTTCTTAAGTATTGTAATATAGAATATATAAGAGCGTTTCACAAACATCTGACGGATCCGAGCGATTCTATCCCAAGCCTTGTCGCCCCTCTTCTCTCTCCGTATTCTTTCTCTTTCAGAGCGCTTCAAAAAAAAATCTGACGGATCAGAGCGATTTTCACCTATGCTTTTTAATACCTACCCAACGAGCCAAAAGAAGTATAACTTAAAAAAACACGAAAAACTCCTTTAAAAATTAAGACAATATTAATTGATTTCTTCGATAGCAAAAGCATCGTCGACAAATAGCTCTTCCCAACAGGTTAAACTATCACTGGACAGTACTACTTGGAAGTCCTAAAAAATTTGATGGACAGGATTCGGCTAGTATATTGCTATCCAGAGAGTTCGTATTTGTTGCACGATAATGATAAAGTCACACATGCGCTGAAATTGAGTCTGCGTGATCACGCGTATTCACCAGACTAAGCCTAGAAACCACCAGAGTTCTTCTTGTTCCCAAAATCAAAAATGAAGTTCAATGAATGCTTTTTCGACGACAACGACGGCATTCAAAAGACTTCTACGCGTGCATTAGAGAAAATACTGCATAGTGAGCTAAAAGATGCATTTGACTCATTTCTGAATCGATGTAATAAGTATATTGCTACAAGAGGAAAATATTTTAAACAATAAATTCAAAATAATTCACATTTTCACAGGCCGGTACTGTTCGAGCACTGTCTGTTGCACTATCTAGTAAATGAACATATATTTGCTGGTTAAGAAATTCTGAGATCACGCCTCATCTCTGCATAATAGCCATCAATTTCTACCTTAAACCAAAGAGCTCCCGATTTAAAGAAGAAAAAAACATAATTGGTTCTAGAATAGTACTTTGTGGGATCCCACGATAAAATTGACTGTGGCAAAAATTAATCGCATTCAATTACTAAACGGAATAAGATGGCGTGTTGCCATGTTTGTATATATTGATTCTTTTGCTTTTGTTAGACCAAAGTTCGCGCCAAAACTTATGCATCTGAAATCGAAAAATTCGATACAAAATTTTATAGGTAGTCCAATACATTAGTCATATTACTTTGTGCCCTAGAGTGTTTCTTAGATTGGTAACGTTTCACTGAACTTACCAGGCTCCCGGCCACTCAGGCGCCACACCATGCAAATTCATTGCACTCTTTCGTATCGTTTATACATAACTATCTGCGTGTAATAAATCCATAAATTCCTGTCTAAAATATCACTCAAGGATTTTCGTAACTGATATCGTCCATAGGCTTCTGAAAAACACGTCGTAAAATCACCAATTCATTCCAGCTAGCATATGACTTCCTGGTAAAATATTCATTGGAGACTCACCATCAGCCAGCTAGCCAACTTACCGCCAACGTGGAACAGAAGCGATTTAAAACCGATTATTTTTATTATGACAAATTATACACACGTAAAATGTCTCCGAAACGTTGGCCTCCGTAGCCAATACCATTAATAAGGAAATTGTATCTCGTTTATGAGCGGCGAGGCTAATACGTTGCACTGTAACCACTAGACTGGTTGCCCCTCATGCTCTTGATTTTGTTTTTTGTTTTTAAGTTCGAATGCTTCCAACTCGTAGCAGTGCCAAGCGTCCCAGCGCCTCATACATCATTTGATATTCAATACGACAACTCTTTCGTTTTCAATTATTCCTTCCTTCACGGCTCATTACAACAACGACCGTAGCCAATTTGTTCGTAAAATACTTTTCATTAGTAGTGTATATGCTTCGCCTATTAATGATTAATTAGCATCTCATTCAACCAACAATTTATCTGTTGGTTCGAGCATCCATGCTTGCCTGGACTGATTCAGCGAGTCTATAGGTGCCATCTAGTAGTTCGTTCTTCGATATATGTATGTTTAAATATTTCACTAGATGACTTTAGCTCAAAATGACATAGCACCAATGAATTTAAATACTTTATAGATCTACACTAGCTTTTGTCTGTGATAATCCGATTTGCAATGCATATTAGAAACGTTGCGATAAGCCCTGTGCAAATAGTCTTTGGATGACGTAGCCCAACTTCAAATACAAAATGTATCTGAAATTCCCTGAATCTTTTCTGAGAAAATATTTTCGATTTCAGTTTGATTTTGTGTTGAACTCTCTGAGTCTGAAGATTCTTAACTTTGCCATGACACCGACAACAGCAACTAAAACGGATCTACTTCGAACTTTATGACGTTTTCTCTGTCACAGGTCAATCGGATCAAGCACTCTCTGGTAAAAAACGAGACGACCAAGAAAACCATCAGTACTCAAACCAATATCGAGAGCTTCATGAATAATATGGGCTTTTTCCAAGGAAAATTTATTGATGTGGAAAAATTTAAAATGTTTACTAAACACTTGCAAAAGTTTCGAGTTCTTCGAAGAAGCAAAAGAACAAGACAAATATGTATCTACAGACTCCAATCGGAAGCAAGCTGTTGAGAGGGTGGGGGTAGCGTGGTATTTTGAAGCGCGTCAAGAGATTAAGTAAAAGTTTCACAGAATGTTATGTCTAAAGTAATTTGCAGTTGATTACATTGACTAAGGAAGTCAGTTTTCCAGTCGATTAAAGTTGTTGCTTGTGTGGCAGCGAGTGGGCGAATCAGGGTTTTTTGAAGAGCACCAAGTATTTCGACACTTTGGTGGCAGCACTTGATGTGATGACATAAGAAAGCAATTTAAATTGAATTCGAGATCAAGTGATAAGTTGTGGATAGAGGCTGTGACATTGGGCAATCTAACAAAGAATAAACGACGGGGACAGATGTGAATGTCATGACCGATTGAGATGGTATTCAGATTTGATGGAAATGTCTAGGTGGTTTGAAATTGCGATTATGTAAATATGTCCATGATTTGATGAAAGTTCATTTGAACAAGGTGTAATTTTATTGTTGAACTTTTATCTACAAGATTTCGCGGTCTTGGGGCTTGGTTAGTATGATAATTTCGCTAGAAATTATGAAATTAGTAACACTTTCAACTCAAAATTTGAATCAGGAAACCAAAAATCGTGTAAAATTATACATACTCTTGTGCTGACCTAAGAGAGATCAGCCTGTCCGTATCTAATAAGTCATAATTCTTTCCCAACAATCATAGCTTTTTTCCTAAATCTGATATTTTTTTCCAGAAGAGAAAATTGAGTTTTATCGGTTTGAATAAGAAAGGAGCGTCCCAATGGAAACAATTCAACTTCTCGCCGTAGGTAGGAGGTGGGACAAAATAGTCCTCTATCTTATGTCGCAATAATTCACTTCTTTTATCTGCCACATTTCCCATACAAAAAATTGAACATAACGGGTCATTGATCAGTTGAAACAGCCATCACACTGTAAAGTAGAAGGGTTGTGAAACCAGGTTACCTGTTCTGATTGACAACAATGCGAAACCTAAATCTGAACTTTGGAGCGCCCTCTAAGTATGTTCACGAACTGGTTAGTTTGTCTGATACCATTTGCGTACTTGTGGATGTTTTTCTACCTGAATAAGAATACTCGGAGTGGTTACCCCAAGCGATTAATCCCTTTTGTTATTTCGGAGTTCAATCGACTAAAAATCACATACTTAAAAGGGAAACCTGTGGAGACGGCTCTCCAATGGGTAGTTTTTGAAATAAAGAAGGCACTCTATTAAAGGAGTAGCTTTGTGGACCTTTTTGGATATTGAAAGCACCGTTAATAATATGCACACCACTGGATGGAAAGCCTCCAAGCAATCAACACCCAACTTGCAATATGCAGCTGGATATGCAGTATTCTTAAGAAAGAGTTCATATCAGTGGAGTGGGCTGGATCGCAAAGCATAGGGAAGGGTCGCAGGGGTACCTCCAAAGGGGGAGTCTCCTTTCTCCTGTATTGTGGAACATGGTGATAAATGCAATTTTAAAGTGGTAGCCGATGACATTGCAATCATAGTCTCCTGCAGTTTTCAGTACATCCTTGGCCAGTTTATCAAAGATGCTCCGGGGCTTGTTAATGAGTGGTGTAAAACCGTGGGCCTTGGTACCACCTACAATAAAATAGATCTATTATTTACGAGAAAGTCAAAAATTCCTGAGGTAGACCCAATTAGGTTGGGCGGCGCTAGATGAAGTCTCAAGCCGCAGAATAAGTACTTGGGCCTTATTCTGGACAGCAAGCACAAGTTAATCTAGGGGAAAGAGCAAATAAAGGCAAGCAACGCGATTTACGCCAACACGAGGATTTTGAGTAAAAGATGGGGTCTCAGCTCTGCCCTAACGAACTGGATCCACACGACAACAGCAAAACCGATTTTTGCTTACGGATGCCTGGTATGGTGGCCGGTAATGGATATAAAATATAGAGTCCAGCAATTAGTGGCTCTCTGTATTACAAGCGCCTTTACCACGACTCCTTGGTCGGCGTTGGCCGTCCTGCTTCGCCTTACTCCGCTTGACCTGCTTGTTACTCGCGCTGCCCCAAAAATTGCTGACACGCCACAGTAGTGTTGGGCAGGGGCGCGCAAGATGCTTTGACTCCTTGGCCCGCGCTCTTTGCTTCGAACGAAGATATCAAGCGACCGTAGGGAATGGGCACGAAAGGAACCAGCAAATGGACACAGCAGCCCTTAGTATTTACATGGAAGGATCCAAAACAGGAATATATGTTGCAGCATACTCTGGACACCGCGATATAGATGCAAGCTTCTTAATCACTGTAGTATTTTCCAGGCGGAGCTCAATGCAATACGCTGGCATCTGTAACATCCATCAAGGATGCTACAGATGCCAGCGTAAACTTTATCACAGACAATCGAGCTGCGATAAAAGCACTCAAACATATAAATCAAAGTGAACAGACTTTTATTATTTAATGTCTTTTCTGCTTCCAACCCTCTTGACATTTGCAATCTCTTTGCTTTATATTTTTCTTCTGTTTACACTAGCCCATCGATTCCTGCTACTGACTGCTTTTCTTTTGATTTCCCTGCTAGGCTCTCCTCAGTCGTAACTAACCCCGTAGAGGTTGAATCGCTTTTGTCTTCACTAGACTCTAACTTTGACACCGTTAATCATATGCTGCTTCTTATCAAACTGAAGTATTATGGCATTCGTGCAGGGGTTTTCTCAGGAATTTTTCATGGGGGGTGTGTTCAGAATTTTAGGAGGGGTGTCCCTTTGGAACAAAGGACACAAAGGTCCATTTGTGTAGGAAAATTGTCCGTGTTAGGGGGGTGTATGCACTTTCCAAGGGAGGTATTAGGGGGGTGTAGGAAAATCGCTGCATTCGTGAACCTTTGCTTTCCTGGATCTCTTCGTTTTAAACTGATCGCACTTGTGTGTTCTCCTTCTTGGGCTTCTCGTTCTCACCTTTCTCCTCTTCTTCTGGTGTTCCTCAAGGGTTCATCTTAGGACCACTTTTGTTCAATCTATTTATCAATGACCTTCCCATTGTTCTTAAGTCTTCTTGCCTTCTATATGCAGATGATTTAAAAATCTTTCGAGTGATCAAAAATACTGCTGACTCTCTGCTTCTTCAGGATGATTTGTATGCTCTCTCTGGTTGGTGTAACGTTAACTGTTTGTCCCGTTCCCTTAAGCTTCACAGTTATGTCTTTCCTTATGCTATTGATGGCACTATTCTTTCTTATGTCGATTATTTCTCAGATCTTGGGGTCACATTTGATCGCAAACTGAAATTCGACAATCATGTCCTTACTGTCACTAGTAAAGCTTCTCGGATTGCTGGCTTCGTGGTTCGTTCTTGCCACAATTCATTTAGTATTGCTAATTGTATCCACCTGTTTAATACCTTTGTCCGTTCTGAACTTGAGTACTGCAGTCAAGTGTGGTGTCTTCGTTTCAAATACCTCTCTGACGTTTTTGAATCAGTTCAGCGCAGGTTTACACGTACTTTACTTTTTAAATATAGTCTGCCGTATTTACCCTATAGTGAACGTCTATCTCTTCTTAGCATTCCTCTCCCTACTTGGATGAGTGTCTCCTGTTCAAAATCTGTCGCGGCTACCTATCTTCCTCATTAGCATTTTTGTTCATTGAGCGGGACTCCGTAAGAAGTAAGTACCGTATGCTCGTACCGATACTTTCTTCTAGTCTCCCGTCTTGCGACTTTTACGCACTCACAATAGTCTTCAACTTGGTCCTCTTCCACAATCTATTGCCTTTTTCAAAAATATGGTCCTTAGTAAAATTTTCGATTCTAATTCATTCATTTTATTTTCTATTCTTGTTTATAATGGATTCTTTTCTTTTTTGCTCTACTCAATTTTACTTTCTTGTTTAATACTTTAAGAATTTTTTGTATATTTTTGTTTTTATATATACTTATTTATATGTTTCTAATTAATTTTATTTTCTATTTTCTTAATGGATTCTTTCTGCTTTTTTTCGTACTTAATTTTACTTTATTTAATTTACCACTTTAATTATTTTTTATACACTTATATTTATGTTTACTCATTCACTATTTTTTATAAGGCCGATTTCTTGTTGAATTGTTTATTCGTGTTTGTAATGGATTTTTTTTCTTTTTTTTTTGCTTTAGTTAATTTTACTTTATTTTGTATACTTATATTTATATATTCTTATTTAGTTCTTGTTATTTTATTTTGTTCTTGTATCCAATCTGTAATTGGGCAGTTTTGCCTGTTGTATTGAATACGTACCAAATAAATAAATAAATAAATAGGCGACAACAAAATAATCAGAATCTTCTGGGTTCTCGGTGATAAGGGCATCGATGGAACATTAGTCAAGCATGGGACCAGCCTTCATCTAGTAGGTTCGCCATTCTAACCAAACGGTCAAGTGTTTGGTCGGCTCCAATATGATGCAGGTTGCGGTGTACAGCTGGCGCCAAAATAAGACCTGCAGGGTAGCCAAAAACATGTTGGGGTCATACAATTTCGCAGCTACCAAATGCCTATTTGAATTAACCCGAGCGAACTGCAAACGACTGGTTGGCATTATTATTGGCCAATGTATTGTAACAGCTCACTCCTTGAAACTGCGACTCCTAGCCGGTGACACCTGTAAGAAGTGCCGACAGTCTCAGAAACAATTCAGCATCTCCTATGTCACTGTCCGGCACTGGGAAAAAACCAAGCAGCGCTATTTCGGTGAGTCCTGGCTGGTAGGCCAAACACACGTGGCAAAGCAGAGATTGAAGAACATCAATTCGCAAAATGGTGTGATGTCTGCGATAGCTGCTTGCACTAAATCTCTAAGCTAGGGATCTTATCTGGTATCACTGGAGACCTTTTGTCAGCTGAAAAAGACTAACCTTAAGCATTTTTTCACTACTCACAGATAAGGCTCAAATGCGAAAAACGATAGATCTGAACTATTACGAAAATTCGCGAAATAAATTGAACAACTTTAGCTTTGTTATCATTATAAAAAACATCAAAAAAAAAATTTAAATTATAAAAATCATATACACCACAAAACCTGCAATCACAAACCAATTTAATCTGCATGACATGATCGAGCATTCACCATAATTTCCCACGTATTGACAATTAACAAAACGCTCCTCAAACAACTGTTTACAGCTCAATGGCCAATAATAATTCATTACGGAATCGACGAAATAAACACACAAATAAAATTTATTAATAGACAAATTCAAGAGTATAATTGTATTTTATTAGCCCACTAAGAATATTATTTTAATGTTTACTTGCGCACGCACTGCAAGCTAGAAAATATCAAAGCAATTTGTGCTATATCTCTATATGCAAGTGTGCGCGTGTGTTTGAGAACAACCATAGATAAATAATTATCAGAGCACAAATATACGAAATAGACGACTTTGAAAATTGAACGTAGGTTGTATTGTAAACATACTATCGTATGACTTATTTTCATGTTTACAAGACTTATTTTCATTTAATGACGGATAATTATTTAAATTTTCTTTGCTGGTGGTTAATAATTCGATTGGTTTTTCGCGGGGATGATTCTTGGAGTAATTTTGTTTAATCGCTTATTTCATCGTTGGTATTATTTTTATTTGGTATGAAGGTGGAACGTAGGTAGGTAAATGGTGTTTATTTAGTAATTTGTTAAACGTCTGAAGATGTAAAACTTCGATTGGTTAGATATTTCTTCAAAGTTTAAGGTGGAATCATGCTAACGAATGATTGATGATGTTGCTCCAGTGACCGTGTTGGAAATTAACATGTTTTCTGTGGCCTTGACATTTTTAGATAAAAATTTTGCATGAATTTGGTTAGCGAAGAGATACTGAAATAAAACCACGTTATCTTATATGATCAATCAAACGGAGTGTTTTGGGTATGAAAATTGATTTTAAGCATTCAATCAGTATTTTGGCACAATAAAGTAAAAGTTTTGACTAACAAAATTAATTTTTGAATAATTTGATCATTCAGTAATGGAATTGAATTTTGATACTCTGTTGATTTTAGAAATATAGGTATAACTCATTTAATACTCCTCAAATAACTATTTCAGATTCAATTGCGATTCATCGTTTTTACGACAACAAAAAAAACTTGGCCCCGATTTCCCATTACCCTATTTAAAACCGTTTCGTTTTATTCATATTTTTTTTCAAATCTTTTTCTCCACAATTTTTCATTGAAACAAAGACGTGTTGACTACATTTCGCTGAATATTCATTAGCCAATGAAGATTCCATAAGATAGTTAGGCGAAATTAACGCATCATGTTAAAGATACGACGACGAAGCATGTATCATAATAAAACTGGACTAACCTTCAGATTTCCATATGATTATCATAAATTTTAGGTATGTTAATAGTTTAGATGTCTAGGTATGGTATGTAGATTGTTTTTAAATATGAGCAGATTGTTGTTTTAGCGTGTGACATTAAGTATGTGGAAATCAGTGATTTTTTGTAGGAGGGCTTTATATGTTTCGAAATGATTGGTAATGGATAATAGTATTTGTGAGACGTGTGGCTATCGTAAATTAATTTCAAAAGACCACCATCGAAGATTTTTGTATTCTAGTAAAATTTGGTCTGCTATTTTTTGGTTTAAATCTAAGTAGAGCTATAAGCACAACATTTTCAACCAAAACGCAAAATTTAAACAGTATTATCGAAATTCCGCAAGATCGTATACCAACACGGTCGGTTGATTAATTTATTAGCCAGTGGACTGTAAGGAAGAAAAACAGTTACTAAACGTTCCCACTTTCTAGAGTTATTTTTTTTACTAAATTTTCTGAAAAATCTGTACAATGAGTCATATTAGATCATCTTTCAACAGAAAGACATTAACATATCCATATCAAAACAGTGCCTCATTAGAAAGAGTCCTACATATCCCACCGACGAATTTCGATCACTGCTTAATATTATTGAATAAATAACCTACGTAAAATTTCTTTTTTATTGAAGTGGTGGTTTCTTGTTTTGCTGGGACATGCCAGATTTATCAATTCATTAGCTCTTTGTCCCTCCGTGGAATGTAAGCTTCAAAAATGCTAAGAATGATACTGAATGCTTTCAATTCAGATAAAAGTTGAAACATCTGTTCCACCACAGTTCATTGCAGTGCGAGTCTTTTGGGGTTCAAAAGAGACTTCCTTTCAGAGTAAATTATTAACGGAGCAAATTGATTAAATTCGCGATATACATATCATCAATTCTCTCGATAGTAAGGCGATTTTGGAAATATTTGCAGGCGTTTTGTGCAGGATCGAAGGCAAATCAGTGAAATTCGATGTACTTTGAAAGCCCTTTAGCACATTGGAAAATTTAAGTTCTGTCTCAAGCTCAGAAACTTTGGTTCTGTCAGCTAGTTTCTTGTTCCTTCTTAAATTTTCCCTTTCTTAATTTTTGAATTTAGTTAACGCTTTCATTTCTTAAACTTCAATTGTAATTTGAAAATAAGTTTAATCAATTTAAAATCAAACCAACAAAATCTCAAACTACTTGCAAAGTCCTTTTAGGATTGAAATTTCTCATAATAGGGATAACAGTCGAACTATGCTGTCTTTTTTGACAGGTCTATGGCATTTATGATTCGTTATCATCGGCGCTTCAACTTGAATCTAGTTACTCAACAAGTTTTTCCACCAGGGGCTGAAGAAGGAGGAGCTGAAGAAGAAGAGGCTGAAGAAAGAGGGGCTGAAGGAAGAGGGGCTGAAGAAAGAGGGGCAGAAGAAAGAGGGGCAGAAGAAAGAGAGGCAGAAGAAAGAGGGGCTGAAGAAAGAGGGGCTGAAGGAAGAGAGGCTGAAGGAAGAGGGGCTGAAGAAAGAGGGGCAGAAGAAAGAGGGGCAGAAGAAAGAGGGGCTGAAGGAAGAGGGGCTGAAGGAAGAGGGGCTGAAGGAAGAGGGGCTGAAAGAAGAGGGGCTGAAAGAAGAGGGGCTGAAGGAAGAGGGGCTGACGGAAGAGGGGCTGAAGGAAGAGGGGCTGAAGGAGAAACTGAAGATGGAGAGACCGAAGACGGAGATGCTAAAGAAAGAGAGGCTAAAGAAGGAGAGGCTGAAGAAAGAGAAGCTGAAGAAAGAGAAGCGGAAGGAGAAAAAGCTTAAGAAAGAGGGGCTGAAGAAGAAGTGTCTTAAGAAGAAGACTCACCCAATCAGACACACCCCTAAACTCCGAGCATCCTGGTCAACGTCATCTCTCCAGCGCAAACAAGGTCTCCCTTGATGTGGTTTGTCATAAAACCTGACGCAAAGGGGTTTCCAAGTAGGCTCCTCTTTAATGTTTATATTTAATATTGAAGAGTAAAATTACATTGCTCATTGTGTGTGGTGAATTTAAATATTTGGGGTAGGACTTTTGACTCACTTTGAGCCGAAGTCCTAAGTGGCGGATATGGCCCGCTAACATCTTGGACCTGATATTATCTGTCTTTGTCTAGTATCCGCTTTTCTAATGGATGCTGTTTTAGCATTTTGTGTCGCCATTAAGTCCCCTTTATAGAACGATTTTTCCAATTTTAGATCAACCTGGTTTTAAACTTAATCTTGAGAGCCTTTGTGTTCCTGGACGGATGAAATCCCCTTCCCTTATCTCTTTATGAATATTGTGGCAACTTCATGAACCTATAAATGAAGTAACATAACATAACATAGCAGGCTACATTGGTTCACTCAACGTTGAAAAAGACCAAATGCTGGTGAAACTACATACTCAAACTAAGGTTAATGACGAAATACTCACTGAAATTACCAATCAAATCGAGAGTATAACGACTGCCTTAGATGATCTTTCCAAAGCCACCAAAAGAAATACTGACAAATCTGGTGAGCTTACCGTTAATTTGAAGCAACTAACTTGTTCAGTTACCTCTCTATCTACACCCACCTCTAATTGCCAAATGAACGATAGAGGCTTGCTCAAAACTATTGATAACAAAATAGCGACACTTATGACAACTCAGATTGATAAGCTGTCGAATAAATTGTTCGATGATATTCACGCTACCGAAAAATCAATCAGCAATAAACTAGAGAACATTGAAAAGTTTCAAAAAAAGCTATCTATGGAACGTTTAATCCTATTATCAACGAGCAGTCGCTTCACGAAGAAATGGCTAATGTCAATATCAACGTTGATGTACCAAAAGAATTCGTTACTCAGGATGCAGCAACCTCGCCCATTAAAGAGCTGTTATCGAGCACGGAGACTCATGCTGGTTTTTCGCCACGGAAATTACAATTTCAATCCCAAGCAGGGAAATCCTTGAAAAAAATTTTTATGTTTGGCACATACTGGTCAGAAGATGATTGGTTCAAACGCATCGAAAAAATCAAATGTTTGAACTCAAGTCACTACGATTCTCAACATGACACAACATTCTCAAACAAAAAAAAGGTGCCATTTTTTGTCGAAGGAGTCCCTATTTCAACCAACGTTTCTCGGCTTGGAAGACTCATTAAAAGTCATTTTCGTATTAATGGATTTCATATTCAGCACATACCTCAACATAACAATAGAGCATCTAAGCACTATAAAGTCTGGATCCCCGAAAAATACGCCTGGCTTTTTACCAACGTTGACGGAAGCAGCAGGAGCTACAACTGGAAAGGCATCAAGTTTTCTCCCTGGAAGTCCACCAACAGCAGCAACAATATTAGCAATATAAGTAAAAATACTAATGTAACCAATAATTGTACAGGCCGCAAATTACGAATAATGCAGAAAACTCCTAGGAATCGTCAGAAGAATAATATACCCATATCTGTAGTTCCCACCACTGAATGTTTAAATATTCCAGTCCAGAATATCCATAGCGTTGAGTCCAGACGTTCGCCTACGGACATATCTCCTCAAAGTTTAACGAATAGCTGCAGGGCGTCTTCTATCAATAATCCTCCGAATTCCACTCTCTCAAATACAACTTCGGATGAAATTCATCCGACTTCAAATTCTTTGCAAAAACCCCGGTATAACGTTAGGTATCGCTCCTAACAAGGTGTGCTCTCGCAAGTGCCTCAGAATTTTTTACCACAATTGCAGTGGTATGAGAGGCAAATTGAATAAACTCTACATTGACGCCAAATCATGCCATTTCAACGTACTTGCCTTGACTGAAACCTGGTTAAATGAATCCCATATAAATGAAGAGATCCTCGATAGTAGCTGGACAATATTCAGAAATGACCGTGATTGTGTCGCCACTGGCCAGACAAGAGGAGGTGGTGTTTTACTTGCTGTTAACAGTACTTTCTCATGCGAAATTGTCAACATAACCCCTCAAAAATTGTTTCAGCATAAAGTTATTCGAATATCATTTGACAGGACATCGGTATATATCGGTTTATTTTATGTCCCGCCTAGATCTGACGACTCTGTTTACAATTATATATGCGAATTTATATCTACTTTCATGGCAACTCGTAGCGCTGAGGATCAAATTATTCTACTTGGCGATTTTAATCGCCCTAATTTACGTTTCGTTCTTGATGAAACTGATAATTACCTAATTCCTATTAACCATCTTGATCATTCTGATTTTAACCTTGTGAGTACTTTGTATGGTAATGATTTGCAGCAAGTTGCTCCGACTCCCAATAGTTATGGTAATTGGTTAGACCTTATATTTACAAACGCTTATGACAAAGTAGTGGTTAGCCCTACTATCGACGTGGAGAATCTTTTCTCTAATAGCCTTCACCATTCTGCTCTTACTATTGATTTATCCACTACTGATTCTAATATCTTTCAAACGTACAATAATACCATTGTATACGATTTCCGTAATGCTGATTATTATAGCATTCACCATTCTCTTGACAATGTCGATTGGACAGATACGCTTGCATCCCAATCTATTGACGACAATGTAAATTCATTCTACAATATTCTGTTTGACGCGGTCGAAAGATATGTCCCTAAAATTAGGAGAAAGGATAAACTTTCTGAGCCTTGGCTCGATAAGACTCTTAGACGTATGAGAAATCATAGAAATAAGCTTTACAAATCAATAAAAAATAATGTCGACTCTAGCCATCGTATTAAAGAAGAATACAATGCAGTGGCCAAAGAATTCCATAACAAGTCTCATGAAGCATATGACAGATTCATTAAAACCACCGGCGAGAATATAATCCACAACCCCAAAAAGTTTTTTGACTTTGTGAATATGAAACGGAAAACAACTGGCTATCCCTCTTCTATGTGTTATAACACCTCAATGTCTTCTTCTCCTCAAGAAATTTGCAACTTTTTCGCAGATAACTTCCAAGACGTTTTTAATCCAGCAAGTACTTCATCATCCTGTCATTCCCCAAGAGTAACTAGACCAATTTTTGCTGAGGCTATAACCATTTCCAGAGATGATATTTCTAAAGCTATCTTGGAGCTTGATAGTAAAAAAGGCCCTGGACCTGATCTTCTTCCTCCAATGTTTCTTATTAAATGTGCCACACAGTTAATCACTCCTCTTCACATTATATTTAATACATCTCTTTCCTCTGGGTACTTTCCGTCGTATTGGAAATCCTCCTACGTGACACCAATATTCAAAAATGGCGATAGAAGATCAATTCATAATTATAGAGGTATTGCCATTTTATCAACTATTCCTAAACTCTTCGAAAAAATCATATGTGCTAAACTATCCCCTCTGGTCGATTCTCGACTTAACGAACAGCAGCATGGTTTTCGGAAAGGACGTTCTACCACTACCAACCTAATGGTGCTGGTTTCCCATGTTCTTTGTAAAATGGAGAAAGGTGATCAAATTGACGCAGTCTACACTGACTTTAGCAAAGCATTTGACCGTGTTGACCACTCCATTTTGATTTCTAAGCTACAGCAATTCGGAATTGCCGGTTCTCTACTAAAATGGCTTAGCTCTTACCTCCACAACCGCTCACAACATGTGAAATTCCAAGGGCTTATTTCTAAAAAAATTCATGTCAATTCAGGTGTACCTCAAGGTAGTCATCTTGGCCCTTTACTTTTTAATATTTTTATATCAGACTTGTCAGAGGTTTTATCTGATGTGCCTCATCTACTCTATGCGGACGACCTGAAAATTTATTATACTATAAAGTCGTCTTCAGATGCCAGCTTTTTTCAATCAAAACTAAATTCCCTCGAACATTGGTGCAGCGTGAATAACCTACCTCTCAACATCGCAAAGTGTCATGTAATTAGCTTTTCTAGAAAAAGTACGCGCGTACATTATACGTACCTTTTAAGCAATACGGCACTTAGTAGAGTGGACAATATTTTAGACCTCGGTGTGGTGCTCGATGAAAAGCTCCGCTTTAATTTTCATTACGACAAAATGATTTCTCAAGCAAGTAAACGACTTGGCTTCATTAAGCGACGGGCCAGGGAGTTTCAGAACCTTTGGGTTACAAAATCACTTTACACCGCGCTCGTTCGCCCTCTTCTTGAGTATGCTTGCATTATCTGGAACCCAGTTTTCGAAATTCACAGCCAGAGATTTGAATCTATTCAGAAGCAATTCTTGCTATTCGCTCTTAGAGGTCTTTACTATCCAAGTGATTTTAGCAATTTACCGTCGTATGAATTTCGCCTTAGACTTCTAAACTTATTACCTCTTGCATCCAGAAGATTAATGTTATCTGCCTGCTTCAGTTTCGATGTCATTAGAGACGCTGTTAATGTCGACTATATACAGAAAAGATTTGTGCTTAATCAGCCCTTGAGAGTCACTAGATCCCGACGAATGCTAGTTGAATATAAGCATAGCACCGCATATGCTGATAATGAGCCAATTAACAGATGCTGCAAAATATTCAACAGTATGAGCCAACACTTTTCCCCCACGATATCCAAAGTGTCCTTTAAAAATAGAGTTACCAAGGCTCTCTTATCCTAACCTCCCTAGTCTACCGGCCTAGTATCTTGTATCTTCTTATGACTTAGGACTATTTTCATAATTGTTTAATTAGATAATTAATTAAATCCGTTTTTGCGTTTTGCGTATTTAATATTGTGACTTACATGTAAATTAGCTTTGTGTATTTATTTATCGAATGTTTATTTATTTATATTATATTTGTTTGTATTTTATACCTATTTTAAACCTGTTTTTTTTTCTTTAAATTTGTCTGGTTTGTTTTTATGTTTTATATTTATTTCATTTATATGTATTATTATTATACCTTGTTTGGTAAATAAATAAATAATAATTAGCACCTTAACGTTCAGGCCTATCCTACTTTCAAGATCTCACTTCGGCCACCTAGAGCTAGCATAGCGGCGAACCAGCATCTGTTGAGTGTAGGCCTCCGCTGATTCCAAGATGTCTTGAGGGCTATTCGTTTTTGCTTTTTGATGGCTTTCTATCACCGCCAAGTAGGCTTCCTGTCTTCAATTTCTGTCGAGGTAGGACTGCCCTGCACTATCCAACGAACATTCTTTTTTACATTATCCAAAACGCTCTGAAATAATGGAGTTATTTATGAATTTTGATTGGACTAAGCCAGGGTTGTGTTAGACGTCCAGGAGAAGAATATTGATAGTAGCCCTCAGAAGTGTAATAAAATCAAGGTTTACGCAACAGTTAAAAATCCTAATAATATGTGAAATCAGGCCTCGTTTTTGAAAAATAAAGACCACAAGCGATAAGCAGTATGCAGTTGTAAGTTTCAATGACAGGAGACTCATTGTATGTGATGAGATTTGATTATACATAGAAAGATGGGGATGAAAACTCATTTCAACGATAACCTACCGCGAAAGGGACCAGTAAATTTGCTGCCGTCATTGTGCAATTTGATATCATTCTATTTCTTCTTGCAAGGCTATGTAAAGCTTTTGGTGTTGCTAACAAACCGCAAACTATTTAGGTCACAAAGCCAATATTCAGCCCATTATTGATGTGATAGAGCCCTGAACGTTAGAAAGAGTCGTCCTAAATTAGACTGATAGAATAACCTTCGAATAAAAAGAGTCGAGGAAGCCATATGCCTGAAATAGGCCATGCATTATTACATACAAAAAAGGCTATGAATTATCCTTTACAATATACAAAGATTATTCTTTATTGCGGGATATTTCTTTATTTATTTGACCATCACGGTTCTTTGGCGAAGTCCCTCAGGAGTTTTTGAGCTGCAAAACTGAACATGAACATTCATTTTCAACTGATTCTCAGATTGTTTTTGCCATAAATTTGGAAGCGTTTTTGCAAATAGAATCAAGAATAAACTAAAATCAAAACAAGGTTAACGACTGTCATTTTGAAGGTGGGAATAAGGCAGCAGCAGTTCATTATCACCATTGACGGCAGTCTTATGGTTAAAATTGCTCCGTGAAAATGCAGCGTAATATGTACCTTTCTCCTCTTTTTTGTTTCCTTGCTTTCTCTTTTCTTTTCCTTCTTTCTCTTTTCTTTTTCTGCTCTTTCCTCCTCTTCTTCTTTTATTTCACCCAACAAAGCATACTCCTATATATGATTTATAATCTGATTATGTCATCACTGGGTTAGAGGAATTTTTCAAGTTTTCTCGCTTATTACTTACGCATCCATAAAACTTTTTCGGTGAAATTAAAAAATTAAAACTAACATTAAATTGGTATTCCAGACAACATTTTCAATACATTCTTGAATTCTAAAAAAAGATTGCGGGTGAGGATCAAACTTAAGAGCATTGTGCATTCTAGGATGACGCAAAAAAGGCGAATATAGACTTCCGTACGAGCAAACGGGAAAGCAAAAACCTCTAGAGATCGATTAAGACGACTAGATTTACGTTGGTTATCTGGGAACCAAGATCTGACCAAAAAAAGCCTTTACAAAGTTTGAAAAGAATCGAGGAACAATCTACACGATTCTAGACGGGAAAACGAGAGGAGTAGAGACAATCGGGAATGCTGAATTGAAAAAAAACAATGAGCGAGTGAGCCTAGGCTGAAGAGATTCAATGGAGTCAGATAAATACTAAAAGCGAGGAGATCAGATTTGGCACGCGTACTTCAGAAAACTGCGTACTAAGGAGACAAATAAATGAATACAGGTGGAAATGTCGGTAAACATATACGAAGAACGCAAAACCAAGCCTGCAATCCTAGAAGCACTAGCTATCAAATTTTAATTTGGAATTAAACACTACGCCAAGGTCTTTAAAATACTGGACAACTGATAAGGAAAGACCAGGCAAGAAATAAGAGAGTACATGAAGAGAATTTTTTAGATGAGATTAACATCTGGTGACATTTCAAAATATTTAGTGGTAAGAGGCTGTTTACTCACCAGTGATTGAGGGTAATCAAACCAGTTTGCAATTGGTGATAATCGTTCGCAGTCTTGATTGCCCTATATAATTTTAGGTCATCCGCATATAAAAGACAAGTAGAGTTGATAACGGAAGGAAGGTCATTGACAAACAAGATAAAAAGTAAAATACCCACGATAGAACCTTGAGGAACTCCGGATGTGGGAAATATAGGAGAGAAAATGGAACAGTTTAAATCCGTTAGGTTTATTGAGCAGCAGGCTATTGTTCACAGAATTCAGAGCCTTTGAATAGTCCATATAGATTACATCAGCTTGACGTTGATAATCGAAGACAGAAGCGACAAAATTAGTGAATACCATAAGATTGGTCGTAGTAGAGCGGCCTTTGACGAAACTTTGCTGCTCAGGAGCAAGAAAAGGTTGTATAGAGGGAAAAACTCTATTATAGACAAGACGTTCAAGTAGTTCAATAAAACAGCAGAGGAGTGATATAGGCCGATAATTGAAAGGTCACCTTTTTTCTTTATATCAGGTCTGTTCTTGTTGTTTCCTATTGCATGTTTTTTATAGGATGAGAAATTGTTGATCTATCGGGTGTTGTATATTGCTAAATGGTTCGAAGGATTTGATTTTAGGCAAATAGTTTTTTTAGAATAAGAAAACGTGTATGAAACATGGATATATGAGTGTTCGTTTTTGTTGTGATTGTTTAATTGTTTTTGTTGTGCAATGCGTAATTGTATTCTATGACAGTAGATTTTTGTATGAATTATTTGTTATGTGAATTATTCAGACAGTGACCCAAACAATTTCTGGACAAGATAAAGGTGATTTATAGTTTCCAAAATTTTGGCTACATAAATTAAATCAGCAACTACCATTTACTTCATTCATTTCCAAAAAATAAAATCATTCTCTGAAAAATATGCGGGTCAATATAATTCGCGCAACAAATTAAACTGATTTTGTGAAGATCAAACTCAAGAAAACATATATTTAAATACCATACAAGACACCGAATCACAATAAAATTCCGAAAATATATATTAAGCAATTTTTATGATCTTCTTGTCTACGGTCAACGATCACACTACATATTTCCCTCCTCGAACGATCTGATGATTACAAAAAGATCAAACACACGAAATCGTCTAATAATCCATTTGTCGTGTGTCTACCAGTCTTCGATGTAATAAAAAAATCAAAAATCACATTCAAATACCATAAATCTCAGCCAGAAGATAATTTTCAAATAAGGCAATGGTATATTAATAATCAGAAAAATATACATTCAACCATTGTATCCATATGTTTGATGATGGAACATTAAGGCTCTCTAAGCATACTCGCTCGTCATACATCAAGCATAGATCAAACAAAATTCAAACATTAACGACCGATCTCGATGATCAAGCAATGAGTGAGAATTTTTTTTTGTGCGATCTTAGTTATCTGATCATGGCAAAGTGATTTTGCCGGTGTACAGATCGTGTTCGAGCACTAGTGTTCGACTGTTTGTTGAACTATAAATTCTTAGATACATAGATGTAGCGGTGATCGTACGCGCAAGATTTGAATCAACTAGGCGGACAAGCAGACAACTAATAAGTGAACTAATATTCAATATGATTTCTTAATTTTTCGCTGGTATTTCAGATTAAACATTTGGATCGGCCGAAACAGATAAAACATAGATTTTGTCAATGGTCTGGTAAACATAGTTTTTACCGACTAAGCGAAAATCAGATAAGTTTGATGTAATTTTTCATATGTTGCGAAGCATGCGAGACACTTTACAAGTGATCTTTACAGGAGAATTCCTTATGTCATTTTCGTATTGCGGATCAATTTTTCAAAAGTTCAAATAGACAATTATTATTCCAAAAAACAAATATCTTCTGTGCTCAATATCAGCTGCTGATTCAACCTTTGATACGCGAAAACTACACATAACATGCCACAAAGACCACTGATCGTGCACACTTGTGCGGTTGATTTGAAGCGCGAATTATGTTCGAAACTCGTAATAGAAAAACAACACGACAATCACATGTGAAGGTATTTTGAGGTGTTTGACTTTACTAACTCTTGCGTCACTTCGTTTCCCTCGTCTACTACTAGTGTCTGTTAGCTACTGTTCTTCGGTAGATATACTATGTATCTATTGCAAGCCAAACTATAAAGTGTACGCTTTAATATTCTATTCATATGTACAATAACTAGCTGCTGAGTTAGTTTACTGTAACTGGTTGGCAAGAACAAAGTAAGGTGAACCGCTTTTCAAATATACCGCGCTGCGTTGCCGCGCACCATCTCTTATTACGATCTTTGTCATTTTACCATTGCTCAAATCGAGTGTGTTGTCTACATTTTCTACAGCACACCGGTTTTGTCTCGGTGTACGTGTCTATCTTTAGGACTTATAGATCTGAAAGTAGATTCTTTTTTTTGAAAAAAAAAAAATGGTCTTAAGGCCCGTCTCTCGATCCTGCAGGAATCATGATGATTTACCTGACCACGAATAGCTTGTTGTCACCACGATCGTGCCAAGACGGGCATGTAAAACGTGTAGCGAATTCGATAAAGATCGACCATTTAAGTATACTAATGAAGAATACAAATTACCACACTTTTCAGATGTAGAGAGAAGATGATTACTTAATTACGTTGTCATCGAATGAAATAATTAGGCGATTACTGATAAGTGTAAGATTTTGAAATTGAGACTCAATGTGTAGCGAATATGATTTCAAAATGTTAAAAGCGCATTGATATGTTTTAATTTGATCTGTAGTCCTACACATTTTTCATAAATCTGTCATAATTTCAAACGCAGAGCCCAAACATGAACCACACAACACCAAAAATCTTCTCACGATGAACGAAAAACCAAATCAACTATATCGAGTGCGTAAATACCATAAATAATGGCTCCCTTAAATGCGATCAAATATTTTATATCGTATTTTCCCTCAATCGACCTCCACTCACCGCATTTCAGTCATTTTTTGCCTTTAAATCTCCACTTCTCCACCGGACAGCCAATTCGCTCTCATGCTTATCCCCGGAACACATAAATAAATTGCGGTTTCATAGCGAACAGTGCATTCAAAGCGTACCGAAAAGTCCGCACAAACCTTTTGAATGCACGCACACAAGGTTCAATCAATGGTCCACTGTTGCTTGCAAGTTCCCCGATTCTTAAAACGACTTCAAAATCTCTGGCAGAAGAAGAACTGCATCAGTTTGCTAAGAACATAAAACATGTAGTTTTACGGGGCGAATGCATCAACTGATGATGAAAAATCGAGGTATCTACCGAAAAATTCGCTTAAGATACTTCGCAGTGGTGTAAGAAATGCACCACTACAATCTAGAGTAACAGCACAAGACGAAGGTAAATGAAGGACGACACATGTATTATAGCTTTGGCGTTTAATTTCAAGCAGAAAGCAGGTGCAATTGATGATTCTCTTAGTGGTTTCCGATCGTCATCATCATCAAGATCATCATCATCATCGTTTTCGATGATTGAGAATCGAAACGATTTGAACAGATCTGATAAAAATGAAAATATATGCATGGCAGATTGTTGCAAGTGCACCACTTGCAGTTGGCGTGACTACATCGGCCAGATGAAATGCAGGTACTGGACTGAAAAGTAGGGACCAAAAAAAGTTGTTCATTTTCTTTTCTTTCATACCGAATTTATGGACACAAGACAATGGAAAAGAAGAAAAAGAATACATGTGGTATAAAATTTTTACGATGGGTCCTAAAATAAGTATATGATATCTTTGAATATTTAATTAAGATAGTATTGTCGGAATACGGCGAATTTGAGTTGTGTAGGATAAAAAAAACAGGAAATAAGTATAAGTATTCATGAGCTATTGTTATCATCAGATCGTATTTATCTTACAACATCTGCCTAAATGAACAATGAAACTAATGGCAATACTGCCAACTTCCTGTTATTTATTTATTCTGCAGAGTGTGAGTTTGTTCATATGTTCAAACGCAATTCAATTTTTGAGCTATTTTGTTGGATAGATATGCTAATGAAAGCGGGGTTTTGTAAGCAAAATTGTTAAAATTGACAGAGTAAATACGTTATTTTTTTTTGGAAACCTTGACTTTAGATACGCGATAAACACGATTAGTCTCTGGTGGTTGATTAGATTGATTGTCTAAGTTTCTCTAAAATAGTAAGTGTGGTGACCCGTTACAACCTATTTGATATTTTGTAAAACACTTCTACTTTACAAAATATCAAATAGGTTATAACAGGACACCTTACTTACTTATTCGAAAAAGCGAAATTTTATGAATTTATAATGATTAGTTTTACAACTCGTTTTGTCCCTGATTTGGTAGACACCTACTCATCTAGATAAACTCAAATCTCTGAACTTTGATTCGAACCAGGGACCCCACATCCTAGAAGCCAGTGCTTTATCCACTACCCTTCACAAGTTTTCTTTTATCTAAGACCTCTTTTAAATCAAAGCTCCTCAACTGAAATTATCTGTTATAGGCTGTAAAATTCGTCAGAAGTGAACAAAAAGTAAGAAAAGTTTGAAGATTAAGTCTTCCCAATTGTTCAGATGATCAAGAACTATGTAGGATTATAAATAAAAGTACATATCTATTGAGGGAGTACTACAGAGTTTTATGGGTTGGGCTTGGTATTTTAAAAGGTACTCCTCTTATGTTCCTTGTTTCCATTTTGACAGTCTCTTTCCTCGACAAGTGCTTGGAATTTCTTCTGTGGGTTCAGTTTCTTCTGTGTTACTTTTCCATTCCAAATTATTTAAGAGCTTATGACTACAGCTGTCTTCACATTTCAATGTTTTTGGAGTTGCATTCATCCCCTACAGAACCGGCACCCCCTTCACCCACCGAAGATATCTTCCTGCTCAAGTAATAATGCCACTTTAACCTTCTTCTCAGCGTTTACTCTGTATGACAGCTTTCCCTATAATTCTTTGGATTTCAGACTTTAAAATCATTTTGAAGCACAAGGTGCGAAAATTCGGCACCTAATCAACCTTTTTTTTGCACGCCTATGCAGTCTTTGACTGTAGTTCCTTTTTTACTTCAGGTTGAATTATTTCGCTTTTCGCGCTGTAGTAAGTATCGGAAGCCTGTGATGAGTTAAGGGGCTTTCATTTTTGTTGAATTATGACTTTAGGTCGGACAGAAAATATTGAAAGAAACCTAAGTAATCTAGAAACAAAGAGAGTGAGTGAGATCATTTTTGTCGGTCGTCACAAATGGAGCGATCTGAGCTGATCGAGCAACGAATAAATATAATAAATAGTTGAAGAAATAAGAATTCTTTTAGCATATACCTATGAACTGCTAACTAAATTTCTAGATAGCCAACAGACGAACCACACATGAGAAAAAAAAAATACTTTTCGAAGCCCGGTTGTAATACTTATGTGACTATCGTACTGTTTATTTGAATAATGTGACTTATCGCAGTCAAATCAGATATATATTTTATAGAGTCAAGTTTTGAATGCAAGGTGTTTTCACTAAAAAAAATAATTTTCAGAGATTCTGACAGCCGTAAAGCTGAATCCTTCCCCACAAACAAAAAGAATACAATATTAGACCGCTTCTTTGAAGTAACAATCAGAAAGAGATCCAACTTGTAATTACAAGGCTCTCCAAAAATTTAAGTTCACTTCGTAATTGCATTTTTAGTACTGTGGTGAGCAGCTGACATGCGAGCTCCAGATACAATTTATTTTTCCAGCTTCCTTTACCTGCTCTTTTTCGCAAGTCTATGGGAATGTAATGTAGCCTCTCCTCTAACTTTTGGCATCACTGCGCTTCGCAGCTGCGTCTGATGTAAAAATCGGATAGTATCTAAGTTAATTATTCAGATGCAGCTAGTGTAATGAGATTGAATTACGTGAGTTTTAGTCACTGCAGAATCTGCAGATATTATTGTATCTCATCCTTTGCCTGGCTAACATGCCGCCGCTTTGCCGAATTGGAGGAATGCGAATTTTCCGTAGATATTGTTAGATCGTTTTAATCTGCCTGATGAACTTGCCGCTGCTTTGCAAAATTAGAGGAAGGTTAATTTAGCTAATACTGGCTGACACATGGCCACACATAGAACTATTTAGTGAATAGTGATACCAGACAAGTGGACCAGGAGAAAGAAAGTTCAGTTCAAGCGGCCATCGAAGGTCCCGGGCTTTTTCGCGAACTGAATCATGCCCTTCAGCCTCTGCTCTGCCACGTGCGAGAGATCCACTAGCCAGGGCTCACTTTTCCCCAGTGATAACACAGGAGATGCTGGATTGTTCCTGAGACCCCCGGCTCTTAACACATTTTACAGGGTTCGCTGATTAGGAGTTTCATGGCATGTACTGCTACAAGACAGTGGCCAGTAATGATGTCGACCAGCCGTTTGCAGTCAGTCCGCGCTAATTCGAACAGGATTTTAGTCGCTGCGAGATTGTATGACCCCCACATGATTTTGGTTACCCTGCAGGTCTGAATTGCTCGCCATCTGCAATTGCACCTATCATCATTTTGCAGTCGATCAAGTACTTGATTGTTTGGATAGGAGTTGGGATGTCTACCGATCCCGACAGGGGAAGACTAACCCTGTACTTGACGAGGAAAGAAAAAAACAAAACTATTTGCTTTGTTTCCCAATGGAATCTTGAGAGATGCCGTCCTAATATGGCATACGCGTCAAGACTGAATTTTATTGAACTACTTGTATGAAGTACGTATATACTAACATTTTCATTGAACTTTTAAATGTATGGATTTGGTATGTAATTTTTTTTTTAAATATTTGTTAGTTATCGTATTCGCCACTATGTCACAGCTACCACAATTTATCGCGCCGTCTCGGTAATGCCACTTAGTGCCTCCGCACACGGGTCGACATGCAATCGACTCGACTGCGACTCGAACTCGAAACGGGTCGTTTTCTACGCGAAGTTTTGACAAACAAACAATAGTATATATTATTTATTTAGATATTTATTTTACGAAACAAGGCAACATACACAACAAGAAACCATAATATAAATCTAAAATACAATTAATCATTATACATATAAAATAAAAATTGTCCGTAAAAAATATTTCAATACATCACAAATTTTGTAGCAGTTACTCTACATTATTTTAATTAAATTTAGGCTAATAACGATGGAAGTTAAGCGGGTTCGGATGTGGAATGGGCTTTGGACCAGTTATTTTTGAAGTTTGATTTGGTAATCCCCGAAGAGTAGTGGCTGCTTATAGAATTGAGTATTCCACAGCACCTATTAATGGGCTCATTTTATGATTAGTAGTGTGATGATTGAATTCATTGGGCAGATTTGCAAATCTGGTGCGTCTTGGTTATTGAAAGTAATTTTACTAGAGAGATCTTCAATAATATTATATACTTGTATGTTATTAGTATATGTCGCTTTGTCACGTGTAACTTATATTCCCCCACTATGGATTACTACAAGTAATAATGATCCGACCTTTATTGAATCCGATATGAAGCACTTCCATTAATATTCTGACAAGCATGTCCCAGGGTCCAACTAAATTCAATAGCTATACGCCTCTCTTCCACACTCTAAGTGCAAAATTCCTATCCTCGCAGATGGCACTGCTATATCATCTAAGAATGTCAATACCAATCGAATCATTAGCCATTGGCAGCAACAACTAGTGTTCAATAAAAGCTTCTCCAGTAAGTGGAACTTCATCCTGAAAAATTGCAAGCTTGTTTCTTTGTTAGGAAACTATATTATAAACACTTCGCTGTTGCTTGAATAAATATATAGATGCTAAAGTAGAATTGTTTTTGCGGGATGATTAAAATTGAAAATTTTATCGAACTTTTTTTTTGACAAAGTGGTTTCGAAAGTATACACTGATTCTCATCAGACACCAGCTCACACAAACTGGATTGTTTTGCGTTTTGCGGAGATGTTAAAATTTGTCACAACTAACGTAAATAAAAATTACTGATTTCCAACTGCAAGTGGTCACATCAGTCAAGTAAGCACTGTAAGCTGGAGTCTAATGAGAATCAGTGCATACGTTCGAAACCATTTTGTACAAAAAACATTTTCTATAAAATTTTCAATTTTAATCATCCCGCAAAGACAATTCCACTTTGATTCTGCTTTCGGCAGCTTATTCCGCAAAACGATCGAGTTTCCCGTATCAATTATGCTCTGCTTTATCTATGCTGATTTATAGACAAGAAGGAAACCATGATCACATATCAATAACCTTTATGAGCATATAGGTGCAACTATTTTGTGGCCAAAATAATTAAAATAAATATAGGAAAATTTCATGTATAGAACATTACAATATGTAACATTACATTATGCAAACATATAAAAAAATACATACGTGATACGTTATCAGAAACATTAATATTTTTCAAAGAATCAATCATAATAATACATAAAATAAAATAATTAATAATGCATACATTATAAAAAAAAATCAATTTCATATATTTCGAAAAAAAAATATCACGCGTCTTGCTCGACTTTTCCCGTTCCAAACACTTCGAGCGAGACGAGTCGCAGTCGTACCGAGTCCGAGTCGAGCACAAGTCGACCCGTGTGCGGGTCTCCATTCATTTACATTGGAAATCGCAAGGAGTTCGAGTTCGAGTCGCAGTCGAGTCGATTGAATGTCGACCCGTGTGCGGACGCTCTTAGTTTTGACGTGTGTGTCGCGTAGTGCCTGTATAGTGCTAATTTGATGTTGTTAACACTAGACACAATCTAGGGACAATTTCGAAACAATCTTCATATTTAAGTCTACTGTACCATACGTGCAGCAAAATTTTAACACAGGAAATAGTAGGGAAGTAAAAAGGAAGTGTAATCTAGGTTATGTCACTTTGAAAGCTTTTTACTATTCTGCCGAAAGTCGGTTTGTTAACCTACATTTTGAAGGAATTGGAAGTTCTTTTAGTTTTACAGGCTAGTATCCTCTAGCCTGTAAGTTCAAGTTTCACCGTATGTTTATGGTTAGGTTTAGTCAGTCTTTGTTGATGTCTCAAGATCGAGGAACCGGGGATAAGAATGGCACAATAGGTGCGTTTTTTGGCTCCGATGCAGAACAGAATAGAACAACTACACATTATGATGGCTTTTTATAATTTCTTAACTACCAAAACATTCAACATAACCTTGAAAAATACAAAGCCAACTTACGGAAAAAAAAGGCAACTACTTATGAGCTTTTCTTTTTTCTATCAGCACATTCTATACTTCAGTACATGAACTACCTATGCAGAATAGAATTCTGTCCCAGTGGATTCACTGTTCCCTGTTCTGTTCTGTACTGAATAGAGGCAAAAAAACGCACCTAATATAAATGAATTGTTACATAGTAACATGGGGGCCCGGTAGCTCTGCTCGTTAAGGCGTCAGGCCGAAAAGCGGCGTGCTTACGGGGCCTGCGGGTTCGAGTCCCGCCAGTGCCATGGCTGTAAGTATGAATGCGTGTGATTGTCTATGAGGGTGGCAAATGAGGGTGGCAAATTGTCTATGAGGGTGGCAAACTGGTGGCCTAATGCTGGCCGCGTTCCCGGCAGCCCTCTTCACTAACCTAACTAACCTACATAGTAACATTCTGTGACAAATTCTTCAATTCTTCCTACTTGCGTTTCCCCATCAATAGAAAATCGTTGGTTTTGTGATAAAAGATCGATATAATTTGAAAATTTATCAAAAATACACCGAAAGTAGTCTCTCTGTTTCACCGTTTAATCATCTTCTGTCAACGTCAGCAGTTGCATTTTTTCTCATTCAACATACATGAAGTTTTGATTTCAAACAATTACGTTGGATGAAATCACTTTGCTCCTGAAACTATCCAATTCAGGGTGCTAGTATGAACCAATATCTGACAAAATGGTTAATAAACAGAACAGAGAAATTTTGCCAGTAATTCTTTCTTATCACATGAGATATTAAATAATATATTTGATTTTTGCAGCTAATATAGATTATTAGAGGAATAAAAACTTTTTTTAAAATTATAACAATATCAAACAAAGGTTCGGAGCGACAAAAACTATTATTCTTTAGCACAGCTTTAAATTCAAAAATCAAGTAAATCATTAGGAGCAAACAATAAAGGTGAATGAAAAGGGTTTCGTTGACACAAATGAAACAGAGAACACCTCGGTTAATATGTTTGGTTGGAAATGGAAAGCAAAACGAGCCGGAAATTTTAGAAGCTTTGCTAGGAATGTTCCTGAAATGAAGGTCAAACAAACCAGCTTGCAGCTGCTGACAATGGTCCACTGCTTTGATTATTCGGTTTAATTTTAAGTCGCACGCGTAAATAGTCAGAAGGAGTTGATAACAGAAGGAAGATGATTCAAACAAACATGGGTTTTTGTGGAACTCTAGATGTTGGAAAACAGGAAATGAAATAGAGCGGTTTAAGGTGTATTTTTTAGGGAGTTTATGGGATTAGGAGCCAAATCCTTCAAGTTTGTTAAAAGCAGATTATGGCTAGTATAATACAAAACTCTCGAAGAGTTTATATATGTTTCATCAAGTAGAAGTTTGAAAACTATGTTTGGGGCGACATACTCGTAATTTGACAACACTGTCACGTCGTGACAGAACCACGCTGCTCAAGAACAAAAAAAAGTTGGACAACAGAATAAACCTTGTGATAAATAAGGTGTTTAAGCGGTTTACCGAAACAGCAGAGGTGGAATTAGTTTGGATTAGTTTACCATTGTTCATAGATGAATCACTGTACTTTGAAACGGGCAAAATATAATCGGCTTCTCACCATGAAGAAAGGCACGAGATGCAAAGTCAATATAAAAAGAAATCAATGAACACATAGGGAAGGTGTTAAGGATTTCATCTGGATATTGAGGACCGGAACTAATATTGGAATTTACAGTCTACAACAGAGCTTCGATTTACTAAAGCTTAGTAATAATCAAGGATAGGGAACGTGAGGTAAGAGAGGAATTGGAAGGTAACGAATTGGCTGGTGTATCGTTAAAAGAAGAAGAGGAAAATCGAGCAAATGAATCGAAAATAGCATAGAGGGCTGTCACAATAGCGTCATCTCGTTACATTGAAACAAGAACTGAAGAATTATGTTAATAGGGACGAAAATAGGATCCTTTTACAAGCTACGATGCTTGCAAAGTAATCATGCATCATCGGCTTAGGTACTACTTTTGCTTCCGAACATAGCTACGAAATTCCGAAATAGAAGTGTTGTAGCCTGTAAAAAGCAAAGTTGCCCTACTGTAACCCACTTGGAAGTCTTGTAGAGTGGAGGTCATCATTGAAATGTTCATGGATATGTGAAAGAGTTTTAAAGATTGAATGGTGTGGAATGATTCGTTGCACGTCTTACTTGGTTCATGATTCGACTCAGGTACCTAGAGAACTTGGTGGCCGCACGCCCAGGGACCCAGCATCTTAGGAGCCAATGTGTATACTGCGCTATACGAGCTCTAAACATGTGCTTTTCAACTTTTATGAGTCATTTCTATGGCTCCGAGATTATCGGAAAAAAATGGAGATGGCAAAGAAATATAGTATGAGCGTTTAGTTTACAGGAGTGATATTTTAGACATAGCGTTTCTGGCAATTATTTGACCGGCGAAAAAAGTCCCATATTTGATAAAAGCTGTGGCATTATGGACGTTGTGGACCAAGGAAGCTTTAGGTCTGGTCAATCAACTACGGATCAGCTTTGCACAGTCAAACAAGTGCTCGAAAAATGCTGGGCATTTAACATCGACGTCCAGCAGATTTTCGTGGACTTTAAACAAGCATATGACAGTATTGACCGAAACATACTGTAAAAAAAAATGCTATACTTCGGCATCCCGGCAAAACTAGCCCGGATGACCAAAATGACGATGACGTCGATAGCATCACAAGTCAGAATCAACAACAGTCTGACTGACGCCTTTGACACAAATGTCGGACTAAAGCAAGGCGATGAGTTGGCCCCTCTGCTGTTCAACCTAGCACTAGAGTACGTGATAAGGAAGATTCCTGTCGACACAGGGAGTACGCTTCTGTATAAGTCGAACCAATTAGTGGCCTACGCGGATGACATTAACATCTTGTCACGTTCCTTCACATCCGCCAAAGAACTCCTGTTGAAACTTGACCAGGAAGCCAAAGAAATAGGCCTGAAGATCAATCAGGCGAAAACAAAAATAATGACGCAAACAAGAAAGAAGACCTCCATTAGACGAAATATAATTCTGGACGAATATAATTTAGAGAATGTGGACGAATTTATATACTTAGGCTCGAAATTGACAACGAAAGGCAATGAAACTGATGAAATTAAACGGAGAATACAGCTCGCTAATAAAACTTTCTACTCCGTTCTGGCCCTACTACTGGCCCTACCGTTCTGCATACACAGGAAGACGAAGCTGCAAGTCTACAAATCAATAATCAAACCTGTGTTGTGCTACGGATGTGAAACTGGGACCCTTACCCAAGCATCTGCAAATATGTTGAACGCCTTCGAAAGACGGTTCCTCAGGCGTATAATTCGAGCTAAACAAGAGTGCGGCCCATAGGCGCGCCGTAGGGGGGGCCAGGGGGGCCGGGACCCCCCCAGACCCTAGGTTGGCCCCTCCCAGAAAAATAAATATTTCCAACAGCAGACACTTAAGTTTTCGCCTCTAAGGCTTTACTGGTTACAGCAAGAGCTGTGTAGTGCAGTTGTGTAAGCCTATACCAACTTACACTACTTATGACATAGAGACTGTGTTACTTGTGGTATTAATGACGATGTTATGGGACTTATTTTGAGATATGGACGGCAATATTTAATTTGGACAAGCTATACGTTAAGAAAAAAACGAAAAGCACCTTGCCAATCATCCTTTTTTTATTAAGATTATCTGTTCATGTTCTACTAGGCAATATACCATACAGATATTTAGATAAGAACACTTTTATAATCTGGCGTTTTAAGCAATTATGTTTTTCACAAAACATAGTCTAAGTATTAAAATGGTAGGCAATAAGGTAATTAACGTAGAATACAACTTTCGAAGTCATTTGGAGAATAAAAATGTTATTCCTGCCACTTTTATGCTATCTATGGCCTAATTGGTTTACACTCAGGTTAAATGCGTGTGAATTTCATTACAATTTGATAACTGCATCGGAAGCTAAAAGGCATAGCACTTTAATTTCACCGAGCGTTTTTTCATAGTGACACAGCCGCTTATCATATTCATTGAACTTTTGTCAAACCTGTATCTACTCAAGACCAGTATATTCTATGAATTTTATCAGGTTGCGAGATACCGTAAACGCAAGTTCCAGTTGCTAAAAATATAAATAATTCGGTGCGATTTTTGTGCGATTGGGGATTTTACAAGTTTAGATTTGACTGTATAAACATAATATCAAATTCATCAATAATTTGCATTTTATGCTAACAGCCATGTGAAAGATTTGTGTTTACGTACTTATGGTAGCTACAAGGTTTCCCAGACATTATTTAAAAACGACAGAAACTTATTTTTTATGCCCATTGATGAGTTTTGTAAATTTTGTAATGATCTGATGACTCAGTGTGAAGTTATCACAATGCGAAATTTTCCATAGAATTTCCATTGTCGCGAAAATACACCAAAATTTCAGCTCGACCAAACTTCGCGATCCGGATAAATTATCCGGATAGTAAAATTCATGCACAATGTGAAAACTCTAATAGTACTTGGAAGGCAGTAAATGATATGGTGCTTGAACAGTCTTGGAATATTGTCAAGATGAGCCGAAATTATTTGGAAAATATTATCGACCTTACGACGTATGTAAGCCGCCAAAGAAGTGCTTTCCGAAGACATGATGAAAGTAGTGCCAGTGATAACCGTTTTTTTTTTGGAATTTTGTGCATTATTCGCAAAGCATGATTCAACTTTTGAAAATAATTTTAAAAACAAAGTTCCGAACTACTGTAGTGGCAAAACACAAAATGAATTGACAAAAATAATTGCTGAAATCATTCGCGAGGACAATACAGCTAAAATAAAAGATTGCGGACAGATATTCATTATGGCAAACGAAGCAAGGGTCCACAAAAGGAACAACTCTCCATGGTTGTCAGATTTGCTAAAGAGCTAGCAGTTGAAGAAAGGTTCTCAAGCTTTGGAGACTGTGCAGGAGCTAGAAATGTCTCGTATTTAGTAGATATAATTTTGAGCCCGTTAAACAGCTACGGACTTAGTGAAATGCCTGTTGTTGGACAGTCTTATGATGGTGCTAGTGTCATGTCAGGACAAAAAAATGGTGTACAAATCTTAATTAAGATGAAACACCCTGGAGCCACATTTGTACACTGTCTAGCTCATAAAATTATCCTGGTTGTGATGGACACATTTTTCACAATCGAAACGTGTACATCCTTTTTCAATGCTATCGAATCCCTTTACCTACACTTTTCGAAGCCATCACAACGCGAATTGTTGAAGCAGCTTGAAGAGGCAGTTGGTCTAAACACAAGGCGTGGAATGAGAAGTTTAAGCTCGACTCGTTAGTCAACGTCATAGACAAACAGCAAAAAACACTAGTTTCAAAGGATTTACTGTTTTATCTACCCTCAGATACGCAGTTAGGGCTACAAAGATATTTCTGCAAACCAAATGGCTCGAAAAGAGTAAGATACGGCACTTTTCATCTTGTCAAATTATTTTCGCTTTTTCTAGGTTTTCTAGGTAACAAATGTTTGAAGTAAGAGATCAATTTCTTCCTTCTAAGCTTAATATATTTCCATTTCTTTAAAGATATTTTGAAACTAAGCTATCCTCTTCTTCAAGTATAAGTTGAAATATATTTAGCTTCTAAACGAAGAAATATTCTTACATTTTGAATTATTTCCATTCTATTCCCGTATAATTCATACAAGCTTTCTTTCTTAGCGGTCATTGATAATTCATGAGTAGTTCATACATACCATTCAAATTATATGCAAGTGGTTGTAGCTCATACGTATTCACAGACAAGAAGTTTATTTGATAATGCATTATGCATTAGATCAACAAATAGATCAACAAAAATATAATGTATTAGTAAATTATTTAAGTTTTATGAACAGTACGTGTATAATCAAAAACAAAATCATCGCATGTCTTGAACCTTTCAGTCCCTGGCCCCTGCCAGATTTTAGGCCACGGCCCGCCTATGGTGCGGCCAATGGCGGATAATGTACAACCACGAGTTGTGCGAGGTTTTTGACGAGCCAGGGGTTGCTACAATAATCAAACTGCGGAAGCTGCAATGGGTTGGTCACGTGCAACGTATGGACGAGCATCGAGTACCTAAGAAGGTATTTGACGGAAGGGCCGAGGGTCGAAGACCAGTGTGAAAACCCAGAAAACGCTGGTCTGAATCTGTCCGCGAAGACTGCGCAAAGCTGCTCGGTTTTCGAAATTGGAGGACGCGGTCATTGGACCGAGACAACTGGAGGCGTCACCTGCGAGAAGCCAAGGCCCGAGAGGGGCTGTAGTGCTACGACGACGACGATTATGGACATCTATGAATAATCACTTCTACTGACACAAGGCTGGAACTGGCCAACGAAAAGATATGACAACATAAATTTGAACAATCATTACATAGACTTATCCAAAGACCTTCGCACATCCATCTAACACTCCTTGATCTCAGAATCTATAAATGCAAACTTCATTAGCTATTTTATCTATTCTCTATTATTCTCCATTAGAAACTATTAGTTCAACCCCAATCGAATCAATACCGTGTACGCGATAATGAATTTTCCAAACGCGGTAAAAATAAACAATTCCAACTTTGACACAAATGTTTCGCATGGAAGCACATGCATACACATTCACATATTTCACGTATCTATGCCTACGAAAATTATCATTAAATTTTATACGAAATGTATTTTCCCCAATGACATGAAATCCATCTTTGAATTTCCAAAATAGCAACAGAATCAATAAAATTCCTTTACTGCTCTCTGTTGCAAGCTTACACGAGTTTGATCTATCCTTGCAAAAGAATAACCATACGTGTACAGACTAATCAATCGGTTTATATTATGCATATGTACATATATAGATGACCTTGAAATTATAGATATATTTATAGACTTAATATTGTATTTTCACGTTCGGACTCGTTTCACACTAAAATGTTAATGAGAATTGTGCCTGTTATTGCTTGGGTATGATTTGAGATACTACACATGTTCTAGTTGATTGAGATATGATGTGCAGATACTTGCATTTAGTTGGGCATGTCGAAGAGAGAAAGCAATTTTGAGATAACGATAACTACCACAAAACCGAAAATAAACAGGCAAACAAAATAAATTCAGTTTAATATTTATCTATCTACATATAACATGTGTAGGAATATAATGTGTTTAACCTTGAGAATAGAAATGTCAAAGATAAGATTACTTTTCATCGGTTTCTGCGTGAGTTTGCTTGCTTGCTGTTATCGTCGTTGACTTTTATACGCTAATTGTGTATTGTGCTTTTTTTTTGTTGCTTTGTTATAGTTTTCCTGTTTCAGTTATGTATGTCTTTTGGATTTTTATAATTTTATGATATTGCATGTAAATATGAAATGCCAGGAAATGCTGTTTCACGAGGGGGTGGTAAACCCCTTCAAACACGTGCTAGATAATTTCGCTGGTAAGTGAATGATTTCTGCGTAATAAGTAATTATCATTTGACACTGGCGAAGCGCGAGGGTGTTGAAGGTTGTATTTAATTAATTTGGTTAAGAGGTTATTTGTTTTTTTTTAGGAGGGAGAGAATAATTTTTTTTCAATAAAGTCTATTGACATGTACGCGTATGCCAAAATGATGTCGTTGATCTAGTCGTCATTTATATGGACAAGAACATCTCACACCACATTGATTACTCACACCACATTAATTAATTACTTAGTCTGTTCGATCAGGCGTCAAGATATCGCAATAATTAAGATAGATTAAATACAGTAACAATCAAACCATCACATCAACTTCAACCTAGCCCTATCACTACCGAGCCATGAAATTTATGTAGATTTAAATTAATTTTCTACCAAAATAGTTACATCGATTTCCTGCTGCTGGCCCTACTGTTGAAATTCACCGCCGAAAAAAAGCATCAAACCGCAAAATGTGTCTACCTGATACAACTGAAATTTATCTTCTTCCCGACGGACGCTAAAGACCTATGAAGACATGTGCCGCTAAATCAACGACCGACAAATATATATCAGACCTTCCACCAATCCCCTAATTAACTTACAATGAAATCAAACACCTGTTAAGTTCTCGTTGTCTTCACCGCTTTCCGTCTCCGGGCCTTCTTCACTTTGCCTATTTTTTCGAAGTTTTTTTTTTCTCAAACTGCCTGACTGCGACAAGGAGGACTCGAAATTGGCCCTCTCCACGTCATCATCATCACCTTGAACGGAAGGAGCACACTAGGGTTCGGAAGGAACCATTGCTTCTCCATTGTACAGTTTTATGGATGCACGAGGCCAACGATGTGTACTTAGTGGGACGACCTGAATTTCTTCTTTCGTTTCAAAGGCAATTAATCAAATCACGTAAGCGGGACACCAGCACCACCAATGCCACGACCGTCATCAATTCCACCTTATCCCGGGACCGCTAGGCGCTACCAGAGAACTTCTTAGGAGCTGTGTATTCTTGCAAGACAGCGGTATACAATGGAGTGAAAGAATCAAGCAACGAAGACAATGGCAACCAGCAGCAACTGAGGTCGCGTGAATGGTGGAAGTTGAAATTTTTCGAGGGCCTCAGTTTGAAAATTTTTGGATTTGGCAGATTTAGAAAATGGAAAAATTTGTAATCGACGAGAAAATATATTCAGACAGGCAGTTGTGGATATGTGAAGGAGTTTTATAGATTGAATGGTCGAGATAAGATGCGAGAGATCGCTAGGAAGCAGAGTGCAAATGGTCTGGTCGTTTTTCATTCCTACTCGGGGAACTTGAGTTTCCGTTCGCCGGCTGGGTGGGTACAAATGGAGATAATATAACGAACAGAATTTTTTCTGTAGGATATGATTAATGATGACGATAATATGAGATGTACTCTGAAGAAAGTCCATGATGGGAGAAAATAAATTTTATTCAAAAAATTCAAACAAATTGAAGTAGTTGATGTGGTTTGTTAATTTGAGGTACATTTTCACACATTGATTTAATCTTTTTTTTTTGGAATGTTAATGAGCATTTAAATAACAATGCATTTGCTTGTACAAGTGTTTTTTTTTAAATTAAGGTGAAGACTCTTCCAACACATAGCTAAATTTTTGTTTTAAAAGTATTGCTCTGTTGAAGATTCGGCCGAAAACTAATATTGTTTGATGCTTCTTTTGAGGACAGATAATCCTTTTTGTGTCTATGAATTATTTTACTTTTCTTCCGCAAAAATTGACCTAAAATTGCACATAAAATTGTGGCAGTCATAGGGGTTAGATTTACATGATTTCATTCCGCTCTATTTTTGGAGTCATTTGATCTTACCGATGTGTCTAGATACTTGTCAGATTCTTGCCGATATATCTAGATACTTGTATGGCCGAGTGGATAGAACACCGTCTGGTTACGTGTGTGGTCCGTCCTTGGTTCGATTCCAGTGGCAGACAATCAAAAAGAGTCACACACCGGGTATTGAGTTGACTTAGCTAGTAAGTGCCTGATTCAAGTCAAGGGTAGAGAAGGTCGTGGAAATCATCATCGCCTCGAATAAAGTCCCGACAACTTTCCACCCCCAGATTCGAAACATGTTGTAAGTGATTAAACATTTTATGCTCATCAGGGCATTTTATTTAGATTTTTATGAACTCAAGATCACCAAACTAGTCTAATTGATCTTGTTGTTTAAAATTCGCTAAACTATGGTCAGCCGGAAAATTTCATCGTTCCTATGACTTTTGGTCTCATTTTCTGTCATTATCAAAGCAAAAGGGAAAACCAATTTTAATTCTTTTTGTACGTTAATGCGAGATGGTTTGTTGTCCTTAAAATTAGCGTAATTTGAAGAGTACTTTGGCTTTATGTTTTGTCAACGGTGCAATTCAATTTAATGTAGGGATTTTTATCGGTTACTGCGGGAATATTTGACTTTTAATTTGTTTTCCCCAATAGTTCTTAGATCGTCGAACAGGTTAGCATTCACAACAGGACACTATAGAAATGATAACAAATGAACAAACTGGTCAAATTAAGACAATTGGATAGGTATTATATTCAGGTGTTGTGTCCCTGGTAGTTTCATTGCTGATCATCAGTTTGGAGTTCAGAAACCAGCACAAAATACATAACGACACTTCATACTTATACAAACTAATTGTGCACTATCTGAATGAGCGCAAAGGCCAGACAATGGCGTTATAGAAATATAGTTATAGAAATGAAAATGTATGGGCTTTGATTGTTTCGTAATTTTTTTTCTCTAGAAATTATTGCCCAGATATTTTTGCTGAAAATTGACGCTGGTAAAAAATAACGCCACAATTTCGTATTTGTAATTTTTTTTAAGCATATGAGCTAAATCAATTTATTTAAAAAAATTACCAGAACTCTACGATTATTTGGGTCCAGACAACGCTGTTTAACGACGTATTTGTGTTTAGAAGGACATCAAGCTTATATGTTTTACATTAAATCAATTTTAACTTTTTGGACACTGCATACTTCCTAGAAACTCCAATAATAATTTTTTTTTACGCAAAACCTAAGACATCAAATACATATTGGCCCAACATATTAGCCAAAAATCCACGCAGGCTGGGAGTGAGCCTAACATCAGCCCAGCTCGCACCAAGGGGGTGTACACAATATGGACCAATATGTATTTCCTACATAACGAAATATTTTTATTTGTAGGTATGAGGTAAAAATAATCAAGTATACATAGCTATAGCTTTCAGGAAAATTATCGGATTATAAATAAACTTATTTCATACAGACGTACTTTTTTTAACCCATTGGCTGCCACGGATTTTATCCTCTACAATTATTCTATGAAATTATTCTTTGAAATGACAATCTGGCGTCAATTTCTGTCACCACTCAATTCCAACCTGGATCATTAGATGATATACTATCTTTTAATGAGCTGCTCTAGGTTGAGCTAGGTTGAGATATCTCAAAAAAGGTGTTTAACGAGCAATTCGGCTGCTCTAATTTGCCCGAAGTTGCTCTGATTTGTGTTTCATGAGTCTGCTCTAACTTGAACTAGAGCACTTTAGAGAACGATTTTTACTCTACTTTTTTTGGTAGAGTAAGTTCGAGCAAGCAACCAGCTGTTTTCCAACTGTCACGGAACCGACATTCAACAAAAAATTGTTACTGAAGTGCCGTTTTTTGTTAGTGAATTGACAGGTTGACCTTCTGACAAGTAATAAATTTTGAGAGTTGCCTCTGAGCTGCTCCCACTTGCTCGACTTTTTTCTGCCTCTCAATTGCTCTGGTTTACACGACTTTTTCTGACAGCCGCGCTACTATAACTTGCATTGAGATGCTCTGCTTTTTTTTCGTGCTCATTAAACACAGCTATTGACTGTGTTGAATATGAAAACGTTGAACGTTACTGTCAAGTTTTAAGGTCTACTTAACTCTGAAGCTGACATAGTAAGTGAAATATATCAGAGAAAGGTACTATATAATTTGTTCAAAATAAGAGCCCATAAAAAAGCCACAATTTTATAAATATCATTAAAAAGGATAAAAAAATAAATAAAATCTAAAAAAGGTAAGTTGCTTATTTTTATAAAAACGGCATTACCTGCTCGTACAAGTATAAGCCTGATTTTTGACAACTAAAAGCCAACATATAAGCGATCATTATTTAAGAGTATTTCCGTTAAGAGAATCGATGAAATAGTGCCAAAAATTATGAAATTTAAAGAATGCAATTCAAACTGCATTTGATTTTATAACAAAACATCGTCTGTTTGGTTTATGCCCAAATGAGATTTTTTCAATCATAAGTTTTTTGTGCTACACCACCAGCAATTTTCGGGGTCAACCACAAATGATTATAATATGATTGTATTTTCATGTTTCTGTGCTTTTTAATATACACTCCAAATTCATAACCATTTTTTAAAAAAAGAGATAAAAATAAAATCCTTCTAAAACTTACCCCGTTTTTTTCGAAACACAAGCAAATAATTTTTTTTTCAAAAATGATTTATCGCCAGAAATATCAAATTAGTGTTCTCAAAAAACTGATAAACCGGGACTTACAAGTTCCTCAACAAAATGCAACCCAAAAACTTAATAGTAAATTTATAACCCACGACAGCGACAATAACTTCATTCTCAAGTACTACAATACTAACTACACAACTACCCTCCAAAAATATTTCTTTTTAATGGATTCGCTAGTGCTAGATGCTCGAGAGACTAACATAAAGCCAACCTTTTCACTATGTCTTCTACATCTCATTTATTTTAGCGCGCGAAATTGACTGAAAAGACAAAGTCATGTTGTAGGTAGGTAGGTATCTGCTTCAAAAGTACAGAGACTCTGGTAAAATATCGAGAAGTTTTTTTGTTGTTGAATACGAACAGCTTCTATCCGTATAGTAGCTCGTCGACAAACGGAGAAGTTGACTTTTTACAAAGCGCGCCACATACAAGCATACACACACCGACAAAACACAGTCGCCCGCTGCTGCCATAAAGAAATTTTCTTTCAACTTTCTCCTTTCGCCAAGACAGTTTTGTTTAGTTCGCTTGCATGCTTGCTTGTCTGGCGGTGAACAATGAGCTCGAGCTTATGTCGCGGCGGCTCTTGTTATATGCGGATGGTATGTGTTTGCATTCGAGACGTTGTGAAATCAAAAACGAATATTATTATTTTGAAGAAAATTCGTTGAAAAGTTTGGGTACAAATTTTTCGTTTCGGAAACGTTTAGTTCCACAAGGAAAAATGATAGGCATTTTTTCAGATTAATCGTTTATTTCTTATTTATTTAATTTAGTGGGTACAGTGCGAGTAAAAATTGTTTTTACTGCTTTGGAAACTCAAGGAGAACGTTTTTCATACAGAAGAACATCCTCAATGATTTTCTAAATTCAAATGATTATGGCCACAAGCTCTGTTACGTCTGTTTGATGAATTCTCTAAGTATGCGAATAGTTAATGAAAACAATGTCTCAATAATTTCTAACTTCACTTTAATTACCAACGACACATAACTGCACCGAATTCTTCGGTTTTCAGCCCACTAAAGTTTGTCTAAAAGCAAGAAGGTTGCCTTCTCAGCAGGCGGTAATGGGACCATGCCAACATCGGTTTCATACTTGGCTGCAACGGAAGCTTTTCGGCATAGCCTCATTCTATCGATTGGGAGGCTTATAATGCCAACTACACTGAATTGCAACTGTGCATGGCGACTTCACGCTGCGATTTTAAGTTTACTGCGATTCGGCTAAAAGAATTTTTTTCTAGCTGCCTGCAAAAATATTGGAATCATGGTGACTATAGGCCTGACCCACAATGGGCGCGTCTTAATCACTTCCTTGTCAGATACAAGTACTGATTCGGATCCGTGCTGAAAAGTACATTTTATTTGTTTAAGTCATTTCACTACAAGCCACTTTCATTTTGTGGTTGTGTTCTTGTCGTCGCTTTGATTATTTCACTTTGTAGACAATGTAGACAGAGAAGTCTTTGGTGGTTTTGTGTCGTGCTACTAGACTGGACAGGCTCGATGCTTCTCGAGTAAAAGTTCATTCATTTTATGTGATCGAAACCGTTACAGATACTGATAGAAATTTACAATGATTTGTGTATCTGGAGTCGCAAACTAATAAAAGAGACGATGTGCTATGTTCAGATTTATACATTAGCTGCAACCAATCGGGACTAGAAAGTTATTATTATCGGGTTTTGTTTATCAAAATTTTGTAATATATTTTGTTCTTGTGTTGCTGACAAAACAGAGAAGCAATGGTCTGATGGTAAGTTCAGATAAAATGGTGCACGCTCGGTATAGTTTTCACTGCTTGAGCAGAAAATGCATTGAGGACAGCAGGAGACTGCTATAGATTCATTGGTGCAGTGCGGCAATATTGATTTTTATGATGATATCTGAAAGTCATAAATGATGCTGGATGGTTATAACGTGAATGTTAGGCTGTAAGGGAGATTTTTGTTATGCTGTTTAGTTGGAAGCTAATGAGATAGTACAAGTAGCACGGCAAGAGAAAGAAATAGTAAATATGGTTCTAATTAATGGCACCCCTTGAGCGATATAGCTTCTCTTAGCAGAAGTGCCTACCGTAGTCGCTAGAGAAGCAAACACTACAACGCAATGGCTGCGTATATTTTTCTGGACCAATAATCTTAGTTTCCGTATCCGTTTTTTTCTGTTGATATCGCTATCCACTAGAACGGAACTCAATGTACTAGGTGTTCTCCTCTTAAAGAATTATTTGCATACGGGTAGTTTTCTCTGCACCTAGGGCCTAGTGATAAAGATATTTACTCGTACTTCCTTTATCACTGGTGTGATCCCGCGAGAAGTTGGTTTTGTTTCATTTATTTTATTGCCAATCATGTTTTATGGGTCATCAGAGCCGCTATCTAGTCGCCCTAATAATCTGTGCAAGTTGGCAAATGCCCATATATGAACATCTGCTCAGAGTCATATCAGCGCTAATCAGGAATGCAACTCAAATCAACCTGTCCCGCCAACTTCGAACTTGGCGCGAAATTCGAACGTACTTTGGGGCCTGTAAAAGCTTTAACAACACAGAGGCGTTATGATATTAGCCTGGAGCCGTTTGCGCTCGGATGTCATTGGATGTCAAGAGAGAGAACAATACAGTTAAACCGCGATTCGCACCTAACATAATAGTTCATCTTATATCGCAGCAACCATACAGTTAAACTGCGATTCGTAACTAACTTAATCCACCGTTGTGCAACTGTGGTGTCCAGTAGCAAACCACGGAATTGACAAAAATAGCAGACGCATCTCAAGTACAAAATAATGATAGGGGTCTAGGAGTTATAGAAGCTTTTAGAGTGAATTGGAAGAAAGTTGAGATTGAACTTAGGAAAATAGAAGGGATCTAGCCTGAAGAATATATGCAAGCCAAATCGAAAAAACAGACAAGGATACGTGGATTTGGCTCTAACAAAGGAAGAGCCGTTGGGGCACGAACTGAAGTAAGCATAACTGAACCGTACCTTTGGGTGACTGTGTTGAAAATGTTGCAAACGAGCAAGGGAAAGCAAGATCGATCGACGAGTTCAGGTTCACCTAAAAAATTGGAGTAGAATTTGGAGCCTAAACCAAAAAAAGAGTTGGGAGAAGAAAATGCATGCAAAAACGAAAGTGATGGTACTAAATCCTTGCCAAGGGAAAACTTCCACAGAGGTCTTTCAGTATATCCACGCAGATGTAACTCCAAGCAAAATGGGGGTTCACCAGATTAGGAAGACAGTAGGACGGCGGGGTGTGTATGGATGTGGGTTGGGAGTGAGACGCCTGCCACCTCTAAGCATTGAGACCAAAAGACCCATTGTTCTCATAACCTCAGCCCCCAATCCAGGATTAATGATAGGGGGAAAAGCTATCTTCTGTTTACGTGCCACATTCCAGTCAAAGCCATTGATATCTGAGACATGCAAAAGCTGGGCATTTACAGTAGAAGTGCTCCGTAGAGTCATACTCTTCTAGGCAGGATTGACAGAAGTCATCCTGCGTTCTTAGGCAGTTCTGTCCGGTTGGTATGCCTGTAAAGAATCTGCAAACTTTTCTTATTGTGAAGGAATTCCGCAGTTGCGTGGTTGGGCTCTGAACGATTGCCTGGCCATATCAGAAAACATCCGTCTCCCGAAAACTGGCATGTGCAGGCGCGATTGGCTTGGGGGCCCTGTATTGGAAGCGCTGAACGCAATGGCATCAGCGATTTCATTTCTCGTAACAATGCAGTGCTCCGATACTGGTGACACTGATAAACGGTGAGGACATCGCGGGATTCGGCGAAGCAATTCAAACGGGTGTAACGCATATCGATCAGATTAAAAGGCTCGCCTCTTAAACGAAAATCGAGAAAATCGACCCCGACAGCCTTACAACAGTGGAAGAAGTAGCAGCACTAATTCGGTAGAAAGAGATCGAGGACGTAAAAGCTATCTTATTTTCTTCGGATGCAAAGCCTCTCAAGAACTGGATGAAGTCAAATCTCTGAAACTAGCTATTATTGGACGGATCAAAATTGGCCGGGTTTATGTTAGGTTGAGGAAGCTTGCTGAAATTTTGTGTTGTTTGAAGTGGAACCACACGATAAAAGGACTGGAAACAGCCCGACCATAGCAATAACTGCTGGAAGTGCTGACAGGTCGGACTTCTTGCAAGTTATGCTAGAGATTTTGCTCGTTCTGCAACGATAAAGTCAAAAGTTGTAAGGCCAAACAAGCTCTGGGGTCAGGGGCATTTAAAGCTTTCTACAAAAGACTTTGCTACGTAGATGAGGGTTCTCCAAGAGACTCCGCAGAGATTTTGCACTCCGGACGACTTGTTTACCTAATCGAGAACCAACATTACAGTGATTGGGGAACCATATCGAAGAAGAAATCTAGAAACATGATATTCAGCTTTATGGGTGGCAGAAACTCGAAAGGTCCGGGCCGATTGGTTAGGTTTGGGCGATGAATATACATAAATTAAAAACTGAGATAGATACACTACGGCTTCCATGCGGGAGCGTTGAAGTGGAAAATACCGACTCAAATCACATGAGGGACAATAATTATGAAAATTTTGTTTGGGTTGAGAAAAGTCCTAATTAACATAGGCTCCACAATAACCTATAAAAAGCTGGGTTTGGCGAAACCATACCTGGTGAAACTTTTGTCTCGGAGGCACTGTGCAGGTTGGCAAGAGACTTTGCGGTAACGGAGAAGGACCACAGCTACATCACATTCATTTTATCTGAGAAAAGCCCAGTCCCACAGAACACTTGTCGGAAAATACTTGTGCGGAATCTTTCGAATTTGAACAGGAGGAAGCTGTTGGAGTCACAAGATAGTACACTCTAAAAAGTGGGTCTATAATTAATACTTTGATAATAGGAAATATATTCATTTTTTCGTTTAAAATAACGAATCACAATTTTTTTTACACATTCGATGTGCATTTTTTTGCTTTTACGTCATATCAGCTGAATAATACACAGCTTTTTTTTTCAGGTCAGCGAATTACCAATTGGGGTAGCAATGGATCCCACGGGGATTATTATGCTGATAACTTTCACCATAGGCGACCTTCGACGGGCTCTCTACGTCTCGATGCTACATCAAATGTCACTATAGGGGCAACAGAAGCATCTAGCGTGCAGGCGCAGGGCTCAGCGATAACTACGGACCAGAAGCGTCTCGACTTTCCACGAACCATAAAAAGGCGAAAAAAGAACTGGAAATGGCTATAAAGTGGAGTGGAAGCAAATATAGCAAACTATGTGTGAAAACGTGGACTGGGACCTATGGGGTCAAAAATAATCCGCTAGGTCCGGCCGTGTGAGCTCCGATTCACCCTTGAAGGCAGATGTTTTGAGGCATATTGTCGATTTACTGAGAGAGCGCTGAAGTTTATTGTAGATTAGCCATAATGAATATGTCCCTTTGTTCGCCGAGGATGAGCTGAGCAGCTCGGTCGACAGAATTAAGAACTAACAGGCCCCGAGCCCAAACAATATCCCCGTAGAAGTCTTGAAAACATTGGTCAACATTTTTACGCACGTAAAATGCGTGTTTATTAGCGGGTATCCTCCTATCATACTGGAAATTAGCGCGACTTGCTCTGATGGCAAAAGGAATGCGAGACCCTAATATACCATCAGCTTACAGACCTCTCGACATGCTTGATATTGCGAGGAAACGTTTAGAAGGGTTACTAAAGCATCGATTACAAGCAGCTAAACGAAGGCCTGGTCAGCTTTCGAAAAACCAACACTGATTCCACATTACCCATTTAGCAATAAGTGTAAGTGCGAAGTTATTAGAGCATTAGAGCATGCCTAGGATGCAAGTCATCAGGCCGGGCCTATCTTGTTTTAAGTAACGCTGGACATCTGTAACACTTTTTACTCGGAATGTTGGACAGACATGTTGGACTATCTTCAGCGACTTTTGTCAGGCCAGATCTATGGAATTTTGCTTACGATGGTCCCTTGGGCCTCTAGGAGCCAAAAAATGTGCTATTGATAGGCTACGCTGATGACGTAGCAGCTGTAATCACATTTATAAATCTCGAACTCGCCCAAATCAAATTCAATAAAATAATGACAAGGATTGAGGGTTAAATCGAAAGCCATGGTCGCCAGCTGAAGAGAGGACACAAAGACTGGGATTGCCATACTGACGAAGAGGAGGACGACAAACCGCAAACCCATAACGCGAACGAATGCAAGGACGTGTTCTTAAGTAGATCGGAAGTGAGACGAAAAGTTGCACGATCTCGAACGCTTGAGCTTTGGGAAGAACACTGGGCTGCGAGCTTTAAGGAAGTATGGACGATTAGACTTATTCGCACTTAAATATGAAATGAACTGAATTCCAACCGGACCCAGTTCCCTTCTTGCCACGGCTAAACAGAACGGGGAAAGTCAGGAGTGTAATGCGAATATTGTGCTAAAAAAAATGATGTCGTTTCCAGTACCTTTTTCCATTGCACCCGCTTCAGAAGGAGCGAAACAATCTTTTCTCTGTAATTAGCCCAGCAATACCAGAGACAACAGTGGGGTGAGGTTTGGGTCAGCTGTGTCAACATATTTAGAGCTGCTATTGTGTTTGAAAAAGGGAGAGCATACCTAACAGACTTCTGAAAGCCTGACAGAACGAAAGTAAGCCAGTGAAACACCTGGTAAATTTGAATAGCACAGCCGAGCTGAAGTAATCCGAAAGCGGTTGCGACTCAGATAATCCTGTATGGTTTGCAGGAAACTTTTTGATGGTTTTTCGACAAGCGTTCAAAATAAATATGCATCTAACTAGATTATAAAATACGAATTTTTATCAAAACTATATTTGCAATGAACTCAAAATGACTCTCTGATGCCTCAGAAAACAACACGCGATATTCACGCTGCATTCACAACATAACATCATTTCAAACAATCGGCTTTCAATTCGCAATCATTATTTTCGGCCGGCAAATTAAACTCTATTAAAGCCTTCATCAGCTGTGTGGCATCCATCCATTCAATCCATCCTCACCAAAAACAGATATTCCTTGCACTTAGTATGCATGCCACACCAATTCACCTCACGTCCATTCCATACAGTATTGCAATTTAGCTCGAAACATTCAAACACTTCTTCTTGATCCGTTCGATTTGATTTATCTTTGTGTACTGCTGCGGCGACTGCAAATGCATCCATATCGCAACATATGCGACTTGTGTGCATGTCAGATAAATAGTATCATCTGTCTATCGTGACGGAATTCAACAAATCGAAAAGAATCGAAACGAAGACGAAGCTTCTCAAGCATAAATCATAACAGCTCGTGGGTAATTGTGTTATCTGACGTTAAAAGGCAGCATAAGAGTGTTCATCATACATTTTTATCCGTTTTTATATCGCCAAATACGTCATGTGGCTGTGTATCAATAGACAGACGAAAATAGATACAAAACACTCAGATTAGATACTTCAGTCCCAATCCAACATAAAAGCCATGAAGAAGCTTTAGCGCTAAATTTAACGGATTATTATATGATGGGCGATGATAGCAATAATTTCTATTGCTTCTCAGCATGGTAGCAACAAGCAGAATCAAGACGATGACGGCGACAATCGTTCAGAACGTCAACGGTAGAAAGTTACTACGAAGATGATAACGAAAGAACGATGACGACGACGACAACGGTGTAACAAAAAGATATTTTCAAATTATGGAAATTTGTGCAGGTTTCATCTTTTTTTTTTCCACGGATTCATTCCGTGCGTTTTCTTGCTTGTTTTGCGTTTTATGTCCACAGATAGAATTCATTAGTCACTACCAAACAAGAGAAAACATGAGAACACAACACGAGCGATATGTTGTTTATCTTCGCAAGAGCAAATGAATTCATAATTAAATTGTTTGCAAAAGGATCGTTCGGTGAATCCGCTCTATATCTCCAGCGACTACGATTTAGTTTTTCGTTTTGATATAATGTGTTACTCTATAGACAAACGATGTGACTGGGTGGTCATGGAAGGTGGCGACGAAAGGGTGTAAACGATACTGGAAGTCAGATCGGAATTATGGAGATTTTTTCCGCTCATAATTTATGAGATGAGCTTATGGTAGTTTGCTTAGAAAAACAGACTTATAAATATGGATTTGATAAATTTACTTAATTGGTCGTTACGAATTGTTTAGATAAGACTTAAATGCTTTGATGGTGGCAAGACAATGCATGAGAAAATGAGTTCTATATTATGTGGATAATTTGGATGGTTTTTTTTTGAGATTGTGTAAATCATACTAAGTTGATTGAATGAATTTTCTTTTGTAATTTGAAGCTGTAGCAATTTATTAGAAATATTTGATCGCCCTTAAGATAGCGGTTCAGCCCACCGGGATTAAAGGCATTGCGAAACATTAGACAACACTTTTCAAAACTAGCTTGTCATTGTAGTAACGATCAGGTTCGCAACCGTAAAAATCTATGATTGTATGATTATCCAATTTATTCGCAGCCCAGAATCTTTATTTGATGGATTCGAAATAAGAGAAGATGATTTATGTAACATGACAAATTGCTAAAAATGCTGCAAATTTTGAAGCAAACCTGAAGTCATTGAAGCAACTTTCAAAATTATCCCCCGCAACTTCTTACAAGCTGAAGATTTGATTAGAATATTCAAGACATCTAAGATCTTCAGAATTTGAAGGGAAAACCATGCACGTACAGAGAGTTAGAAAAGCCCACTAGTGTCTTCTTAGCTTTCCTATGAAAGCCTCATAACAGACGTGGGAGACGGAGACTCTGACTCTTTTTAAGGCTACGCAAATTGAATGCTATTATTGGAATGGAGAACCTATCATTTGACAATGAGTAATAATAGTTAGAAGTAACAGATGCGATAAAAATTTCTCCAACCGAAAAAATCAAAAGGATCTAAAAAGAATTCGTCGTGAGGAGCCTAAGAAAATATGGACTGTATCAAAATATCAAAATACGAATAGTAACAAAGGAGGAGACTTGGAGAATACTTGTCAAGCTATCAATGATTTAAATAATAACTTTATTAAAATCCAATAAAATTCTTCCTAAAAAAACAGGAAGGCTAGTTCGGCTCACATTCCCAATGCCACAATTTCTTTCTTTAGCATCAATTACAAGAAAGTCACTGCGTAATTGGATGAAAAACGCTGCAATTGATAATTGACAAATTGAAATCTTCTCATGAGAAACGAAGGATACGAATAGATGAGGGAATATACTCAGAGAACCAGATATGGTACCAGCTTGTTATAGGATAATTGGCAGAGATATGGCTTAACCCACGGAATGAAACTTCAAAGAATCCAGAATGTACCTTTTTATTAATTTATTAATTTACGGATCAGCAGAGCTTGAACGACATAAAGGCAGACAAATAGCATTACCAATAAACTGGTATGTGAGGTTGTTAGAATCGGGAATTTCGGGAAATAATCGCAGTCAAATTTCGTCAAATTATTGGAGCTCAAACTATGAGCTCCATACTTAGACCTATAAAAAATATGACTATTTATTTGATGTCCTAAGGTAAACCAAAGAATGGTTGCACTGGAAACATCTTTTACTCAGACATTAGTTTTCATTTTTTCCATTGACGCATAGTTTGCGCAACTATGCGTAGTTTCCAACAATAGTTCTTATTGTATACTGAAATTCAACATGTATGAATGTTTAGATGTAGATACAGCAATGAGACAGAATAGGAGTAAATAAAAAGCTCAAGCTACAATGCCTAAAGCTTAAGAGAAAACAAGAAAATTTCAGTTTTCTGGCATAACATTGTGAAAATGTTAGTAAATACAGTCTTCGAAACAAGTAGTAGGATCAAAATATGAAATTAAAGAGAGAAGAAGATGAAAATTAGCAGAAGATAAACGGAGGTTGAAGAAGATAAATGTAGGTTGAAGAAGATAAATGTAGGTTGAAGAAGATAAAAGGAGGCAGAAGAAGATAAGTGGGGGAAGACGAAGGTATAAAGGGCAAAGAGATACAAACAGAAAAAAATAAGATACCCAAGGAAAAGGAAGACACAAAAGGAAAAAAGAAAATACAAAAGGAAAAAAGAAAATACAAAAGGAAAAAGAAGATACAAAAGGAAAAGCAAATATTAAAAGTGAAAAAAATATGGATAGGTGGAGAAAGAAAAGCAGTAGAAACCAAATTTTAGGTATGTTCCCCAACTCAGTTTTGGCTAAATTTGGGCGCCCGCAGAAGAAATGAGCATTCTTGCACCTGTCCGTAACCGAAAAATTACGCAATTTTCGTTGACGTCAGCGGTCTTCATGCTGCAAATATTTATCCGAACTTTTTTTGTTGGTGATTTCTGAGAATGTGGTTCCGATTTTCAAGTAGTAAAACAGTTGATTAATTTGACATTATTTTTTTGTGAATAAATCTATGCCTTTACTTTTTTGGGTTTTCGGAAAATTTTTCTCCACCAATTTTAAAAAAAAGTACTAACACATGAAAAACTACTGTGTGGAAAACGATGATCTCAAATCAATTTTGTAAAAATGGCAAAGAAATATCCCCTGAATAGGAAATATTTGTTATTCAGGCCGAATTTAATGCTGACAACATTTTGTAAGAGTAAATGCAAAAATAAAATTTACATTTGCACCATTGTATCGTCAAACCAAATTCATCCTAGTATGATTAAGTATATCTGCTTAGAAAATATAATGAAACAACGTTAATCGAATCTCTGATGAAGCTCTTTATCAAGTTGAAATAACATAAAATGAGTATAAATAGAAGAAGAAAGAGGTAAAGCAGAAGAGGAGCAATAAAAGAAAAAGAAAAGGCATTAAAGAGAGAAGCATATGTCAGAGAATCAAAAGTCAGACGATGATAAGAAGAAGAAGAGGTCAGAGGACGAAAAGAAAAAGCCAGAGGACGAACAGAAGAAATCAGAGGACGAACAGAAGAAATCAGAGGACGAAAAGAAGATCTCAGGGGAAAAAAAGAAGAAGTCAGAGAAGGAAAAGAAGAAGTCAGAGAAGGAAAAGAAAAAGTCAGAGTAGATATGGAAGAAGTCAGAGTAGATATGCAGTAGGAGGAGAAAAATTAAAAGTCAGAGGAGAAAAAGAAGAGGTCAGAGGAGAAAAAGAAGAGGTCAGAGGAGAAAAAGAAGAGGTCAGAGGAGAAAAAGAAGAGGTCAGAGGAGAAAAAGAAGAAGTCAGAGGAGAAAAAGAAGTCAGAGGAAAGAAAGAAGACAGAGTAAAACAAGAAGTCAGAGTAAAGAAGAAGTCAGAGGAGAAAAAGAAGTCAGAGGAAAGAAAGAAGCCAGAGTAAAACAAGAAGTCAGAGTAAAGAAAGAAGTCAGAGGCAAAAGAAGTCAGAGAAGAAAAAGAAGAAGTCAGAGGAGACAAAGTCACAGGAAAAAAAGAAGTGAGAGGAGAAAAAGAATAAGTGAGAGGAGAAAAAGAAGAAGTGAGAGGAGAAAAAGAAGAATTCAGGGGAAAAAATGATACCAGAGTAGAAAAAAAGAAGAAGTGAGAGGAGAAAAAGAAGAAGTGAGAGGAGAAAAAGAAGAATTCAGAGGAAAAAATGATATCAGAGTAGAAAAAGAAGAAAGCAGAGGAGAAAAAGAATTAGTCAGAAAAGAAAAAGAATAATTTAGAAAAACAGAACAAGACAAAGGAGAAGAGCAAGTCCAAGGAGAAGAACAAATCACAGAAGACCGAGTAAGAGCAGCAGAATAATAAGTAAGAGCAGCAGAAGTAGATGAGAATAATACTCGTAGTACCTACTTTTACTCTCACCTGGACAACCAAGATGCACCAATGAATATGTCAACTATTTGGTAATAAGGGAGTAGATGAGGTTCGAGGTGTTAAAAACATTCTAGGAAATGCTAGACAATTTGAGTATGATATTGGATACACAGGAAAGATGACTGGTTGATGATTAGAAAATCATGTGACATGGAAATCACAAAAACAAAAAATCGATGTTTTGGTGGAGGTATTGAAAAAAAATCATATATTACAGCAGGCTGAAAAAGCATGTTTGAATCAATTTCCCAGGAATCAAGAAAAACCATACTTATAGGATGAAGTCTCTTGGACAATTTAAAAAGTCATAGCCAACACTATTGACTGTAGATACTTCGACATTAGGAATGGTTAGGAACGATATTAAATCGAGTCTAAAACTGCGTCATGCGATATTTTTTTGGAGGAAAGACTACAGTTAGTGCTCTGATAAACCAAGAAAAACAGGAAAAATATGAGAAATATATAAGAGACAGTCTCAAGAGATTTTTTTTAGCCCTATGATGAGAAAAAGTCTCGAGAGAAATAGAGGCGAACAAACTAAAGTATATTTATTTGTATTTGTGCCGAAAAACAGCGTTCCCATATTGGGGGTTCCCCTACCACAACATGGGGGATTTGAAGTTCTCTTGGGGATTTTTCGGAGGAAAATATCGAGAACATTTTCTTTGGGAAGAAAACTCCCCAAAAAATTAATTATCAGATTGGGAGATTACATTTTACTTAAGAAACAGATAACGTGCAGCAGCGAATGCTACATCTAGTTTAGTTTTCTCCAAGTTGGATGACATTTAATAGCCTTCAGTTGTTGGATTGTGGGTCACAGTTAGAACTTAATATACATCCAACATTTCTGACTCGGGTATAAGCCCAACTCTATTTGATATAAGTATGAACTGTACATTGCCCTACACACTAGAAGATAGAATAATACAACTAACGAACTTAAGCCGCTAGCATTGCAACTCCTGTTGTGTGTTATTTCTTTGCCTTTTGTTTTTGTGCCTCAAATTAAAATTTATGTATTTTTTTTCTAAATTTTAGGCTATTAAATATAATCTCGTAGAAAAAGACCCTGCATAAAATTTATACTTAATATGAGTCATAAAAATTTCTGAAACTATGTATGGCAATAACTATTGTGGGAAAAATGTCGTAATTGACGATACCTGAAAGGCTTTATCGAGCTAATAAATTTTAGTTTAAATACATATGTGCCTAATTGATTTGTCTTGTTATTGTTGTACACTTTCTAGGGGAGTTTCATAGACTATTTTGGGGAATTTCGATTCTAACGTGGGGTTTTTTTTTCAAATTTAGATCTGGCAGCACTGCCATGAAACCGATTGTAAATCCATGCTGGCTGGAAATCCTAGGCTGGTGTTAACTTAATCAACTTCTGGACAGATGCGGAAGGTAGGCATCTTTGGACAGACGCAATATCCTGCAGCAAATAAAATTAAGAGGTCTGAGACCATAGGTTTTCTCACAATTTACTGACTTTTTTTTAAATTTTTGACCTAGCTTCAAGGTATTAGATCCTCAAATGGTGAAATGCCAAAAATTCAATGTATTAACCGTGATCTTTATCTGCTATGGGTTAAAATTGATAAAAATCTTGGTGTCAAGTCATTTTAAATTAAATTTAATTTAAAACGGAGTGAAAACTGATGATGATATTACGTGTACTGAAACTCAATCCCTCCAAAGTTTTGTACTAACGATAACAAGGAACTAAGGGCGCCAATCAAACGATTTGAATTATGCAGGAAAATCTTGCATTTTCATATTGGTTTATTTAAAGAAAAAAATGTAATACCTACGACCAGTTTCTTCATTTTCACTTCAGGACTCAAAAGAGACATTTACGTGCTCCTGTTTGACAAAATATTAGGACCTAAACAACTTCTATACATATTTTATAAAAATTGGGATAAATACTAGGTCTTAATTAAACTTCATTATTCTGATTGTATTCTTTCAAATTTAATTTTGCAATTTAGAACAAGTTTTCTTAGAAAAAAAAATACGTCGTGCGAAACATAATTTTTGAGAGGGACTTGCTTTAGACGCCAATGAGGTGCTAAAAATATTAATGCTAAAAACTTGAGACCTCAACGCAATTTTTTTTCAAATGTTACTAAATACGCTTTTATCATAACTGATTAAATATTTTTGGTAAATAAATTACATTATTGGAACCATGAAGCTTTGAAATTTTCTTTTCTTTTAAAATACTCGGAGGTGAAAATTCGTTCTAGTTTTTCTGATTTTTCTTGAATAATATGAAATAAAAAGTAAGAAGGTGTCAAGGTGTATAATAATTTCTTATCAAATGTCATTATAGAAAAAAATCAGTTTGCCATATTTAAAATTAGTTTTTTTTTTTAAAAAATATATAATTACCAAAAAATGCATAAATATTCAATTCGATGTTAAATAATCCAAAAAGTCAATTGGTTTCGAGCACTGGTAATCCAAATTACACTAATTTTTTCGGTCACGAAAAAATTTCCTTTAAATTCAATGAAAGAAGCGTAACTTTTAATTTAAAACCATTTCTCACTTCACTTTGTTATTCATCTAGGTCTGACGAAAAATCACAAATTGAAATCATTTTTCACACTTCAACAAAAAAACAGAACCTATTCCGGTCACTAAAACACACACTTGAAATATATTCAAACCCATACTCCATTAGAAGATAAATTTTTCAAAACACTTTTTTGTTATATTTGCTGCCTCCAGTTCGTGTTGATATTCAAAAACTTCTGTAGTAGAAATACTGTGTCCGACCAGCAGTCGGGCGGAGTCAATAGATATTTCACTTTTTTTCAAGTACTCGTGCACACTGTACAATTTTATTTCTTTTTTGGGGGGAGCTACATGGGATTTCGGTAAAGTATATTAGATACGTTGCATCTGTGGGGAAAAAAAAAACAGATAAATGAAAATTCGCAAAAAATAAAAATACGTAGAAAATCACACGATGATGGCAGACGCGGTGACGAAAAACAAATCTATTTGGTTAGATTCGAGATTCACTTTTTTGCAGTGGGTGGACGGAAAAACATCATTTTTTTTCGTTGCATTTAACACCGCATGAATACATGAAATTAAAGGTTTTGATTTTTAAAAGCATCATTTACGACTGGCTAGGTGATTTTTACCAAAGAGCGAATCGATAGAATTGTTTGGCTGTTTGGTGGATAATGTTTTTGGTCGAGTGGTTTTTTTGATGCTGGGCGGATGGTGAATGTGGGAATTTTCGATAGATGGCTGTTTTTGACGGAGATTTTGCAGATAGAAAAAGTTTTTCGTATGTTTTTAAGATAAATTCGAAGACAGTAGGTGGTGGAAAATTGTTTACTTTGAAAAAAATGTAAAAATAATTTGTTTGATGGGTGGATCTTTTCTTAATTTTTCCGAAAGATCAAAGAGTTTTCGGATGAAAAACAATTTATTTTCCTGCAAAAGTTGATTGACTGTGAAGTTATTTTACGGACTTTATCGTTAAGATTATCAGTCAACATCACAATTTTTACTCAAGTTATTATAACTTCTCACGACCACGAGTTGAAATTTTTTTTTGCTTGGTTCGCCGACTTGAAAAAAATTAACGCCTTCAATCGATGCCAATTAAACCAATTTCAACGTAAATTTCAATTGTAGGCTTCGTCTAGCCATTCCAGGGTCCAGCGTTGTTGCTGCTGGTGATTGTTTTGGTTAGGCTGTGGTTATTGTTTTGGATGCTGTTCTTGTTGTTGCTACTATCGCCGGCTAGATAAACCTCCAAAAGCCGGTATATTTTCAGTATTGTTACTTTTCATTGCACGTTCATTGTTATGGTCTTTGCCGATTACTGATTGCCAATATACCTCCACCAATTGGTGATACTGGCAGGTTACTAGCGCTGTTAGCATTCCGGATGGACGATGGTCTGATGGTGTTGGCTGCGAAGTTTAGCGTGGTGTATTGTTCGATCGCGGGCAAAAGTTCAATGGTCATGACAACGCAATTTTACCTAATTCGGTGAACAGTTTAAGAGCGCCGCCACCAGTCGGGCCATCACCGACGAGACTCTCGTGCTAATTCACCAGTTTCGGGTCATTAACTCTTCCAGCTAGCAACACAATTATGTTCATACTAGAGTGATTTTTATATACGATTGTGTTTCTGTTTTTGCTTTTTTCGTTCTTTCTGATTCGTCTAAATGTGCTTCGATTTTTTTTTGTTTTTGTTTTTAGGAAGTCGTCTTTTCAATTCAATAGTTTTTCTGTTTGTGGCCAGTATGATTTTTGGGTTGAGTATTTCATCAGAGGGAGAATCAAGATCTGAACGACGATAGAAGAGGTAATTTGATAAATTACCGACGCAAGTCATGGAAAAGAATTATCTAAATCAAGATTTTGAATATGATACGTGCTGAAATGGTCAGATTCGAGCATGTAGATACAGAATTAAATTACTTGCTTGGTTCTTTGACTTGGGGAGATTCTAGTAGTGGTGTTCCAAGGTGAATGAAACGCGAGGTGCCAAAATTCTTAGTCATCTTGGAAGCTCATTAGAACTTAAGTTGCTTGTTAATCAGCTTTTAGTTATTTATTAGTATTGTCTACATCAACTGATACAAATCTAATTAAAGACTAGACAAGGTGAAATGTATGTGTAAAAAAGTGTACAAGACTTCAAAAAAAGAAAGAGAAGGAAAAAAAGATGGTAAATTCAATTAACAAAACCATCCAAAAAGCATTAAAATAAAAAAGGATCGTAATTTATGATATTTAGGAAAGTAGTTCATAAATTTATTTTTTATTTAGCACTTGCTCTTAAATTTATTTTCAAAATACGCATGGAATGCGAAAGAGATCTAATATTCAAACAATTATGTTATCTAGACAAGCGTGAAAGGGAAAAATGGGATGCGTGACGCACTTGTTTCATTTGGGAAAGAAAAAATGAAAACAATCAAAAATCTCTTGTTTTTAATTTATGCAACTAGTACCATATTGGAGCTTTAAAATTATAAACATTTAAAAAATGTGTCATGAAAATGGCCGCTCACACACTTCACAGGCTACACTTTGACGAAGCTGTTTTTTTTTACGGCTATTTCGGCCCAAATATTGTCCTGTAGTGCTTGCAGGGTTCGGCGACGATTGCTATAGATCTTTAATTTCAGATAGCCCCACAGGAAAAAATCGCAATGTGTTAAGGCTGGAGAGCGTGCAGGCCAGTTGAGGTACCCTTTCAAAGACATGAGGTTCGCAATAGAATTTCTATGGAAAGTCTTGATGCGTGCGCTGTGGCAACATCTCATTGAAACCACTTATAATCTTATTGCATCACCTCAACAGCAGGCTGAAAAAACTCCTGGAGCATAGTCAGGTAACCGTCTGATTCGTTTCGGTACAATTGTTGTGTTATATCAAATAAGGGCCGATAATGCCTACTGTGGATACAATGCACCAAACAGTGACCTGATCCGAGTGAAGGGGCTTATCGTGAAGTTCCCTGAGAATCTTATCGCTCAAGTACCCCATATTTTACATTTTAACGAATGCACTAATGTGGGAATGAGCTGCATTCGAAAAGAATCCAATTGCGTCACGGGTTATGGAGGCAAGTATGCTTTCACAAAATGTTCGATGCGTTACATAATCCTGTGGTAAAAGTACTTGGAACACCATCATTTTATAGGGATGTAAATGAATGATTTAAATGAAAGAGCAACTGTTTGTTTCCGAGCAGAGCGTTAAGGAGATGGCTGTACTGCCATTTGAACACGTTCGACGTTTTCCGATGTCGAGATGGTTCTCTGCGGTTCTGTTCTTATCGATGTAACATTTGCTGTCGGCCTGAATACATTAACCCACAATTGAACTTCGTAGAGAAACTTAGCCGCGCAAGGAACAGCAAACCGTGAACGGAAAGCACGGGGCACCGCAATAATAAAGTGAGCGTGTGAAGAGTAAAACTCAAAAGGGCCATTGTTCCACCGTCCATTGCATTGTTGAGACTGAATCGGACGGGAATACAAATCTCCCATCCATCACCTCTAATAATACCGCCCTCCATTCTACCCCCTACACCTGGATCTTCACAGCAGCCATTCCAAATAAAACAAATGCCGCGAACACAAAAAGCAGAGAATCAAGAATTGAGCCTTGAGGAACACCAGAAGTAGGTAGATATTGATCGCAGCGAGCTTTGAGAGGAGAAAGGAAAGGAAAATTGCATGGTTCACAGAGTCAAAAGCCTTGATAAAGTTTGTAAATAATACATCCACTTGCCTTTACTGGTCGATGGTGGCCGCAGCTGTATCAGTGAACGATAGTAAGTTGGATACTGTTGACTAACCGTTAACGAAACCATATTCCTCAGAAGCGAGAAAAGGTTGAATTATCGACTTACTTTATTGTAAGCAACCATTTCGAGAAATTTACTGAAGCAAGAAAGAAGGGATTTCGGACAACAATTGGAGACGCAAGACGGATCTCTGGTTTTAAAGATGGGAAAAAATATTAGAGATTTTCCAGGAAGAACCTAACGTACTGGATGAAGTACTAAGGCTGAAGGTGACAGATAAAAGGACACAGAAAGATGAGGGCAGTAACTTTAGAAGGATATTCGGTAGACTATCAGGACTAAAGCTGGTGCTACTGTCCATGTTAGCAAGTGAACCTTCGACTTCTAAGAAGTTCGTCAGAAACAAGCTTATGCTATTAAGTTCAGAAGAGAGAATTTACAAGAGAAAGTTGAACTTAGCTGAGAATTCGCAGCAATGCGCAAATAGCTCTCATATTTCTAGTGGCGAGGAAGCAGATAGATAATTTAGATACATATCAGAAGGGTTACAGGGAGAATTTTTAATGGCTTTTGATGAGAAGATGGTATAGAGTCTTCAATATGACTATGGTAAGCATTCATCGAGTCTTCGATCATGTTTTTATCCAACGAGCGTAGATTTTTGTAGCTTAGAAGATAAAAGTAAAAGATAAAAATCTGAGTGTTTAATTTTGAGAGAACGATTCACGTCAAAAGTTAGCCAAGGATGATCAATAACTCTTCTAACAGCAACAGTGGGAGTATGACAGGAAACAAAATTAGACAAAAAAGCATAGAACATATAAGACCATCATCAACAGTTAAACCTCCGAAAAAAGCAAACTAGTAAATAGCATTAATTTCGTTGATTGTGAAAGTAAAGTCCGCTTTAGCGAAGCTATGACGCAGCACAGATGTATTTTTCTTTTTGGGACAAGAGGTAAATAAAGGAGATATCTTTAGCGGGAGGCGGGTGACGAGGATCAGGTGACAAGAATAAGGTGACAACGAAGCACATAGACGAGCAGACGACGAAAAGAAGGTTAGAATAAGGTGACAAAGAAGCACATAGACGAACAGACGACGAAAGGAATGTTAGCAAGAACAAAATCAAGTATTCTGTTATGAACATTAGAAATATTATTCAACAAAGCAATATAGTACTATTACAAGGGGATATGAATCGATGACACAAGTAATGTAGTCGATGGAATTACATATATATATGAAAAAGGATACATTTAACAATCGGAGAGGGCACGAATTCAGTATTGGGGCTCACATTAAGTGCATTGAAAACCACAACTAAAGCAACGCTGCCGTCTGATAAACCACTGGCTGAGTGATCACGACCTTTGCGTCCCAAACTAAAGACATAATTCTTAATGCTTCTTATAATGATTGATTTTCTTTTTAATTTTAGTACTATTTTTGCACTTTCTTCGATGTTGAATTGTATATTAGCTTTAATTTGTTGAAGTTCTAATATGTATATTTCTAATATTTTCATTTATTTGTTAATTTTTTCTATTTTCTTCTTTTGGGTTTATTTAATTTTTCTATTTTTGTAATTGGACAGAGGCCTGTTAAGATGGATTCAAATAAATAAATAAATAAATAAATAGTATAAAGATAAATAATAATCATTGAACGCTAATTATCATTTGTTTTTATGGTGACACACTGCCATTTCAGTGACATTCGTTAATGAGAATTCCATGGCAACGAGAAATTCATGACCATTTTGACAGCTGGAAGTCTTATTATTCCAAATATTCCAAGAAATCTCAAACTCCTCCCGCCAGATGGGACGACGAGCAGTTAGAGCTAATGAGCATTCATCTTCTAATGATCATTTGAAAAACCCCATTAATGATGATATTGATGAGCATTTAGGGGGAGTTCCCCATGACACACGTATTAGGTTTTTATCATTAATGTGTAAATTATCATTCACTTGTCTCGTCTGTCCAAGGCTTTAGGCATATTATGTCGTCTGACGCGATAGTCAAGGAAATTTTAAGATCATGGGTCTTGGTCTCAGAAGAGAGAAATATAAGGAAATGAAAATGGCAGTGAGAAGTGAAGCAATTTGCCTAGGCTGAGCGTTAGTAGTAGTAAGCGAATTTGACATTCACTTACTGTGCCGAACAGAAAGATAGAGTGAGATAGATAGGGCAAAATAGTTGGCCATGTGCACGCGAGTTTGACAATTACTAACTCAGCAACAACAAAAGCTATGGTATCGGGGAAACCAAGGGGAATATCTGAGGTAGCAATTCTCTCGATTTGTTCTATTTAAAGATTTTACCTTTGGAGTAAAATTGCTTCACTAAATTTCTTATATGTATACGCTTGTTTCATTTCCTTAGATCTCTATGTTCTGAGGTCTTGGTCATCAGCCCCTGAATGTTCAGGTAGTAAACTTTAAGATAGTTTCTACATTTTAAGTAGGATTTCTCTTCACCGGTCTGCGTTGAAAATTTCTGGTTTTTACAAACTCTTTGAAAAATATACCAGAAATATTTTTTTAGGCCAGAAATCTTCCACATGTGACAGTGATGCAGAATGAGGAGATCTGGTGATGATTATGGTTGTGACGCGTGAGCTTCCTGCACATTAAAAACAACGGAGTGTATCCGAACTAAGCTTTAATGATATCGTCGGCACCGTGATACAAAGACTTTTAGTGGCGGGATCAGGACTTCCATTCAGGGGTATGAGGATTATGACTAACTATGTGACTAATGACTATTTAAGGTTAGAATTAATCAGTTCGCCCAATCTGGTAATCCCACCACGTGTCTAGATGACGCTAGCTTTAATCTCTAGCAAAAGTCCCGAAATTCATGACTCAAATCTCCTTATCTCGACTCGTTTGTTTTATTGAATTCCATCATTATCGAAATACTGCCTCTAATCGTAGTCACATTTTTCTTATCGCCGCTCCAAACGGGACAAGTGACTAATTTTCGAAAGCAATCTGCATATGATGCCTGTTTTACACATATGGCAAACGTTTGGTCGAGGAACTTGTGAAACTACTTCCCTCCATATCTTCGCATGTAAAAAAAAACAGCCGAAAGTAAACAAGGGGACCATTTACACACTCGGCTCGCCAACATTTGGCATGTGTGTAAACGCGGCATTAAATCCACCATAAAACTTATATGCAGCGCGTTATCGACAAACACTTTCAGAGATGCATCGAGCACGCACAAAACCGTGCATAGCCAACCCACTGCAGTTTTCTTTCTGTTTCATTAGTTGGGCTCTATGTATGAATCACTTGTGGTTACATACTAAACAACCAACCAATTGCCTTTTCTTATCAACACAGTCGGATTCTATCGCGTAAACTACCATCATCGCCTCATCAGACCGTCAATTTACGCAAATGGCGTTAAAACGTTCGTTTTGTTATTTTCAATATGGCGTAATAATCAACGTGCTGTAAATAAGATTATTATACGACGCTGTTTACAAATTATATCGTTTATTACGACCGACGATGGCATGAGGAGAGATTATATGATAATTTAATATGGTTAACGTTAAGACGGAAAGATTTGCGTGACGTTAAGTAATCATACTCAAGTGTTTATAATGACGAGAATCGCAATTAGTTGCAAGTGTTTTTAATTAAAAAACACTATTACACACACCCCTTCGACACAAGCATTTTCATGTCTCATGTTCTATTTTTTCGAGAAATTTAAAAAAAAAACAGTCTCGTCACCAAATCAACTAGCCTTCCCAAAGTCACTTATGCTCTACTGGAACCATCATCCATCCTCCTTTTCGAAAAAAATATTCCCACAAACATCTAGTCTTTTGACATTTTCTCAGAAACCACCCTTCACTCCTCGAAAAGAAATATCATAGTGGAAAAACACTTCCTCCCCCGTTTACCCCACGTTAGAAAATTTTCTGAAATCATGTCCCCTATCACAAACGACACATTAAACTATTTTTAGTCAAACCAGACGAATTTCATTAAAATCTTGTTGTTTTGTTGTTCGCTAACAACAAATTATATGAGTCCGATCGAGCCCTGTATTGTGGCGATGATAATCGGCATCATCATAGAACTGATAGTCTGTAAATGTGAGGAAGTAAGTTGTAGATTTGAAAGAACGGAACGAACGAACAGCAAATGTGTTTAGACTAGAAATGTGATTACAGACATCGTACGATATGTATGTACCTTTTATAAATTCTGAATTGTCTTTTACGTACATACTTCAATTTGATTCTGATTCAAGGTTGACGCGATCTGAAGGTCAATTTATTTATGATGATTTCAATGATGTTGCTTATTTTATAACAAAGGAATAAATGGGTTTATGGTGATGCTTTGTGTTTTTGTTGGTTTTTTATGCATTAGTTTTTTATACCCTTTAGATTAAAGGGCGGACTAGGGTTTTTCAGAAGAATATAATTGCATGGGTAATTTTGTTGAGTTTTCAAAGTTTTAGAGGTCAAAAAGATTGTATACTTTTCAAGGGCTCAAAACTAAAAACCTTTTTATAAAAAAATCCTCTGAATTCAACTGAATGAGAAAATATTGAAAATTTGTCCAATAACTTTCCGACTGATTAGTTAATATTTAGTGGTTTAATTCATGTTTTGAATATTTAAGCAACTTTTCAAATCATTTTGAACAGTTTTGACATTCAATCTTTTTGCGCCTTTTTAAAAAAAAAATTTTCGGACAGTTTTCAGTAATGAAGTATGCGTTTCTCAGACTTTTGAAGGCCAATTTTTGTCGCTTTGAAAAGTCCAGTTTTAACATCTAAGTTCAATTATTAGATAAAAGCTCAAAATATGAAAAATCCACAAATTTAGGGTATTATTTTTGACAAAAGCCGAGTCAACGCGAAAAGCTGAGTTTTACATAAAAAAAAACTTCTGGGGAGAAATAGCTATTCAAATAATTTTATTTATTTTTGTCTCGATAAATTACTTCAATAGGGACGGCAAAATAGGTAATTGCGTAGAATAGGTTAAGTAGAAAAACTTCACCCATTTATCATTGAGAACCATTTAGAAAATTCATCTTCTGTTCTTTTTGCACCTCGAGAGCATGTTTCAATTTTTATTTAAGAGATTTCAATTGATTTGTTCAGATACTTTTGGTATGATAAAAATCTTCTGGATATTCAAAGTAATTTCTTAATAGCTCATTTCTTACAAAATCCCGTTATTCAAAATATTTTCTTTCTTTAGTTTTGAAAACTATAAAGCTGCTACACTCAGAAAAATTTCACCACCTAAAATTTTTTAGAATAAAATTTAAATCAAAAGTGGAAACACTTTTAAAAAAAACGAATCTTATTTGAATTCCACTTTGGCTTTTGGCTTTCTGAATTCAAACGCGGCCGTACGAGTGTTCTTGACGAGGTGCGTTCCGGGCGCCCAAAAAGTGCATCGAAGGACAAAAACACTAAAAAAGTGCTCGATTTAGTTATGAGTGACCGTCGACTCAAAGTACGTGACATAGCTGAGTCCGAAGGCATCTCAACTGAATGGGTGCATCACATCCTAACAGTTTATTTGGACATGAGAAAATTAACTTTGCGTTGGGTGCCGCGCCTGCTCACAGTCGATCAGAGACGCAATCGAGTCGCGACTTCAACGACGTCTCTCTAACGATATCGTAAAAATCCTGACGATTTCTTACGACGTTTCGTTACTGGTGATGAAACATGGGTCCCTTACTATACTCCGGAGATGAAACGACAGTCGATGCAGGACTACGAGGGCAGAACCGGCTCCAAAGAAGGCAAAGACGGTCCAATCGGCAGGGAAGGTGATATAATAATAATTCTCCTACTATCTCATTTTCTGGGATAGTAGGGGAAATATTCTGGTCGATTAATTAGAAGAGAGGAAAACCATCAACGGGGAATATTATGCGAAACTTTTGGGCCGTTTGAACCAGGCAATCAAAAAGAAACGTCCTGGTTTCAAGATCTTGTTCCACCACGACAACGCCTCTGTCCACACCTGCGCAGTTTCCATGGTCAAATTACAAATTGAAAACCCATCTCGCTGGACAAAAAATTTTCATCGAACCGAGAGGTGAAAGACACCGTTTCTCAATTTTTACCAAAAATTTCTTTTTGAACGGTATGAAAGGACTTGAAAAACCCTGGACCAAATGTATTGACATCTCGGGAGATTATGTCGAAAAATAAAAAAAATATCCAGGAAAAATGTTTTCTTATTACTTGGGCCAGGGACTTATCAAACGACCCTCGTACAGCCCTAAATCCTAGCTTAATTCAGAAAAAAATATACCTCCTTTACTCAAATGGAATAACGGTAGTTTTTAAAGCTTACGCATCTCTGTTGTTGTTATAGCCAACATTCGCCTATTATTACCTGTTGTTTATTCTATAGGGTATGAAAGAGCAAAACTTAGCAGATTTTTGGCAATTTTTTAACACTTGAATTTTTTAAGTAACTAGCAATGTTCTCTTAGTAAAAACATACTGATGGAATCTATACTGAATCTGACGTGCACCTTGATGTGTGAATTAGAAACCGAAATTTTTGTAGTTGAACACTCGGTTTGATTACATTATGACGTGCTGCACTAATTGGTTACAGACGAAATTTTAAATCATTGATTAGATTTAGAAAAGTAACTTTTATCAAAGAGAAAGAAGTTAGTTAATATGATTTTGAATGGACGACTCCGCAATGATATTAAATTTTTGCCAGTCAAAAATAATTTTTCCAAAAAGGAAGTGAGATAAAAAGGTTGATTTTGGTAATATTTCTGTCTGCTTTTGGTCTAATAGCTTCCGAAATTCGCTAGATGTTGGAATTCATCATAAATTCTTTCAAAAACATTACTTAAGTGCGAACGCGTGGAGTATTATTTCTGAAATTGAGCATGAGCGAAACCGTCAGCCACATAGAATTTTGAAGAATACAATTTTTATATTTTTTTTATTTATTTGAAATTACAAACCGGAAGACTCACAAGCTTTAATCAGCAATTATATGAAATTCGATGCGTAGGAATGCATGAAACTCATGAAATTCGTCAACAGTTTATTTTTTATAACTTTAATTAGTTTCCTGCTGGCTTATTTGTGACATATCGTCCATTACAAAAGATCGAGTGCCACGTTACTAAAATTTAATTCGATTTTGAGATTGTTTTTATAGAATATTTCTACCAATTTACATATTCAGTACTAGGAACTTATTTACAGTGTAACCTTCATAATAGCAACCCCCGATAATTGCAATACTCGAAATTTGCAACAGTCAATATTTTTCTATTGTAGACTCTAAAGTTGTAACTCTTGTTGCAATTTTATGTGGGAAATAAATATTGGCCGAGGCAAGGCGAGCCGAAGTCAGACGAGACCGCCAACATGTGGACTGCATTTGACAGCTCGTCCGAAATCGCTTTGTCTCGTGCTCAACATCCATTCCGATCGGATGTGGCACGAGCGCCGGCGACCCCTGTCAAAGTCGCTCGTCTGGACCGTCCGCACACTCGGGCTCGCCAGATCTCGCCTGGGCTCGGCCAATATCTATTTCCCACATTAGAGTCGAAATCAAATCAAGACCGTCACTTTAAAATTTCTTACCCTGTTTTATGCACTCACAAGATATTTATTGGAAGTCTAGTGGCTGAATAGTATTTTCCGGTACATCCCCCCATACGCGTGCTTGTCAAGTGGTATGTTCATGTGATTTTCGTTTAAATTTCGTTTTCTTACGTCGCTTGTGTGGTTTATTTGAAAATGTCGGGTACAAAAGCACATAAGTTTTTATCATTTAAAGATAAAGTGCAAGTTATAACATATTTCGAAAGTGGTTCATCTATTGCCGCTTTATCTATCAAATACGGCGTCAACAAATCGACAATAAGCCGTATTATGAAAAACCAAAACAGATTCAAAAAATTTGTGGCCAATGCAGAATTTGTATCCGATAAACGGAAAACGATGCGCCAGTCTGAATTTTCGAAAATGGAGGCTGCGCTGTATAAGTGGTTTTTGGATCAACGATCAAAAAACATACCGATGTCTGCGGAATTGCTGAAGGAAAAGGCAAAATTTTTTCACAACAAAATTCCAGAGAATTCGAATGGATTCAATGCAAGCAACGGTTGGTTCATAAAATTTAAAAAGCGACACGGGATCCGGCTTCTCAAAATTTGTGGAGAAAAGCTGTCAAACAATGCAGCTGCCATTGACCAATTTGCTGAAAAGTGCCAATCCAAAATCAAGGAATTGCAATTGAAGCCAGAACAGATATACAACGCAGATGAGTCTGGCCTGTTCTGGGAGCTTCTCCCAGAAAAAACTTTGGTCAATTTCCGGGAAACTTCAGCACCTGGATGGAAAACTAGTAAGGAGAGGATAACTTTTCTAGCATGTACAAATGCAGCCGGAACGCATAAAGTTAAGATCCTAGTGATAGGAAAAGCCAAGAATCCCAGGTCATTCAAAAATGCTCCTGTGGTGTACAGAAACAGTGGCAACGCTTGGATGACGAGATGTTTATTCGGCGACTGGTTTCATCACACATTTGTTCCAGAAGTAAAGTTTTCAATTTCCAAAATTAAATTTATTGATTTCAATGGACTTTATTTTGCTTTAGGTCCGCAGATACCTAAGTGCTCAGGGATTTCCACCAAAAGCACCTTTACTGCTTGATAATGCTCCATGCCATCTGAAAGATGGCCAGCTTGGAAGTGATGACGGTATGATATCCGTAATGTGCTTCCCACCGAACTGCACTGCAATCATACAACCTATGGACCAAAACATGCTTAGGTTGACAAAACTTTTTTACAAAAAAAGCTTGTTGGCCCAAATTGTAGACTTTGAGGAATCGGACACGGAGCAAATAATTAAGGGAATAAACTTAAAACACGCCGTATGTCATTTATCTGGCGCATGGGAGAAGGTAAGATCACACGTTATTGAAAAATGCTGGGAAAAATGAATGACACCCGTCTCTGATTGGACGGAAGAGGATGACGTTCCGCTGAGTATCATAAGATCAGAAATGCAGTGCATGAAAGATTTAATAGACCCAATAGGTGATCTTCTGAAACAAATTGGGCCTGATGATAATTTGACATCAGATGATATTGATAACTGGATTGTGGAAACTGGAGCTGAGATTTGTTTTGAAGAGATAGACGACGATGAAACAAAGTCAGTTGACGAAAGCACCTTGGAGATAAGAGAGAAAAAGATAATTAATGAAAACGTAGTACGAAGCTTCAACATTTGTATTGAATGGGCTGAGCAGAATAACGAAAATCTTCAGGATATAATCGTTTTGCAGCAAACTAACTACAAAAAAAACTATTGTGAAGCAGGCAACACTTTTTAACTTTTTTGAGAAAATTTGAATACATGTGTTTGAAAAACATAAAGGTGTAAGAAAAGTTTTTGTTGCACTCATTCTTTTTTAATTACAATATTATTTTCCAATTCGTGTCAATTGGTTGTTTTTCTTCACAAAAAGTACTGACCCGAACATTGCAACATTTCGAAAATTGCAACAAGTCTGTGTTTCTATTAGTTGCAATTACCGAGGTTACACTGTAATTTCAAGATCTCCAACAGAATTTAGTTCTCTTTGCAACCAAAAACTGTATCTTCAAACCAGGAGTGTCTTGTGAAACATTCTTTCAAGTTTGAAAAAATGGCAAGAAATTTACAGATATTTCTTAACTAATGAATATTCGAAAATGAAGCAAACGACTAGATGCACACCTATATTTGTACGCAGCCGAAAATTAGGTTGTTTTTTCCTGAAATTTTTCTTTAATCAGATCCGCATGCTGATTCGCCGATGATGTATCCACATATTGAACCACCCCAACTTTACTCCAAAATATATTTTTTTTTTTAAATTTCTTCCATCATTTCTAAGTTCCCGATATTTTCTTCTTAAATTTAATCCATGTTTATCCAGCCACTTGAACTTCACCAAATACCCAACAGCCATCAAAATCACTTCATTAGACCGTACTGGCAAATTTACAGTCGATAATTTTCAATGACAACAAATACTGTATTAGCCAGCCACTCGATTCACTGTACTATGCAAACTTTCTTAAATCAGCTATATTTCTAGCAAACACTAGAACGCTGCTGAAATAACTCGTGTCCAAACAACGAAACACTTCTATCACACGCCAGCCGAACAAAATGCTCCTCGTATTCGGATTCGCACATTTTAACGACACTTCAATAAATCTAAATACTTGTTGGCTAGTAAGTAAGTAAGCACACACCTCGCTCGTTTGGCTAGAAGCTGGTTTCGAGCTGCAGATCTACTTGAACTATACAAAGAAGGCACTCATTATCGGTCGACAGCACACGCGAATCACACACTTCCCAGTTCGAACTCACACTGGGCGCAGAAATGTACGAATTGAAAAATTGTCGAAAGTATCTTTAGATAGACTATTATTTGCTGTCGTCTAGAAGCAACACGTTGAAACTACCGAAATGTATGCCAATTTTATGAGTTCTTATCACCGAATCGCATACAAGCAGTACTGATTCCAATCGAGCCGATAAGACGCCTAACCATTTGCTCGCACATTCGTTCGCAAAAACAATCCGGTGCCGATCGCCAATAATCAACAATCCGTGCTACATGTGAACGCGGAAGGAATCACACGATTTCGCGGCTGATATGACGATAGTGGCGGGCAACAACAGTGTCCGTGTCTAGTAAACCGGTGCTGTTTCTAGAAGCGTTTCGATAAAAATGTAATCGCGAACATCACGACACGGCCGCACCGGGCCAGGAGCCAAGACGACGACAACAGAAGGGCAACATCTTCAACGACGACGAAGAAGCCAAGACGACACGACGGCGACGAAAAGTGCTACGATTCGGCTACGAATTTCTTGGTTATATCTTCAAGACGAAAACGAAGACAACTAGAGAACTTGACGCGATACTTGGTGAGCATCGGACGACACCTTAAACGAGCCGTGGGTAAAGTGGAACTGAAAAGATATGAATTACTCGTGTCGTGGCACAGCCTGAAAGCAATCTACCGCAAAAGAGTCCCGCAGCTCTCTATGCTCTGTACTCAAATCGAACTGAACTTGTACGGAAACGGAACGGCTGAACTGCTGGGTGTAGAATATCTTGTATCTACAATCACCACACGACGAACCGATGGCGACGACGACAACGACAACATACGTAGTACTCTCTCAATCAAGCTCCCCAAGCCAATTTTCTTCGACACACGGGAAAATCAGCCAACTATTGGGCCTTTTTACACTTGTACTCTTGATACAGTCCTATGACCGGTTATCTGGGCAAGAGGCAGAAGAATCGAGGGGAAATCTCTACAAAAAGTGATGCACTTGGAGAGAATTTTTCCTCACTTTTGAAACTGATTGAAACTGATGCAAATCACTAACACAACTATAAACATAGTTCACGGGTCAGGAATTTTTCATGAAACACTCAAGTCGAAATGAGAAAACAACAACACGCACACATTCATATGCATAATCGGTATATGAACGCTTCCGTTGCTGATGCACACCAAGTGTGGAAATGTTGATTGTGTAAAACCAGTTTCAGGAGTGTATCAAGAATACAAGTGTAAAAAGGCCCATTCAGCTTATTTTCCACAATTTAAGTCATCTCTCCCCGTTTGGGTGAGACACTCGTAAGTAGTTCGGAACCTTTAATTAAAATTTGAACTATAGAAATGCATCGATTGGCTATGTAATTTCCGATTTAATACATGAAAACTAAAAAAATACTTGATTGTATCTGCAATAAATATCAAAACCAAAACATACTCAAATTCTAGAATAGAACGAATTCAAACTTCATTGAACCTGGTCTAACCTTCGCAATCTTTCAGCTAATGATTGCTTTGAAAATTCAGAATATCTTATTCGTGTGTAATCGCAAATAGTTAGATTGTACTTGTTCCAACTCGAAGATTAATTGCGGCTCAATTACCGTGTCGGATTCCAATTAATATGAACATTATATACATGATACAAACCACAACGGTATCTTTCGCTTTAATCCATAGATTTGTTGTTTTTTTCTTGTTGAGTTATAGATGATTTTTTCTTCAAACTATTTATTTGAAATTTTTCATTTATTTTTCGCTGTTTTATTGGATTTTAAAAGTTTTCGTTTAGTTTAATTTTTATTGATTACTTACAGTCGAAAATTCGTAGACATTGAAACCACTTAGCCCGAAAATTCCCACTTTCTTAGATTTATGTGTATAAGTTCAAAAACATTTAGTGAACTCATGATTGCATCATATAATTGAGCTGGAATTTTTCGGAGACATTGATGCATAAATATACTAGGTAATACACTATATAATATTTACTATAAATTGAAATAATCCGTTGGAAGCTCTTGGTGAATTCCTATGTACCACTATATTTTTTATGGAAAAAAGACATTTGGATGATACAAGTATACAAAATGAGATTTGACATGTTTTTTGCTTGAGTGTTTTTAACCCGAAGTGGGTACTAAGTGCCTAAAAGTAGGCAAAACAATTTTTCCCAATTTTGAGTTCGGCTAGCTTTTGACAGAGTCATCAGATCATCACCAAATTTACAACTTACACTGACGTTTGCAAGGAATAGGCTTGCGTGATTTTTTTTTATGTATAGGCAACTGTACTTACGGCCGGTACAAGAAAAAAACTGATCAAATCATTTTCTGTTGAATAATTTTCTCTTTTTAGGAAAAAATGCCTGAGCTATACGAATTTAATATTTTTTCACGCTGTCAGTGTGAAATTTTCAAAATTTCCTTTCCCATAAAATCGATAGCCTTTCATCAATTATTTTTTTATTAATTTTTTGATTTCCTCTGCTTTCCTTCGAAAATAGTCTTTCTAGCGGTTCCTATGAGGTAGAGTCCAGTTTTTTCACTTTCAAAAATATATTCAACGAACAAATGGGTTTTACTATGGAACTAGTATTTTCGTCAGATGTCCACCACATTTAGCGCAATTTCGTCTCTTAATCAGTTAAGTTTTGACTGTATTAATGAAATTTTAGTTAAAAAATTTGGGTTGAAATGATAGCTTGGAATCTCTAGGCTCGAAGCATTTATTATTATTTTATACATTATTCAAGGGATTGAACAAGGACTTGCTGAGTCCGACTTTGATGAAGAATGATAATTAAACCTCCTCTAGCGCTAGAAAACCTAGGATGATGACAAGAAGATCCAAACCAAGAGGAGCGTGAAACATAGTTCCACACCAAAAAACAAAGTTGGACAAGGCAAGGACCAAATGTCTCAGCCAGCTTCACAAAAAGAGAAGGGCAGACCGGAAGAAGCAAAAGCAGCAGAGGCTCCCGCAGCCTCCCCCTCTACTTCTGACGGCAGATCCTCCTTACAAATCGCGGAAGACTTCTCGCGCGGTACGGAAGCACTTAACATGACTTCGCACGATTCATCGAAAGATACTCCAAAAAAGAAGAACATGAGCGGTGCAGCTAGAAAGCGCATGAAGTTCTTCATACGAAAAGGCATGTCTGCAGAAGAGTGTAGCGAATTTTGTGGTTTCTGGCCTGTCCCGCGCGAAGCCCGCCTGACAAATGGAGCACTGCTCCTCCTCGTGGATGTGGGACAGGTCCTCTTTGCTCCGTGCTAGAGGCATCTTGACCTCTTCCAAAGTAAATTCCGAGAAGAAGAAAAAAGACAAAATGAAAGAAATATAGCGTGCACGTTAATCCGTGTCTAGCTTGACTAAAGCTTAAAAATTAATATAGAGTGCACGTTAATACGTGTCTATCTATCGAAAAGACTTATAATTAGGTAGGTCTAATAATCAAGTGCACGCCTGTAATTGGCGTGTTTAACTCTGTTCAAGAAAAATTCAAAATTCTTCCCCACTGTGGTAGGGGGTGTGAGATTCTATAAACAAAAATAACATTGCTCTAACGCGAACTTAAACTGATATTATATCAAAAGCTTGGCCTTCTCATTGGGTTTCACCCAAGAAGACTATCCCACAGGTCCGACTGGTTGGCTGGCTGTCTCATGAATGAAATGAAATGTTGCTGTTAATAAGCGAGACTAAGGTTCTTGTACCTAGTCTTTTAATTAGTTCTACGGTACATCAACCGTGAACCTACAAATGAATTTGGCGTAAGCGGCACTTAAACCACACACCAGAAAAACGAGAGAGAAAAGATAAAGTACTCGACTGCGTTCCGAATGATAATAATTTTATTTAATTCATACTTCGATATTTATTACACATAATTGCTTACTAACTACATATTCATTTCTCCATACAAAAAAATCAGCCACATGTCAGCAAATCATACTTTTTCACAAAATGCGAAGGTGATTGATCTATTTATGCTGATCAATGTATGTCAGCTAAATAATTGTATAAGTTCATAAAAGTTCACAAAATAGATTGACTGATCAAGTTATGCTGATTTAATGTATGCATGCACAATTGAACTTTGTATTCTAGGTAGCGAAAAAACATTGAACTTTACATTTATGCAGTATGGACTTATTTTATTTGTTTAAAGCTATGTATGAGAAACTAAACATCCTCCCCCCGCTGCATCTAGGTATTTAGCAGAAAGTGTCAAATCGGAATCTGTCCGTGTCTGCTATGGTGCGTTGGTGCCTTGGTGCTGGTGTGGGTATTGCATATTTCGATTTGAGCTGGTTGCGAAGCCGGATGCAGGTTATAATGAAAGCAATTAACAGGGATACCCCGAGTAACATCGATGTATAGCCGACGGCGACTTGATGGGCGTCGTGATGTGTAAACGTTTGACCGATGGCAGCTTTGACCTTTGAGACTTGTTCTTGTAGAGCATCTATGTCTGGAAGTAAAGTGTTGGTCATAGTGGTGTTCGTGTCAGCAGTAATTTTTTTATATCCTATCAGTTGGCTAATGTTGAAATTAGGCATGAAGGATAAACGGGTAGTTGATGGGTAGACATTATGGCTCTGTATGGTTACTAGTTGTTGTTTTATGGTGCATTGGTCTCGTATCTGCAAAACCCCGGTTGTATTTAATGTGTATTGTGTGGTATTCAGAGCACAAACGACATTAATCGTGGTAGGTTCTCTAAGAGCGAAAATCCATTGGTTGGGCCTAACTAATTGAATCCAATGAGGTCCATCACCGATCTCTATTATTCGACATGATTTGGGAGCTGAACACTGGTTTATAATATCAAGTTCACAAGCACTAATTGTAGAGCCTCGTCGGTACAATGGGTGATGTTGCTTGCAGACATATTCGCCAGGTGTGATGATGATGCAGGTTTGGAGCTCCAACTGTGTTATTGGGTAGTATTGATCACGGTGTAAATTGATTATCAGAAAAGGTGATGATGGCTGGATCGCGAAGAAAGTACTATTCAGCAATACGGGCACAGCTGTCACCTTAAACAGTTCAAAATTCTCTAGGCTGGCCAGTGGGACGACGATCTTGAATAAAATGTAATCTTGTGAGGCTGTTCCAGTTATAGTCATGATTTTGAAATAGTTGAGCATAGCAGATTCATCTATGGGTAATTTTGATGTTGGGGGCAGAATTGTCTTTATCTTAAGGAGCTCATTTAGAAGTTGGTGTGGCGTTATGAGCATTGGGTTGATCTTTCCGTTTTGCGTGTCCGCTAGTGTATCTAATATGCAACTCTGTATTTTTATTAAGTTAGTAGCACTTGATGAGGCGACGATGCTGATCATGTTAAATATGTGAAGTTTCTGCTGCTCTTCAACAATGTTGTGCATATTTTCATCAATGCTTTTCATCACTTGTTTGAAGCGAGAGGTAGTAACCTTTTCTTGCTGCTTTATAATATTCAATGTGGCATCCACTAACGACGTTTGATTTGCAGCCAACTCTCGAAGATGTTGTTCTTTGCTGTTTATGTCGTCGATTATTGTCACCATTTTTTCAGCGTATTTGGAGTCAAGAACACCAAATAACGAATTGGCAATATTACCTATTAGATTAATCGCACCCCGTCTATACCGTTTGAGCATATTATTTCGTTTTAGGAGGGAATTATTCTCCGACAATTGATGTTGATTCATCTCCAGGTGTTCAATAGTGGCGGTACACAACTCTGGTTGGCTTAACTCTTTACAAATCCTCTTCAGCGTTTGAGTACAGTTTTCTAAAAATGCAAACTCCTTCCAGTACGGTTTCATATCATAAAAAACTACCAAATTCCATTCGTTGGACAAAATATTCGCCGTTCCTAAATTCTCAAAATAGATTCCTGGTTGGTCTGAGAACGTGGTGATTTTTATGGGCGAACATTTGCTTGCTGGGACGATTAAACAAACGAAAAGTATCGCAGTCAACGCAGAACCGAAAGACATTCGCCTTCGCTTCGATGGCTGTGCAGACTCTTCCTTCTTAGCAGGTGATGTTGAAGGTGATCTTCTCTGATTTTTTACGGCGGTCGATATGTTTGTCTCATCTTCTGCTGGGTCATCATCAAGAATTGGAAGAGGAGCAAGATTGTGTATAGGACGGCAGATGGTTCCTCGTATTGTGCGAACCTCTGCGACTCGTACTAGACCATCATTCCCTTTTATGAGCTTTATTATACGTCCAAGAGGCCATTTAGATGGCGGTGTATTGTCCTCTTTGATGAGCACCATAGTGTCAATTGGAACATTTCCTTGTGTTTGCTTCCATTTGTACCGGTGTTGCAGTTGATTCAGGTATTCTGTTGACCATCGTTTCCAGAACGTGTGTTTGAGTTGAGAAACTAGACGCCATCTGGTGAGCAGTCCGCTCCGTGAATGTATAGCCTCAGGATCTGGAAAACTCGTCAATGGTTCACCAATCAAGAAATGGCCAGGAGTCAAGGCAGCAAAATCATTTGGATCTGTCGATAGGGGTGTGAGCGGCCGAGAGTTGAGGATTGCCTCTGCCTCGAGTACAACGGTTTCTAGTTCTTCGTAGGTAAGCGATGCGTTTCCTAGTGTACGATGCAAAAGATGCTTAGCTGATTTTACTGCAGCCTCCCATAGCCCACCAAAGTGCGGTCCTCGGGGTGGTATAAAATGGAACTCAATCCCCTTTGAGCTGCAGCAGCTAGATATTTTGTCTCTTTCGGTCTTTGATTTGAGCATGTCTCCAATCATTTGTAACTGATTTCTTGCCCCAACGAAATTAGTCCCATTGTCACAGTATATGTTCTGACAATGCCCTCTTCGTGCAATGAATCTTCTTAGCGCCCCAAGAAACGCTTGCGTTGTAAGGTCAGACACAAGTTCAAGGTGAGTTGCTTTAGTTGCAAAGCAAACGAACACTGCAATATAAGATTTTTGTGGCCGTTTGCCTCGAATCTTGAAATGTGTTTCCAATGGGCCACAAAAATCAACTCCACTGTTTAGAAACGGTCTTGCTGGCTGTACTCTGTGCTTTGGGAGGTTGCCCATTCTTTGGGACAATAGTTTCGGCTTGAATTTGCTGCATCGTACACAATGTTGAACAACAGATCTTGTTAGTGTTTTACCTCTTATTGGCCATACCCACTGACGGGCGATTGCAAGTAATGTTTGGGCTCCAACATGCATATTCTCTTTGTGGATGTCAAGCAACAGAGCCTTAGTTAATGGATTAGAGTATGGCATGACTATTTGGTGTTTAGCATCATAATCTAAATTTGACGCTTCCAATCTTCCATTTACTCTCATTAGACCCTTGTCATCGATGAACGGTGTCAAGTTTGAAAGAGGATGACCGTTAGGTAATTCGCCAGATCGCTTTAGGTGCTTTAGTTCGTCTGAAAAATCTCGGCGTTGAATTAACCAAATCAGTTTCTCTTGGGCTGATTTTAATTCCTTCGGAGATAGTTGTTCTGACGATATAAGTGAACGTCGTTTTCCTCGTGATGCATCAGCAAACCGAAGGATGTAACCCAGAATTCGTTGACATGCTCTAAACGAATGTCTCTTTTCGGTTAAAGTTGTGAGAAGATCTGATGTAGCCTCTGTTGTTGTAGTTGAGACATGCGGCGCTTGTGCCATTTTCTTTTCACCATGAGAAATTGATTTTTTTGCAACGTAGGGTTTTGGCCATGTGCTTTCAGACCCATGGAGAAATATTGGTCCGTAAAACCAAAATGTGTTGTTGATTAATGCTGGTGGCATAAGACCTCTTGATAAAATGTCAGCTGGATTTTCTTTTGATGGAACGTGTCGCCATTGCTGTGGTACTGATAGTTGCTGTATGCTAGATACTCTGTTTGCCACGAAAACTGGGAAGGAAGATGATTCCGAATTTATCCATGACAACACGATTTCAGAGTCTGTCCATAAATAAATAGGTATGTCTTTAAGGAATAATTCTTCCTTCAACCGCTTTGCGAGTTCTGCAGCTGTTTTTGCGGCACAAAGCTCCAAGCGTGGTAATGTTATTTGTTTCAACGGTGCTATTCTGGATTTGGCGCATAAAAGCCGCACCGTGACGAGGTTGGAATCGTCGACTCCTCTCATGTAAGCTGCTGCACCGTAAGCCTTCAAAGAAGCGTCTGCAAAGATGTGTAGCTGTTTTCGAAGACGTGTTTTATGTGCGTATACATGTCGATCGAATTTGATGCTGTTCAGTATAGGTAGCTTTGCACGAAAACTCTTCCATTCGTTTTGAAGGTCATCGGGAAGTGGAACGTCCCAATCAGAATTAGAAATCCACAGCTTCTGAATAAATATTTTAGCCGTTACAATTACTGGCTCCATCACGCCTAAAGGGTCGTATAGGCGGGATATTTCAGAAAAGGCTATTCGCTTGGTGATTATTTCGTTGCTGAATTCCCATGTCGTTTTGATATTAAACTGATCGCTTTTTGGTGACCAAGTCAATCCCACAGTACTGATAGTATTCTCTTTATGACTTCGGAAGTCAAGTTCTACTTCTTGGTCTTGAGCGGGAATCTCCTCCAACAACCAAGGATGATTCGCACACCATTTTCGAAGATTAAATCCAGCTGAGCCCAGAAGTGCCCTTACTTGCTTCTGCATTTCTAACGCTGTTGCTAGGGAATTGTACCCACTGAGGCAATCATCTACATAAAAATCGCGCTTAAGCACCTCTGACCCTAATGGGTATCTATCACTTCTGTTACTTGCCAGAAATTGAAGCGTTTTAGTCGCAAGATATGGAGCCGATGTTGTACCATAAGTAACAGTGTTTAACTGGAAACATTTTAGTTTGTTTCCAGGACTACTTCTCCACCAGATCAACTGATACTTTCGATCGTCGGTGTGCATGTGTATCTGTCGATACATCTTCTCGATATCTGTTACAAACACATATCGGTGCAGTCTAAATCGTAGTAAAATCTTAAATATGTCATCTTGAACTGTCGGTCCCTTAGCAATTATATCATTCAAGGCAATGTTTGTGGTTGTCTTTGCTGATGCATCAAAAACAACGCGGACTTTTGTCGTCGAACTTTGAGCTTTAATCACAGCATGATGCGGGAGAAAATAGTGAGGTCCTTCAAGTGAATGGGTGTCAATTTCTTCCATATGTCCTAAACGCTGGTATTCTTCCATAAATTTCACATATTCTTCCCTTAATTCCGGATTTCTCATAAGTCTGCGTTCGACAGCTAAGAATCGTTTGTAGGCCAACTCACGTGAGTCCCCGAGTTTCTCAGTATTCTGAATGAATGGTAACCTGACAATAAAACGACCGTCAGGGCTCCTGCTAGTAGTTTGTAAAAAGTGCTCTTCACACCTTTGCTCAGCTAGAGTCAGAGTGCTCCTTGGACTATCGTTGGCTTCTAATATCCAAGATGACTCAATTTCCTTTCGGAACCATTCATCAGCTGATGACACTGCACAAACGTTCGGTAATGCTCCTGTATTTCCCACCTTGCCGGCTAAGGTCCATCCAAATACTGTATTTTTTAGCGTTGGGAAAGCGTCTCCTAACTTTAACTGACCTGCTACGAGTATGTCGTAGTAAATTTCAGCGCCAATTAACATGTCGATTGCACTTGGCTCATTAAAATATGGGTCAGCAAGAACACAGGAGGCTGGTATGTTCCAGTTCGAGGTGTCGATACATCGTGACGGTTGATGCGAGACTATTTGAGGTAGCACGAATGCTTCCAGTCGGACCTTGAATTTGTTGATGCACGATTCTATTGAAATATTTACTCGTTTCCTGGATACTTGCTTCTGGAGACCAATGCCTTCAATATCGACATTATGGCAGGTTCCTTCCAGACCTAAACGCTTAACCATCTTCGTGGTTATGAAATTAAGCTGTGAGCCTGAGTCCAGTAGTGCGCGACACCTGACTTTGTTTGGGCCATTTTCCAAGTTAACAACAACCGTACTGAGCAATATATAGCTTGGTTTTGAAATTGAGCTGGCTGTTAAGCTTGTTTTGACCTTGCTCGCACTCCCATTCGCTGACTTTGTAACATCATTAACCTCCTCCGAAGACCTCCTGGCAGACTGTATTTTATCAGCGCTCATATGGAGTAAACTATTATGCTTTCGTCCACAGATCTTGCATCCTCTTGAGGAGCATGACATAGCTAAATGCCCGCTTTTCAGACAATTTAGACATAGTTTCAATTGCCGTATACGATCAATACGGTTCTTTGTTGTCATGTCGAGGAACTCACGGCAAGAATATATGCAATGGTCTTCTTTGCATAATTGACAAGATGATTTGGACGCCAATGCTGCATAATTTCTTGGTTTAGTAGATGGAGGCTTGTGTTGATGGCTTATGGCTTCTAGAGCTTGAAAACGTTTTTCTAAAAAATTTAGTAATGTAGTTATGCATTGGAGCGATCTAGGCTCTGCGAGGCCTTGCTCCCACAAAGTTCTTGAGTTATGATCAAGCTTTTGTACAATGACGTGAACTAAAATAGGATCCCAGTTGGCAGTGTTAACGCCTATACCTTCGAGGGCCAGTAGGCTTGACTGCGTGTTGTCGTGAAGATCCTTTATGGCTGTAGCACGTTCAATGGTTATCTGTGGTTGAGTTAGTAATTGATTTAATATGGTGGTTACTGCTAACCGTTTGTTTTCGAACCGATCAGTAATGATTTGCCAAGCCGTTTCATAGTTGCTGTCGGATGCAGCGAGATGATGTACCAGTTTCGATGCATCACCACTAAGACTTCCTTTTAAATACCAGAGTTTCTGGCATCCACTAAGTGGTTGATTGTGGACTAATTCACGGAACAAATCCCTAAATTGTGGCCATTTAGAGTAACTACCCTCAAATTTAGGCAATTGAATTTCCGGAAGCTTGATTGTTTGGTTTGTAGCTATTGGTCGTACAAACAATTCACCCTCAGGTTGGTGGGGTTGCTCCACAAGTTTGATTAATACTTCGTTAGTTTTTGTTTCTAAGTCGAAGTATTTTTCCAGTTCGTAGACCGGCAGACATTCTTCTGAGCTCAAGATCTGATGGTGCAGTTTCTGAATAGCAACCCACTGTTGTTCTATTAGATTACCTTTGAGCTTACAGAAGCTAGGCCCTTGCGTGTTTGCTTGTTCCATCACGGAATCTATCGTCTTATACAGATGAACCATCAGCGCGTGCATTTGCTTAAGAATGAATGGCTGTGGCGGCTCTGATTTTGGTTCATTGTCAATAACCTGCATCTCTGTTTCTTTCCTATTTTCAGAATCGGCTAGCATTCCTTCCAATGTATGTAAAGTTTCGTCGTATATTGCTTTAATGCCACCGTAGTAATCGGTTACAAAATAATCATGCGATAAATTTGCACCAAAATTTTCACGTATCTTATTGTCGATTTCATCGAAGTCTTTCCACAATTCATCTAGACGCTCGATTTTCTTTTTCAAGTACTCTCGAGTTTTTCGACTCGCCGAATCTTTCTTAAAATTCGCAATGAGACGCCGAATTGCGATTCCTGTCTCTTCTTGCAACTGCGTCAATTCCTCCAGATCCGACATGATGACTCGATGGAACTATCTAGTGTAAGCCCTGGCTACGCTTTAAAATCCAACTATTAATGTGAAAAATTGTACTAGCCAGTGTAAGCCCTGGCTACGCTTTGAAATTCAACTATTAATGCGAAAAATTGTACTAGCCAGTGTAAGCCCTGGCTACGCTTTAAACGTTATCGATTCGGAGCAAGTCGATCACGTCGGGGTCACCAAAAACTATGTTAATAAGCGAGACTAAGGTTCTTGTACCTAGTCTTTTAATTAGTTCTACGGTACATCAACCGTGAACCTACAAATGAATTTGGCGTAAGCGGCACTTAAACCACACACCAGAAAAACGAGAGAGAAAAGATAAAGTACTCGACTGCGTTCCGAATGATAATAATTTTATTTAATTCATACTTCGATATTTATTACACATAATTGCTTACTAACTACATATTCATTTCTCCATACAAAAAAATCAGCCACATGTCAGCAAATCATACTTTTTCACAAAATGCGAAGGTGATTGATCTATTTATGCTGATCAATGTATGTCAGCTAAATAATTGTATAAGTTCATAAAAGTTCACAAAATAGATTGACTGATCAAGTTATGCTGATTTAATGTATGCATGCACAATTGAACTTTGTATTCTAGGTAGCGAAAAAACATTGAACTTTACATTTATGCAGTATGGACTTATTTTATTTGTTTAAAGCTATGTATGAGAAACTAAACAGTTGCTTTACTGATTGAACAATAGTATACGGTATTACAAGATTAAATTTTACGGTCGGAAAATTAGTCTAAGTCTGGCCAAGCTGCAGGGACGTGTCGGTAGCACACGCAAACCGCACGTAATCCACCACAGTTTAACCAAACCCGAGCCAAGGGCCAAACCTGAGTCAAACACCAAAGCAAAAATAGTTTGGGTAGGTTCCCGACATAAAGTGGGGTAGGTTCCCGACATAAAGTGGGGTAGGTTCCCGACATAAAGTGGGGCAGGTACCCTTCAGATGACCTGGACAGGAATGGCGGTAAACCACCAATTCCTGTAATCCGAGGCCAACCTCAGGGTTGCACCTAGAACCAAAAAGCTCTGAGGACAGCACAAAGGGAAGCCCCCCAAGAGGTAAACTAAAAGGAATTGAAGCTAAAAGGATCGGATTGGGAAAGGATGTTTGCGGCTATTAGGGAAGAGCGAGCTGTACATGTCTTACTAAAGGGATTGTTCTGGCGAACGAAAATGAAACCAAATTGCAAGGGAGGCGATTCTGAGACATGCAAGTGAAAATGGAATTTTTAGGATAAAAGACGTAAAGTCTGAGGGGAGTATGAGTCGAAACTCATAAACTATTTTCTCACTTGGATGGGTTACCCAAAAACAAGTTGTCGGGCCCACGTTGGGCGTCATTCGTAGCGAATTTTGGAAATAAGTTGTGTTAAGGCCATCTCATTTCCAAAATTCGCTACAGAGGCTAGGGAAAAGGCCCTCCTAGCAAAGGTACTAGAAGCCAATAGGAAAATACCTAGACCCCAGGATGGCACTCCTGAATATAGACAGCCAAAGGGAATAAGGGGCACCAACACAGCCCCATAACACTCTGAACGCAGCAAAAGGCAACGACAATTAACCTGCAGCGGAGCCTTGCAGGTTGTGAAAATGGCGGTCATGATGAAAGATTTTCCCCAGGGACTTCTCACGACAGACCAACTGGACAAAATACAGAATGCCCTGGAGGAGCGGATACTGGCCGAGATAGAAAGAGGCGTTGCCCCTCACTTCCTCAGCATCACCTACAAAGTAGGTTACGTATTCCTCCACTGTAAGGACAAACCAACGGCGGAATGGATAAGGGCGGAGGCCCAGAATATAAGGCCGTGGGAAGGGGCCAACCTATGGGCCACGGAGGAGTCCCTGATTTCTAATCCTAAGACCCTTGATGGCTACTTCCCAAAAAGAGGGTCTATCCATTAACCCTCAGAAAACTAGCATAATACCATTCACCAGAAAAAGAAAAATCGAAATAGGAGCCCTAAATATTAGGAGCACAGTCGTATGTCTGCAGGAAGAGGTAAAATATCTAAGCATACGCCTAGATAGGAAACTCACCTGGGACAATCATCTAAACAAAACGAAAATGAAGGCCAGTAAGGCACTCTGGGTGACTAAGCAAATGCTTGGATCTCCAAGACAGACCCTATGGCATACAAAAAAAATGGTGAGACGTATCCTCCTATATGGAGCTGCAGTGTGGTGGGAGAAAACCAGACAAAAAACTGCTATTAATAGTCTCAATAAGCTTCAAAGGATGGCCTGCCTGCTGATTACAGGAGCAATGAGCTCCACCCCAACAGGAGGAATCGAGGCCCTTCTAAACCTTGAGCCGCTACACCTCAAAACTTAGGAGGAAGTAGCGAAAAAAGCCGTTAGCCTACAACAGGCCTACAGGTATGAATCATGGGGCCCTTAAAGGCTACCTAAAAATCCTGGAGGACGTCAGGCCCATAATGGAAATGTTAAACCTCAGCGACCAAATAAAAACTGAGGCAGCATTCGAGAAGAGGTTCAAGGTCACAGTTCCATCAAGGGACAAATGGAAGGATGGAACACCTCCCTCGTACAAAGAAGCGCCAATGTGGTATACGGATGGTTCAAAGACGGATTGTGGAATAGCAGCAGGGATCGTAGGTGCCAAGTGCAAAATGCATATCCCTCTCCAAAAGGAGGCCATGATACTAAGAACCTCACAAACAATAAAAATAAGGAATACTAAAAGGGTCAGAATTAAGATCCTATCGGATAGTCAAGCAGCTCTCATGGCTATAAATCGCGATCAAATAAATTCGGCTATTCTCCTAGAGGTGAAGGAGGCTCTAAATGAAATAAGGACACATAACAGCTTCAAGTTGATATGGATCCCCGGCCATGAGGGGCACCGAGGAAACGAGGAAGCTGATACCAGAGCCAAAAAAGGAGCAAAAATGCTCTTTATAGGTCCTTCTCCGTACTGGGATTTTACAAAGGCAGATACGGAAAAGGAAATTAAAACATGGAGCAAGAAAAATATCCAAGACTACTGGCTTAATATTGAGGGTTTAAAATACAAAAAAATACCAGGACGACCGCTGCAGATACTGTGGGGAAACGACAGATTGTGTAGGACATCTGCTCACAGTCTGTCCAGCACTAGTGAACAGAAGATTCGAGCTACTTGGTTCTGCTCTTCCTTCCACCAGGGACATCACTAATGTTCCGTCAAGGAACATATCCAGGTTCATTAGAACGCAGAGGAGGCACAATAGACCCAAGAGGTCGCATTGCTAGGGTCCCTCTGGACTCATTCCAGGCTATCATCACCATCATCACCAAAATACAGCGTTTTTCCTTATAGGTTTCTCACCATCAGGAGTTTAGTAATTAGTCAAACTTTTTAAAACGAATTTTTCTGCCATGACTATGACTACAAAATTTCGGTGGCTTGATAGCTGATCCAGTTGAAATATAGAAATAAAGGCGCGAGAATATGAAGTAAAAATTTCTCAGATCAAAAGATATGTATCTCAGTGAAAACGGTAAATTGACAAGTAGCAGCTTCCTCTATGAAAACAATTTTCACCAATAAGTTTTACTACAAGGATTCCATTTTTTCCAATTTGAGTTTTTACGTATTCCCATGCTCTCCATGAATGAGTTTGGCACTCCTGACATAACTCGAATATAAGCCCATGTCGTTTGGAATCAATAATCGGACCGGTCCTTTTTTATTCTGTCATATACGAGTTGCATAGTGAATCTCCGACGATGCGCTTGAATGAAGAGATAACTACTCAGCTTGATGCAATGGAACCAGCATGTTGAGTTTGAATTGGTTAAACGCGCCATAGCCAGTCACTGATTCTCCACTCAGTGCGAGCACACCATGCACCGAGATAGAGCACATTCAACACCACCCGGTGTCAAAGCACGGCCTTGTTTACTTATCCACAGTTATACCGACTGAATGGAAACGTTCTAGACTTGATACAGGGCGAAGCCCAGCCAGGCAACCAGCCACCCAAGATCCGTTTCAAGTATTTAACCAAGTACTTGTTCATATTTTAAAGCTCGTACTCACGTTCGCTTACTTTTCACTTATAACCGCAGTCAGTAAGTAGAGTATCTACTTAGCTATACTAGTACAACCAGTGTTTAATTCCAACTGGCCGGATCTGATCTGTGCCGCGACGCCTAACGGCCGGATGGAAGCGAAACACTAAGCGCTAAGTACTGGTTTTTAATAGCATTAGTCGAGTGTAATTAGACGAGCATAGTAGGCTATGGCTGGGAGTGACATGGCGTTTTGATGCTTAATCAAAATCACATCAAGAGTTCCGTCTGCAATCATGTCAGAATAGAATATTGATAATTATCATGATGAGTAGGCGGGCTGTTCGTAATCGTCTGAACTAGAAAAGATTAAAATACTTCTTGTTTATACTTTTACTGACAATAAACGAAGACTTCCCTTATTTCACCAGTCAGAGACATACTTAAATCTAAGGAAATATCATTGAATTATTTCGTCCGATACTCCGTCCGTTGATATTGAAAAGATTTCCATTTCAGATAAAACGAGAGTATCTGTGCACATTTCTGTGTTAATACAAGAGCTTTTCCAAATACCTGGAGGACACTTTTGGGGTCACGTAGAAGGACGTGCTCTCGGGTCAAGTCACACAGTCTCTGTGTGTCTATTGTGGTTAGTTGTTGTAATCTTCAGCGAATTCAATTCGACTTTTAGTGGACTTTCACTTCATCTGGTCGTTTGTTATACCTCTAGGTAAATTTTATATCTTATTATACCTCTAGGTAAATTTTATATCTTATTATACCTCTAGGTAAATTTTATATCTTTCAGTGAAACAGTAAACGGAATGGTAAAGTTATACGAATTTCGTGAAAGAGTTAATTTTCTAGTAGCAGGTACAATAATAAATTGAATAAATAATTGACGATTTTGATAGTTGATAAGAGTGGATTGCTTCCGAGAACGCCGTTTTGAAATTTCAGTAAAATAAATATATTGTGAATTTTTGAAAATTAATATATTTTTACCTGATTGCAATTATACGATCTTTTTTTTTGGAGTATGAAATTCGTAGACTTACCTGAAATGAAAATAAAATGAAAGTTATTATAAGTATTATGGAATTCAGATTAACATATATATTTTAAATATCTTTATTTAAGATACACATAATTAATAAATTCAGTCGATAGTATTCATATGGGTTTTCAAACGCTTACATATTTTGTTACATAGGTTTTTCTTTCTATTTATCAAACAAACGGATTGTCGAAATATCCGAGAGCCCTATTAATATTATTATTCCGATTTGAAATGTTATTGTAGAAATTGGCATCTGAAATCATAGTAATATTTTTATTCTTAAGGGGGAAAATACATGTAACTGCTATAACAAAATCAATTTTTTTTAATTACATCAAAATGTTCGAAATGCTCTTAAAATATACCAAAAAAAATTTGAAGCGATATTTGTATTAGTTCCCGAGTTATAGTCAGTTATAGGCAGCGCGGCGTTCCCCAGGTCGTTGGAGCTTTAAAACTTTAAACGCGTTTTTCTCAAAGCAGTACTTTTTCAACTGCCGTACAAAATATCTCAAAAAATATTGAACCGATCCGGCTGAAATTTATACCAGATTTACGAAAGAGTATTATCTCCTCGTTGAACTTAAATGTTATTGTAATTTCAGAAAAATTATTTGTTTATTAATGTTTAAAGCGTGATTTTTTTGAAAAATAATCGATTTTTATGTTTAATCTAATATTAATGTAAAAACTAAATTTGTTTTAATAAATTTTATTGGTTCACCTATGAATTATATATTTCATTAGCATATTTTTTTCTCTCTTAATGTTGCAAGTTCCCCGGAAAAGGCGTTCAGTTGTACGAGGCAGTTTTTGATGTGTTTTTTTCATTCGCTTGCATCGCCGCCATTTTGTGTTGAAAAATTATTAAATAAATATATTCATTTACTGTGAGGCATGTACTTTAAGGATTTAATATTAAACATTTTCTGAATGAACAATATATATATTTTAAATCAATCTGAAATTAGCAATTTTTTTTTCGATTTTACATGTATTAAAATAAAACGTCAAACCCCTTAAAATAAAACGTCAAATTCGTATTAGCTCTTTTTCAGCCTTTTTACTAATGTTCGAAGAACATTATATATTATTATATTTATATATGTAGATATTATATATATTATATAGATATTATATTATATATATAGACATTATATATATATATATATATATATATATATATATATATATATATATATATATATATATATATATATATATATATATATATATATATAATATATTGATGTATATATATATCATCAAAAAAATTCAGTGACTACTTCTCGGGAACGCGCCATTGGATTTAGCTGAACCTTTCAGGATACATTGGTGTATATGCAGAATAGGTCCAGGTCTCAAAAAATGTTAATAATCTTTAATCCTTTGGTGCCGGCGGCATCTTAGTGCTGTTTTAATATACCTATTATTCCGTCCACAAATAATTTTTGTAAAAACTAAGATAACAGAATAAATTTCGAACGTGTTTTAATTATGAATCGGATGTTTTGGAATTTTGTAACCCCATGTATGCACTAGGTGCCTAAAAAGAGAACGGGAAAATTTGGAAATTTTTAAATTGCGAGCTATTGACAGAGCTATTAAAACATTATGAAACTTTCATAACGTATTGGTATTAGTTAGTTGTAAACTTGTGTAGTTTTTAACGAGTATGTTGGCAACCCTGTAGCTAGGGCAGGCGCTGAAAGTGAAAACCTTCAAATCATCGACTCTCCTGAAAAAATGTTGCTTCTTGGAGAAAGAGCCACTCGTATATAAATCTTATGCTTTGTCTACATAGCCAAAGCAAAAAATTTGAAATTTGACAATGGGCACGCCTGGTAAACCTTTCCCAATTTACCTATGTTTTTAGCATCAAAAACTTCTGTTCACGGAAACTAACGATCCGATAATCAGAATTAATTGAAATTTACGGAATATATTGGTTTTAAGTAGGACCAGGTCTGATAGAAGTGATTTTGAAATGCGGGCAATTTCGTGCCAGTGTTGCCATTTTGAAAAATCACTAAGAAAAATAATTGTTTTTGGCCCTATAAATTCTGATTTAGAATTCTGAAAAAAATCGGTTCGAGCTGCCAGCTATGGTAATTTTGGTGTCTTAAATTTTGAAAATTCCTGAGGAAAATAAAGCTCTTTGCCCTGTAGCTTCCAGTACAGTCATGGAATCAAAACGAAATTCAAATGGCAAATTAAATTTATTATAGGCAATATTCAGTAGAAATTTAATTTCAAAACAATGATGTTTTTGTATATTTTTGGCATACCTTTAGTAAGCGATTTTACCATAGAATTTTCAAATCGTAGTGATCTGATAGTGAAAATAAACACCAAATATTAAGATCTTGAAAATTTGAAAACTTTTGCGAATGGTAACCCTAAATTTCTATGCATCCTAATAACTTCCAATGCACTCATCGGATCAATACAAAATTCGCAGAGCAGGTTGATTTCAACGTGAGGCAGATGCGACATATTTTTTTGCTTCGGTGCTATCAAAGGGCTGCCAGCACTAGGCCTTTTTTGCAATGAAAATAAGTAAACAACTTTGTCAAATAAAATTTTCAATGTAAATCAATTTTTTTTTTCAATTTTAATCATCCCGCAAAAACAACTCCAATTCAATTTAAGTAAACAAGGTTTAAATTTTCTAAGATCTGCACATTTTTCGGATGGCAGCCCCAAACACCTTTCTATCGCTGTAATTTTCGATGAAGTCATCGAAATTAAATCGGCTTAGGGTCTATTATTACTAGGGGTATATTAGTTTAAGTAGGAAAAGCTGCTAGTGGTAGAATACACTCTCAAAATCTTCACAAATCCTCTACTGTTCTTCGAACATTAGTGTTTCTAGTGGTTCTGATACACTAGGATTTTTTTTTTATTTTTCAATCGTCTGTAGAAATTAATTTCTGTCAAACAATAGAAGATACATTTTCGACAAAATATCTATAATGTGTCTACATAATTCAAAATTGATAATATATGCATAAAATTGGAAACAGATATCAAGCGTGTTAGATTCTTTTGTCTGAAAATCAAATTGAAATCTATGGTGTATATAGAATAAAAATCAAGAAAAACGTGCTGAACGAAAATCATTTATAAATGTCAAAAGTCTGCTTCGACTATTATAATTGAAATAAAATATAATAAATAGAGCTATCAAAAACTCAGATGCTACAAAAAAAAATTGAAATGATACCAATACCAATTTTCGAAAATTTGTGGAATTATTATAATTGAATGATAGGAAAAAAACACCATATTTTATCATGACTATAACAACACACAAAGATTTATTAGGTTTGTTGAAGTTTGTTCGAAGAAGTAGCTTGAAAATTAATTCTGTGATCAAATTAAGACGGCAGATTGTATAAATTTGCCTATAAATACATGACGATGTGGTGGAACAAGTTAATCAGGTTTAGTCTTTTTTCTTTTCGTGAAATGACAATGAATACGTGATTGGAAAGTGTTAATTGATAATTTTTTAATTCGATATTTGTATGGGTTGATGGGGCACCAAATAAAGTTTTGAAAAATGATATTGATATGAAATTACAGAAAGATTAATATGGGATTTCCTGAGTGAATGAGAAATATCAATGACAAGATTCTATTTTAACCCTACATCCATAAACATTCGTCTTACCGACCGCGCAAAACACATATGTGTATCATTCCGCGATTTTTTATGTGTTGATTGTTCAGAATAACAATTGTGTTTATTTTCATTGCAGAAAATTAATGATCAATAACCAACTTGAAAGATTTAAAGTGTATTTAAGTGTATTTAGCTTGTGTGATTGCTTTTTGTATTCTATAAAACAAAAATCATCATTATAATATGTTCGTCTGAGAGACGAATGTTTATGAATAGTGTAACTCCAATGGATGTTTATGAATCTAGCATTAAGTAACAATTCGATACAACTTTTGATGAGTAAATAAATACAATAAATAGCATAAATTATGGGAGCTATTTGATTTTCCAAAATCAACTTTACGGAAGCTTTTGTTTTTCAATATTTTGTTTTATCAATTTTCAAAATATAATAGTTCACCTAGAGTTTATATTAATTTATATTCTATTTATTCTACGATCTAAATGATCTAAGATTCAAAAGAAAACCAAAAAACTATAAGGAAAATTAAATAATAAGTAACAAAAACAATATATCTACAACAGAGACAGCCCCATTACTCCATGTCTAGATCAAATATCATTTATAAACTGCCATTGCCGAGAAAAAACCGAATCCAGAATAATTTAATTTTCTCCACCATATCTTTATGCAAGAAATTTTCGCGCAATACCTGGCTTTTGTTTATACTGATCTAAGAATAAATTGTTGTGCAGTGATTCTGATACTGATTTTCTTCTAAACATGATAAAAAAAAGTATTCACCAAAACATAACCTTTTGTAATTTCCTATATTTTTTGATAAAGTAAGCAAAATACGAATATATTACTTGATACAGCTTTTAGTGCGTTGTCTAATGGTTCTCATCTTCTTCATTCTTCTGTAACTGCTCTGTACACTGCTCAGATTTCCGATGTAAAAAAAATTTCTAATAACCTTTGTACAGGATCTGTTCAGTCGTTTGATTTCGTGTAAATGAAAACACAAATTGAGACTGAAATATAGAAACATAGACCTGACGGGATGATTGAGACCGATTTGTCTCATATCATCTATCCAGGTAACAATTTTGGAACACATTTTTTCAGAACAAGTAGTCTTGCTGACGCTTCCGACTGAACTTGGCGCGATCGGGCGCCGTAATTTCTGGCCTACTGGTGTTTTGATTAAGGAATTTGAAAATCGTCAGCGTGGAAGTTTTCGCAAAACTCGGGCCTGGGACCTGCCAGCATAAACAGTTCCTGTCTGCCTAAAAATCATAGTTTTCGCCTCTATTATCAGAATGTTCGTTGACTGAGTATCAAATTGGTGCAAATCAGGCTTTCCTTTATAATTGCTTAATTGATTTTGTTTGTTTGACAGAAACGTGGCTTTCTTTTTGGCGTACCTCTCGTCTTTAGCCATTTTGTCTACAAATGCACTTTCCATTTCCCTCTGTCTTTTTTTCTTTTTGTTTCTTATTACATTTGAATTGCATTCTTAATAATAACAATAGTTTGTTGGACCTTGTTTTTTTTCTAATTTTCCTTCTTCTAATCTATCTATTTCCGCATCATCCCCCTCTGCCCATCGATTTTTGCTTACAACTATTTTAAAGCTGATTATGAACAAATCGCTGCTGAACTCTTTACTATCAACTGGTTTTCTTTCTTTGGTGTGCTTGAAATCAATGAAGCTCTTTCTTCTTTTTACTCTCTACTTGATTCCCGTGTATCTAGATTTACTCCTATGTCTCGCACTCGTCGTGTAGCTCGTCCTACTTGAGTTTCTGCGGCAGTCTCTAAATCTTTGCGTGAGAAACATAAGACCCTAAAGGAATTTCTTCATAGTTCTTCTGTAGAGGCTTTTCAGCGTTATTGGTCTTTGCGAACAGTGGCTAGAAGAACTGTTGCAGAAGTCAAACGTGGGTACTTCGCCCATATTGAAGCGGGGCTTTTTTCAAATAACTCGAAACCTTTCTGTTGGTATGTCCGTTCTCTTAAAACTAGTAACCGGTTTCCTGACACTTTTTTCTGGAGGAGACTTCTGCTTCTATTCTTCAAGACATTTGTGATTTGTTTGCTAAGTTTTTTGATTCTTAATTTTCCTCTCCACATTGCTTCAGGAAACTCTGCTGCGACTGTGTCATCTCATGAGGATTTTGTGATGACTAATCATCAGTCGGTGCAAATTGATGGTATTCTTAATGTGTTTGTTAAGTCTCTTGCATCTTCTTTATGTGTACCTTTGTCTATTTTATTTAACTTGAGTTTGTCCGTTGTTGTTTTTCCTTCCAGCTGGAAAGCTGCCAATGTTTTTCCAATTTTAAAATCGGAGGACATTGGTAATATTGCCAAATACCGTCCTAAAGCACTCCTGTCTTGCTTTCTTTGCTTGCTTGAGTGGATCATTCATGAAAGAATTCATAGTGCTTTTAGTCACTTATAAAGAGCAGCATGAATTCATAAAGAGATCTTCTACGACTACTAATTTAGTGGAATTCACTAACTTCCTCGCGTGTACTTTGGACAACGGTTTTTAAGCTGATGTGATTTACACTGACTTCGCGAAAGCATTTGACAGGGTAAATTACTCAGTGCTGTTGGAAAGTATTTGTAATTGTGGGTTTTTCCAGTTCCCTTATATCCTGGCATTCTTCTTACATCCATGATCGCACCTGCCGTGTTGTTTTTAATGGTTGTTCTTCCTCCCCTTTCTATCCTACCTTTGGTGTTCCCCAAGGTTCAATCGCTGGTCCACTCCTTTTCACGTTGTTTCTCAATGAACTTTCCTGTAACTTTAAATCTGAATCTCTTTTGCTATCGTACTATCGATTCCCTAAATGTGTAGTAATTTACAATCGGGTCTTTTTGTTTTAAGTGATTGGTGCTCTGCGAACTTCCTTGTTCTTAATGTTTCAAAGTGTTTCGTGATGTCTTTTTCAAATAAGCATAATCCCATTTCATTTAATTACTTTTTGTCTAATAGTCTTTTGAAGCATGTAGATCAACATAAGGACATTGGCATCATTTTTGATACAAAGCAAAAATTTAAACTGAATGTCTCTTTTATTGTCGCTAAATTTTCGAAGGTAGCTGGTTTCGTTCTGCGCTGCTCGCGCTTCGCAACCGATATCGCAATATGTGTTCGTCTATTTTATTTCTATTGTTCGTAGTATTGTTGAATATTGCTCCTAAGTGTGGTTTCCTCGTTTCGTGTACCAATCTAATGCTATTGAATCCGTTCAGCGTAAGTTTACTCAGTGGCTTTTGTACAAGTTTAATGTTGCTTCTCGTCCTTATGACGACCGACTGCTTTTCTTGAATCTCCATATGCTGAGAACCTGCAGAGTATTCGTTGATGAATGTTTTCTTTACAAGCTTTATCATGGTTTACTTTCTTCCAACATTTGCGTGTCTTATTTCTTAGGTGTGTCTGATCGCCCAGTTAGAACGCATTCGCTGCTCATTACTCCCTTTGCGCGTACTATTGTATATTTTAATTCACCTATGCCCAGAATACTTAGAAGCCATGATAATCATTAGTTTGGTTTTTTTTGTCCATGTCTTTTCAATCTTTTAAAAATCATATTATTGATTTGTTAATGTAGCTTCTTCGTTATGTATATTGTGTTTTTTCCCCTTTATTTTTTCTTCTATTTTCTTATTTATATTTCGATAGTTTTTTTTTTGTATACTATCTCAGTTTATAATTGGATTGTTTTGTAAGATGAGATTTGAATAAATAAATAAATAGGCATAGAAATAAAATAAAAGTATGAGTATTAGAAGTATCAAGAAGTTAGGAAATAATGTTTACCTTTTCAACCACAAAATATTACTTCTAAATCAGGACAGGAATAAACAGCAACGCCAATGTCATTACATCCTCTTTCTTATTTTTATCAAACTAACAATGTCATAAATTTCTCTAACAATCCAACTTCTTCATAAATAATCGGCAAATAATCTTAATCCCCATAGGGATATTAATGTCACATCAAATTATTGATGTCCTAAAATCGCAAATCGACTTGTCACAACATTATTCCTTCCCTAACACTCTTTCCGTCACTTATTCACTCATTCTATCTTGCCTTGCTTTGAATTTGCTCGTTGCTAACTTGATACATATGCCATGTCCTTGCTACCATGTCCTACCGCCACCATTTATACACACATCCTTATTGTCACCAACGTCACACACACAATGACTGTATGTCTTCTTTCGGCAGAATGTCACCGGATAAAATTTATGACCGGATTTCGTGTATTTACAATTTTCCTGAATGTTGCTGATATTGTTGTACGGTAGCGTGGTCGTTTCGATTTTTCTGTTTCGTGTCAAGTAAGTGAATAGAATTGGGCAATAATTTCTTTTTTTGCAGCTAATTGGAACCGTTAGCATAAAGAAGAAAGAAGAAAAAAACGTCGAAAATCAATTCTATTTTTGTCATCATGGATTCTAGTTAAAACTGGAACAAGACAAAATGTGAATGCTTCTGTGCCGGAAGTAGAGGGTGGGGTGGTAAAAAGATGGTTTGCCAAAAGAATGAAATGTGAAAATTGAGAAATTAAGTTGAAGTGGAAATGACTTTGCATTTCTTGTTGAAGAATATAAGTGAATTAATAGGACATAGCAACTTTTCATCCAGGATAGATCCTGTAACATGTCATTGTATGAGGAATCCCAGCATTAAAGAGGTAGGTAGTAAAGGGAAAGCCAGTCTGATTTATTGATTCACCTTTCAGAGTTTTTCAATAAATTACATTTTATCAGCTAAAGTGTAATTTTTAATTTTTAGATTGTTTTAAAAGAATGTTCTTTAAATTTTATAGATTCCATGGGCGTGCACCTGATTTTGAAATAGAGAGGGCAACCACTAGAATTCGGCACATCATTTCCTTAATTTTCATTGAAATACTATGAAGGAGCAAAAGCACATATTTTCAAATGGCCACTGACATACTTTTTCAATTTGCATATCTATTGGATTCTATTAAGCGGCCCTTAGACGATCAATATTATTGCACAATATGTAGTATTGTAGAATAATATTGATCGTCTATGGATCGTATTGAAGGATTGTGCAACAACAAACAAAAAAATTTTGACTTTTAATGGGCAATGGAATATACGGCATGTTCTTCCATTGTTCTTCCTTTTTAGATTCACAGCCAGTGCAATGGCCACACAACTTGATTCCGTATCACTAGACTGAACAAATCGACCGGCAAACTAAATATTGTGCAAAAATATTGTAGCATCTGGGGCACCCAGCAATAATATTGTGCAATGCCTAGGTATGTATATTATCACAATAATATTGATCGTCTAGGAGCCGCTTAAGGCCGGCGATACATGTAAACGCCTGAATTTAGACCTTTTTTCAGAGGCTTATTTAAAATAGAAGGAATAAATGAATCGTTTTAAATGTGATCATTTTTATTCATTATATATTAAAATACAAGAATCTGATTTAATTTAATTTTTTTTCCAAAATGGCCGCCGTAGCAACCAATCTCTTGAGACGCTCGTGGCGAAAGGCATCAATCGGCGGTATTTTTAGCATCAGTTACAGCAATTTGAAATCAAAAAAGAGGGTTGGAGTGTGTTTACTAAACATGTATCTTCTAGTTGAACCAAGAAAAAACAAAGTCAAATAATCGTGAATTAGCACGCCTCATAAAAAAGTACGATTTTTAACCCTTTTTTTTCGACAGTTTTTGGAATTTTGAAAACTGTCTGTTTTGAAATTTTGAAATTTTTTTTGGCATTATTGAGGTTCAACTAGAAGCTTATACTATAGAGAAAACGTGTGCCAAGTTTCATAAGAATCGGTTGATAACTTCTTGAGTTATCTTGCCCGACATTTAAAAAAAAGTCGTTTCGAGAAAAACGCGTAGTTTTGACACACAGAAACTCTATGATTACAGCGACTTATCAACTAATCAGCGATTTCAGGCCCATACAGAAGTCCTTCAGTATGTTCACAGTACTAGTTTTTTTTCTCAGCTCTTCTTGACATGCTTGACGAGCTTTTTTAGCTGTCAAAGAGCTGCGGCGATTTTCTCGACTCGCTAGCGAGGGTCGAGCGTTCCAGTACGGATTCAATAGCGCTCGAGCGTCGAGTTGAGGTGGATAACTTAAAGGAGTTTTTAATCGATAAATAATGTGAATTGCATTCTAAAACTTTACAAACATATTTTTTTAGATGTTAATTTAACTATTTATGGAAAAAAATGAAACTCGAATATTTGAAAATTTTACATGTTTCGCCCCCCTTAATTCATTTCGACGATTCCAGCGGAAGCTTGGTTTTTCAACTCGGAAACATTGAATAGTTGCAGCTTTAATTCTCAAGTTGCAGGAACTCTTAGAATCACCTATTTTGCCTAAATCGAAACTATGAAATGATTCCTGGACGTTTTATGATATAGTGATGATTTTTTCTCCGAATTTGCATTCTGAGAGAAAACTGACCTTTAGCATTCCATCTTTACACATAAAAGCTAATTAGTTCAAGCATTGGTTTTTCTCTTTAATAGTGGGCGTAATTTACCTATTTGTATGTTCTGCTATCTCTCTCTGTCTCGCAATAATATAGCATTTCCATAATTGTCGCTAGGCCATTTTCAGGTAAACCTTCTTAGCAAGTTAACCAAACATCAAAGTATCACACCGACTTTAATCGCTACTATCATACAAATCTAAATTTTTCATGCACACAAAAATCCCTCGTGCCTGACCAGCAAAAACGTGCATCGGCCGATAGTAAAAAGCTAACAAGGTCACGCACTATAGCCACATGCGTGATTATGTACGTCGGGTTTACTTGAGAATATCTAACCAGAATCGTGGTTGATATTACAAATGTCCGTTCAAGAGCGATCATCCCCAATGTTAACGACAACTCAAATTCACTGTCACGCGCCATACTAAACTAATAACAGTCCCGCGCAAAAATTATCAAACACGTGCACAGTTCAAGGATAAATGAACAAGAAAATGAAACATGACAAAACGCAAAAATAATGGTTTTGCAACATCATTCAAAGCAAACACCTTTATACAAATCATTTCACTGCCATCTTTTGCGCAAACAAGTGGAAATGCCTCTTACATATTTACCTGGAGTAATCGCAATCTTCAGATGCGTTAGATACGAGTTTACGCGATCCCGGAAAGAAAGATTATCAAGCAAGTTAGCATATCACAACTATTGTATCGTTTGGGTGACACTTTTGCAATATTCACATCACATTAGATCGCTAATTGCCCTGTCGTTTGCCAGGGGATGACATTGAAATCAAAACATGTAGTAGGTACATATGCATGTCTCGGCATATTTATTCAATATTGAGCTTGAGTAGCAGCGGTGGTAGCCAAAAACGACGACAACAACAAAAACAACAATTATCGTCGCCGATTCGCTAATTATTGTACATGTGCAGCAATCTAAAACCACACCGCCAAAAAAGATTTCGGCTTATCCATCCATTGGCGGCATCTGGGTGGTGTGGTGGGTGATGTGTACTTAATGCGTAATAGGCTTGCTTTGTGGTGCTTAAATTGCTAGCTAGTTGCGAGGTTCCGATATTCTAATCTTATATCAGTGTAGCTGCCGAATAAGGCTCCTTTCACATTATCCGGTTCCGACCGTACGGCAAAAAACCGTACGGTGAAAATTCGAATGAGCAACATGTTCACACTATACGGTTTATGCGCGGTTTTTTTTCGTCACAAGCTCAATTTGTGATTAAATGGTGTGCTGTTTTGTGCTCAAATATTTTTTTTTATAAATATTATAATTAATGTGCAACCAGACTATGCTGTCATTATTGTAAATGCTTGTATTGTATTACATAATTATGTGCTTCAAAGAGACGGATATAGCGATGTAGATACAATGTCGATCACAGGTTTGGAAGAGTTACCACAAGACGCAACCATAAGAGGAGGACTGACTGCAAACAATATTAGAAATGTATAATACTTTGTAATTATTTCGTTTCTAATGCCGGAAGTGTGCCATGGCAAATGGCAAAAATACAAACTGTACAAAATAAACTGTAAATTAAACACGGAAAAGGGTATTTCTACATTAATTCTATCTTTCAAGGAAATAAGTGCGAACCTATGTAAGAAAAGAAGGTAAAATTTAATTTACTTACCAAACGCATTTTTATCTATGGCATTAAGAGCACCAAAATATGGGTGCATTTCTATGCAGACTTCATGCCAGGCATCTTTCGTTGCATTTCTGTCTTTGTAGGTGTCCAGAAATTTATCCCACAGCCCAGGTCTGGCCTCCACAAGTGTAATCAAAACATCTGCATCTATATCTGTCATTATTCTTTTGTCACTTTACATTTTACACTTTGCTTAACTGCAACTAAATTGGCTCGAGATTGATTGACCGTACGGTTTGAAACCGTCTAATGTGAAAGCATGCACTTGGTCGCGTGCACCACTGAGTGTCCGCTCGCCGTTCGGGCACCGTGGATTGCAGTGGCAGTGTACGGCTGCTACACGGTACGGCCACGGCATTTTGCCGTAACCGTAAAATGTGAAAGAGGCTATACTCTTCTTCACACCACTAGAAAAATATCGCCGTACGGTTTTTTGCCGTACGGTCGGAACCGGATAATGTGAAAGGAGCCTAAGTGCATGCTTTCACATTAGACGGTTTCAAACCGTACGGTCAATCAATCTCGAGCCAATTTAGTTGCAGTTTAGCAAAGTGTAAAATGTAAAGTATAATGTAATGACAGATATAGATGCAGAAGTTTTGATTACACTTGTGGAGGCCAGACCTGAGCTGTGGGATAAATTTCTGGACACCTACAAAGACAGAAATGCAACGAAAGATGCCTGGCATGAAGTCTGCATAGAAATGCACCCATATTTTGGTGCTCTTAATGCCATAGATAAAAATGCGTTTGGTAAGTAAATTAAATTTTACCTTCTTTTCTTACATAGGTTCGCACTTATTTCCTTGAAAGATAGAATTAATGTAGAAATACCCTTTTCCGTGTTTAATTTACATTTTATTTTGTACAGTTTGTATTTTTGCCATTTGCCATGGCACACTTCCGGCATTAGAAACGAAATAATTACAAAGTACATCTCTAATATTGTTTGCAGTCAGTCCTCCTCTTATGGTTGCGTCTTGTGATAACTCTTCCAAACCTGTGATCGACATTGTATCTACATCGCTATATCCGTCTCTTTGAAGCACATAATTATGTAATACAATACAAGCATTTACAATAATGACAGCATAGTCTGGTTGCACATTAATTATAATATTTATAAAAAAAAAATATTTTGAGCATGAAACAGCACACCATTTAATCACAAATTGAGCTTCTGACGAAAAAAAACCGCGCATAAACCGTATAGTGTGAACATGTTGCTCATTCGAATTTTCAACGTACGGTTTTTTGCCGTACGGTCGGAACCGGATAATGTGAAAGGAGCCTAAGGCTCCACCACTTCCGAAGAATGGCAGCTGCAGATGCGGTCGGCATACTCAAGGCGAGTTTAAAGCCCTGTAAATGGCGACAACAATTTCATTCAAAGCCACAGTACCCCGGTACCTAGAGCAGATGATTATATTGAATCTGGCGACAGATTTCAATCGTGGCCTGCACTCTTGGGTAATTTTCGAAGTAGGTAGGTAGGCTGCAGTGGCTGCCGATCCACAGAGGTCTGCCGAACGACACACATAGGCACAAGAGAGGCCCGTTGTGATGCCACAATAATTTGTGACTCTCTCCTACTCACTGAACTTGGCAAAACGCGCTATCCTCTTTGAATAGACCAGAGACAGCTCGGTAAGGTTTGAGAGAAAGGGTACACCAATTGCCGCCAACCTTCTCCTTGCCAACGCCGGGCACTGACACATGAGGTGGAGGACGGACTCCTTCTCATCCTCCGAGCCACAACTCCGACAGAAATCGTTAGACTGCACTCCCAATCGTTGTGCATGCCGTCGTAAGAACTCTCACAGTGCACCGTAGAGCGCTTCGAGTTAAGCCTAAAAGCTGCCTGGTGCGATGCACATCCATGGATACCCAGGACTGCCTTGCTATTGCGCAGGATGATTCATCTGCCAGGACCTCCTAGCATCCTCGAAATATTTTTGCCTGATGGCCAATTTGACCGATGTCATCGGTATACCTATTGAGAGGGAGCAAGAGACCTCCGATAACAAGGTTTCAAGCTTTGCTTTCGCAGTTGTCCTGAAAACCCCTATGTCGAAGCTCCCAATTCAATTGAACAACCGAATGTTTCGACATCTCCCTAAGAGATGCACGGCATTTAGCAACAATCATGGACACTGTACAAGCACCAGCAACGGAATTAAAAAACGCTTGGCTATCTGTGAAAATACCAATATTGACCCTGAATATTCGATTACACAGAAGCCAGTCGATTGCCTGTAAAACAGCTGCAACCTCCGCCTGAAATTTTCGAAGTAGTCAGGGATCAACGCAGCGCCATCAGTGCTGCTTGACAGTCACTGCAAATAGTAATACGTTTTCCCTCCACCTTTCTTCAATGGCCCCACAGGCAGCTCTCAGGTAAGCGAATATTTCTGCTTGAAAAACAGGAACATGCTCTCCGAAAGAAGAGGCCCACCTGTCATTCGATGAATGCAGGTAAACATGAGCTCCAGATCTAACATATGTCTTCGGTTGCCCGTGGAGAAAATCTCGTACAGGCATCTGGATCCTTCTAGTCACTTATGTTCAAGAAGATTACTTCATACCTTCTCACGAAGTCGAGGAAGGGCACTCGAGCGTCCGAAGGTATAGTGAGAATCGGGAGATCTCACGCATCGAACTCTTAATAGAGCAGTGCTCCATAACGTTATTTCCTACTCATAGGCCAAAGCTCATCGCCACACTCTGAATTTGAATGTCGAAAGGAGGCAGATTGAGAAGCGCATTAAGGGCCGCACTCGAAGTAGTACCCATGGCGCCACAAATACCCAGGCACACAGTCCTTTGCAGCGCGGCTAACTTCTTGCAAGCTTCATAATAGTCCACCACACCACGGTTGCGTATCTTAGACACCATGTGGTGGCAAAAGCTCTCTTGCACTGCCCGAAAGCATTTAAAGCATGAGTAAGGTTCACTCTTCCTCATGGTTCTTCCAGATAAGTTTTTTGTCCAAGATTACTCCAAGATATTTGACTTCATCTGAAAGCTGAAGAGTTACACCCTTCACATTTGAAAGCACTAGTACTTCCAGTTTTCTTTTCCTGGTTACAAAACAAGTTTCGTCTTACCAGCATTCACTGTTAGACCGTGCTTCGAACACTAACTGTCAATTAGATCCAATGCGCGTTGTATATATATAGAAGAGATCGTAGGGAAACTTTCAAAAATTCCCTCTACAACAAAAAAGGTATCAACTGATATCTTCATAGTCAATATTGCTAAGCATCAGCCTCAAACAGTTTTTTTTACTGCAGTTTTGTTTCGGCATCAATTGCCATATCATACCATTCAGAAGCACACACTACTAATTTCTAGTATTTCTTACAGCCAGCAATATCCGATACGATTCCATGGGCTCGTTTATTTTTTCCGACTAGACTTGATTCAAGCCCAAGATGCCTTTGCACATTCCCATTCCTATTTACTGCTGCTGCAGCACAAACATCCAGATCCAGTCTCGATTCTGCAGCGATCAATGCGATAAAGTACACCCAACAAGCACAAGTACAATGCAATCAAGTGTATCTATGTCTTTTGATTTCTTCAGATATCGCAGAGATTCTAGATATGTAAAAGAAACTGTGAAGTTGGCGGCCTAAGCTCGAGAGGAAAAAATACGAACGCTCAAACGCATAAGCAGGCAGACAGGCTGATCCATAGAATGCATTGCCGATATGTGAAAATATATGCAATGTGCAATTTATAACACTCCCCGAGTTGCAGTCTTGTTACATACTTTTGCACATAAAGAGCTGCATGTACGGTGCTTCCATTCTACTGGTACTTAATGTTTATTTGTAAATCCTGACTGCAACGAAAGAAAAGCCTGAGAGTCTAGATCTGGGCTCCGAAGCGAGGCGAGAGTGATGGGGACCAGAAAAAAAGTAGACGATAGAGGAAGAGTAAAGTGGAAAAGTGCAACGAGTTGTCTCAATCTGCAACGACTACGGCACGACAACAACGTCTAGGAGGAAGTTGTTAAAGGAAAAGTTGTCGGTCGAAGAGAAAGTGCATTGAAAAGTCATTTTATGAGATAATTTGAAAGTTTTATCGTATGGAGTTTATAATGAAATTTATTAGATGGCTATGGGTAAATAATTACAGTCGATATGGACAACGACGACACGGCGACTTAGGTACGTACAATGGGACTTGTACATATCGTAGCAAGATATCGTTCTGATTGAGACAGGTTGTTGTGTCGTTGCTCGAATCGAAGACGAGTTAGAAAGGTATCGGCATGATTTGAGTTTGCGCATGATTTCCTGACACGAATTGAAGATGAACTGGAAGAAAAATATATTTTTCTTTCATGAAGTGCTAGTTTAGGCAGTTGTCCTTTCAAAAATATATGTATCAAGCTTTGAAAAACAACTATTTTTCAGAATATAAATGAATGTTTTTATCGAAATTTACAAAAAATTGCTTAATAGAATTTTGCTAAATAGAATTGCTAAATATAATCTCTTAAGGCAGGTTTCTACCTTGTGCGTTAGCTCTGCATAAATCAATAGTATTAATATGGAATCAGAAAAATTAGTAAACATTTTATTGTATTTTTATTTAATCTTTAAAATCCCTCCACCCATAAATAAGTTGCTGACACGAAATAAATCGAAACTTCACTTGTGTCCCAAAACGCGACCTTCATCTTAAAGACATCTACTCCTTTGGCCATTACTCATCTTCCAGCTGCATTGTTTTAAAATGTTATTCTTCAATAATTTTCCAACCAGCTCAATCATCCGCAATGGCACGTGTTCATCTTAACCTCAACGATGACCACATTTCTCAGCATTCAAATTTCTTCAACATTTTAACTGAAAACATTTGACGAAAATAGCTATAATAATGGTTATCACAATCATCCCATCTAAATACTGTCCTGCACACTTCCTTTTTATCCCATAGAGATAACACTCTAACTCCAACTTCTGAATTCAGCTGTTTTATCTTTTGAAAATAATTATCGAAATAATACCTTTATATTGTCCTTCGTTCATAATTGATGGGTAATAATTCTCCTCGAGGGACATTGCATCGCGCAGGCGTCATTCGTATAGGGACAATGACAATCAACAGGGGAAAATACGCGCCAGATTCGATGAAGGACAACACAATAACTTTTTTTGGGATGTTTTATATAATGAGCCTGGCGCGTGCAGATGATAGCTACTTTCAACCATCCGACGCAGTTGTACTGTTCTTACCTCAGATGGATTGTGTTTCGTAAGTGGCGTTGCTGCATGAATGAACCAATAAACACAAAATGTATCCTAAGCCCGTGATCCTGCCGTGCAAGGCAGTCGACCAATTCAACCGAAAACTTATCAAATCGAGCAGATGTTTTTGCGTCTTACGAAAGACCCAAAATGATCTTTGAGGTTGCTGGTTTTTGTCTTTCGATTTTTATATTCGTACCTTACGACGTTACGTCGATTCAGGTCTGTTTTGTTCCGATCTCGTTTCGGCCCTTCATCATATCGTGTGGTCTATACAAAACTACGATAGTATGGACAAAAGCCCAAAGCAACTGCAGCAGCACTAACAACATTGTATTTCAATCGATGAACGATATAATAATATAGTACAGAAACTTTGACGGTGTTTGGTAGTAAAGAGACGAGAGTTTTTGTCCTATAGTGCACGTGGCATAGTTCCATCGCCAACACGAATGGACTTGTGCAAGAAGAAAATAATAGAGGCGCTAGAATGGAGTCGTACGGAATGTCTTTTTTATATGCTGAGCCGAAAAGTACTGAGGAAAGTGGTGGGTATTTTGTTGGACTGTAATGGGCCATTTAGACAAGCGTCCATGCGTCCACGCGTCCAAGCGTTTTTAGATTACACGAGTCAAGTCAACTCGAATCCAGTTTTTTGAAGGCGGGGCTAAGGCGATAAGTGGATGGATTTTACACGCTTATAATGATGTTTTTTTTTGTTCCGCACAAATATATTGGTAACAGAAAATTGTATGTATTTATCCATATGACTATATATACCTACATGTATATGTTTGTGTCTAGATATTCAAATGCATTCAATTTTTTTTCGTAATAGTCATGCACGTAAGGATGCAAAATTTATATTATCCACATCATTATATAAGAAAATAATCATCCACAAAACATATATTGTAATGATTCATCCACACATGCCACTGAGCGAAAGAACTCATTTTAAAATCTATTGTACATGAATCAGCATACTCCACCTCCTTCGCTTTAGACCCGCCTATATAAACAAAATCAAATTGACTCGTGTAAGCAAAACACGCTAGATCGCATGGACGCATGGACGCTCGTCTAAATGGCCCATAAAGGGTTATGCTAGGATTATGATTGATGCGGAATTGAAGGAGAGAAAGTATAGATCTAGTGTATTAAGGAGCACTTTATTTAATAAGCAAATAGGATGATAAAAGTTAGTATAATATTTTGAAGACTTTGAATGGTCCGGGGATTTAGATCTCTTTTTAAGATGTTGATTATTTCATCCATAAACAATTTTATTGCTATTTTTTCTGTGAAAATACTATGAAATATTTTATCTGAGTACCTATAGAAAAAGGGCATGAGACCTTTGGCAGCGAAGTGTCAAGCTTTTCCAGTTCATTCCTGCCAAAATACGCCTATGCCCAGGAACTCAAATCAATTGCACTACTGAATGTCTCCATATCTCCCTAAGAGATAAATTCTTTGCACTGTAAAAGGATCAGCAAGGGAATTTTTAGTCTCATGGATGTGTCTGAAAATGCATATATTAAGTTCGATTATTTGATTACATTCGATAGCCGCAAAAACAGCAAAATCGTCCACCTGAAAAGCTCTACATTGCCCCTGGAGACAAATTGACATCCTTAGATTTAACTCATCTGAGCTCATTCACTGCCTACTTTATTGCTCAAGTTTTAGCCATGAATAGGCCCATTTTCGAGAGTGGCAATATCAGCAGTACAAGGCTCGAAGGCGTCGAGTTGGTTTAATGCTACCACTTTCAATGTTCGGGCTTCGATCACGTATAATAAGTTGACCCAAACTTAAGGTGTAAGTTATTGTCTCGATTACATCACATTTTCCGGTGTTTCAAAAAAAATAATATAAAAATAATTTTCATTCTATCGTTTAAGCGTGTATTTGGTTTTAGTTTTCGATCTATTTTTATTGCAAGTTTCACTCAATGGGGACAGAATTCAACAAAATCATGAAGATTTTCAAAATAATTAAATCTACCAACGACTGCCTACAATTTCAAAATGATCTCTGTACTCTGTGCGACTAGTGCTCTAAAAATCCACTTACTTTGAACATATCCAAATGTCCAATACGTATAAAATATCGCCCTATACTCTGTACTGATCTCCCATTACGGCTGCTGATAACTTTAAGGATTTTGGTGTGTACTTTGATCCAAAGTTCAAATTCGACCTGCACATTGCCTATATAACCGCAAAGGCCTCGTCTTTCCAGTTTCATTCTTAGATGCTCTGCTCCCTTTACTAGTATCGCTACCTCTCTCCATCTAATTTTTTCTCTTGTTCGTAGCATCCTTGGGTATTGTTGTCAAGTGTGGTCTCCTCGTCATAAGTATCTCAATGAGGCAGTGGAATACGTTCAGCGTAGGTTTACTCGTTCACTGTTGTTTAAGTTCAACATTCCTTACTGTGGTTATAGTGATCGTCTTTCCTTATTTCAAATTCCTTCATTAGATTTCCGACGAGTGTTCCTTGACGAGTGCTTGCTTTTCAAGCTACTCCATTGCCCTATGCTCTCCGATCTTGGTTGTATGCTGTGTTTACGTAACGTCAATCGATCAGATAGATTTCAATTAATGTTTTCTCTTCCCCTCGCGCGATTTGAATTTTATTTTAACTCTCCGCTAGTGCGTATCCCCAGCAAGCACATAAATCTTCAACTTGGTCCTTTTCCGCTAACGTTCTCCCAATTTAAGTCGCAAATTAAAGATTTAATTCTTAAAAGCTCCTTATAATGCTTGATTATTTTACCGTTATTGCACTTTTTTTCTAACTTTTCTATTACTTGTCGAAGTTTCAAATATGTACATAACTATTATTTTCAATTATTTGTTAATTTAATTTAGTTAAAAATCATTTTTTTTTGTCTCTCTTTAGTTTATTATATTTTTGTAACTGGGCAGTAGCCTCTTAAAATACATTTAATAAATAAATAAATAAATAATCACCACTTGCTTTCCGTTGCACAACTATTTATGTTTAAAACGTACATAGTGCTTTCACTGCAAATTCAATTTCATAGAAACCGTAAATTATTGTTGTTTGCAGAAATAAGTACCGTATTGTTAGCAAAACGAATGTTATGGAAGTAAGTATGAACGTAAACTCCATTTACTTTGATATCTCGATCTAGAAACATTCATTCTGAATATAAATAAAATAATACTAAAGAATAAGAGTCTGCGGCCACTAGATTCTTAAAGATTTCACAGGGAAGGTATGAGCATGTTCCGTGTAGTATGTCCTCCGATCGATTTCCGCTGCAACAGCCAAGTTATCTTTGTCATGAAAATTGTGAAAAACAAGGATAATACCGATATTCTTCACAAGAATGCAGACCCGTGGATTCCTCTCATAGTCAGGTGTAATCAGTATGTACTCATTGGTGCGTAGCTTGCATTTGTTTAGTACCCGTGGCTGTTAGATTAATATTGACTCTTCCCCAGCTTTAGACACGCAAAAAAGCAGGGCAGCTATTGCTACTTTATAATGATTGAGGCTAATTTGAAGTGCCCTTACCATTACCAATCAGGATCAAGTCGAGGCCCTTCTTGGACGCAAAGGCTGCCTTACTTCTCCAAATCAGAAATAGCCCCGACACAACCCCAATCAGTCGGGAGATATTTGATTCTGATTCTCGCTGAATGGTACCCCCAAAAGAGTAATAGACCTCTTGACAGAGTCTCTTGCAGCGAGTTGAGCTTAGTGGTTTCTAGAACCCTTAGCGTTGATACTCCTATAAAAAAGGTAGGAGCAATTTCTCGGCCTCGTACTTTATGATGCCTTTTCAGGCCTCTACAAGCGGCTCCGCCCCGTTCATTTAGTATGAAGAAAGAAGGAAGCCTTCCGTCGGTCTTCTACATGGTCATCAATTTCGGGCACCCTTCAATCCTCTATCAGACGATCAGTATTAAAAGGCCTGACGATCTTCAAAATTTCTAGTGCATCGGAGTGGAAGCATTGAGTCCAAGCTCTGCGTCTGAGCTAACTGAGAATTTCATCTTTCGGCACCAGATTTAGATGGTCGCGTGGCCAAAGCTTCCTCAGTTCGGAGGTTTTAATCTAATTAAGTGAAGCATGATTGTCATTTACCCAAGTTCTATATAATTTTTGGCACAATAGCAATTCAAGAATGAAAATGAATTCTTATTAGCATTGACTACATTAATATTATTTTTATTGATCATGCAAGCAATATTGACAATAATATTTGACAAAAATTGAATGTTTGATGTAACAATTCGCAGAAATTGTGCAAAAGGCAAATAAACCAAAAACCTGAAAACTGCTATGCCCAACATGTGAATGAAAGCATATCGCAAATGTAAATACTTGTATTTGTATCCTACATAATTCTATGGTTACGGGCTTCGAAACTCTAACGCTATTATTTAATGTTGTTCGTTGATTTTGAATCTAAAGGCGGCTTTAGATATGCGGGGTTTGTCAAATACCGAGCACCTAGTTTGGCAAACTTCGCATGTGTGGTTGGGTTGCTCGCCTAGTGCTTGCCCTCGGCCAAGCACAAACATTCGGGTGCTCGCTATTCCCGTAGTTTGTCGAACTTTCAACTCACATCAAAGTAGACGAGCACTGTGTCGGATCCCCGCAGCTCGTTAATCTTCCAGTTTTGGCGAACATTCGGCAATGCCCGAATGTCTAATTCTTTGTGCTTGTCATTCTGCAAGCACAAAGCCAAATTACTTGACTAGGTGTTCGGTATTTGGCGAATAGGAGGTGTTTGACAAACACCGCATATCTAAAGCCGCCTTAAGACATTCTAGCCAGGAATACCATCACCTTGGGAGCATGATTGTAGTGAATATTTTTAAGTGTTGGTTTACCAGAGCTGAATTTCAGATCTGTCCTACAGAAACTGGAATCCTTACTGTGGATAAGAGTATTCTCTGATTTAAATTATTTTAAGTGCATTCCAAATATATGAATAACTTGTGCGAATTTGGTCGCAATCAATGAAACTTCATAATTTACATTTAACAAAAACTCTAGCGAACCTGAATCGCTAGAAATACTAACGTTCGATGAACAGTAGAAGAACCGTGCAGATTTTGAGTGCGTATTCTACCATACGTGCTCCAACCTGCTTCGAGTGTAAAATCACTTTGATCTTAACAATGCATTTAAACTTATAGGATGGAAAGGATTTCAGGACTACCACTTGCACGAATTTCAACATTTAGGAAAGCCAAACACTGCAAAACTTTGAAAGCAGCATAACATAACATAAACAAAGAAAATGCTTAGTGCTTGCAACACTTTACCAGCACTGCAACTAAAAGTCTCCCACAATTGCCTCACGTCAAAATCAAATAACTCTATCGATTTCGATTTTATCCGATGATTTCGTCGAAAGTTACAGGGATAGAAAGATGTTTAGGATCAAAAAACGAAAGATGTTTGGAGCCAAAAAATTTCTAGAGCTTAGAAAATTTAAACATTCGTAACTTATTTTCATTGTAAATGTTCGCGATATAAATAATTAATGTAAGCATTTATTAATACGAAAATATAAAAAAACACCTCGCGCTGGCAACCCTTTGCTAGCATAAAGCCAAAAATATATCACACCTGCCTCACATTGAAATCAACCTACCCTGCGAATTTCGTTTTGATCCAATGAACATTAGTAAAAAAGATCAAGAAGTGCAAATATTTCGCTATCAAGCATTTGATAGTATATGAATATCAAGCATCGGTATTCATTTTCGGGGTTTTTTAAAGGTTTCTTTGACATTTTTCATTAATTCGTTGCAAAATATGAATTTTTCAATTTAGGATCTTCTCTGCAACATTATTATATCTAAATCTTATCTAATTAAAAATTATTCTACCTTAATTATACTACTATCCAAGATAAGAATATTACATTCGTTACAGTATCTCTTTTTCAATCCGTCTAATTTTATAGGCTTTCTTTTAAGAGTGTAAATGATCACAATTATCATTATTACATACGATTATCTCCATTTTTTTATCCATGATTATCTTTTCTTTCATCTCATGAGAAAATCTTCACATTTGAATAAACCCTTATTCGCTTAGCTACTACGTTTTTGTGTCTCCTTTATTTTTCATCCTACTTCACTTCTCATTTTTCTTCTCATTTAAAATGCTTACATGTATGTAGTTCACCTTGAACTGTCCAACTGTACGTTTCACATCACTATTTTGCGATCAGAAATACAACATGCTTGAAAATAAGAACAAGAAAAAAGGAAACAAACACTGTCCATAGATGCAACTTTTTTCCGCGCATTCTACTTTGTCCTTCATTGCGAAAATCTGTATCGTTCTGGTAACGAGTGAGCCAAAGAACATTTTTTAAAAGGACTAAAAAGATTTTTTTTTGAATGACAACGATGACGACAATGGTTGACTTGGTTGTTATCCTTTTGCATAATATTACTCTGTGGGAATGCTTTAGTTTACTTGTTTGGCTTATGCTTGTGGGCATTATTCGCAAATATGTTCTAAAGTCAGGAGATACTTATTAAGTATACACAGTAGTATAGTTTGACGTAGTTACAGCGAAGGGGAGTTGATATTAATGTGGATAAGAAGTTGTTTGTCAGGATTAATTTTTTGTAGAATTTCGAGACGAAATTGTGTGAAAAATGTTTCGGTTTTGTGATAATATGATAATTAGCATACATAAATAAAGAAGATGGATAAGATTTGAGCTTGTTCAGATTTCAATTATAAATTTTTTCAATTGTAAATACATATCTAATATAGTGACAAAAGCTGGAACGAGAACTTGTACGAAATAAGGTAAGTAAACTGTGGCAGCTTCAAAATTCATCGGTATTTGTACAATTCTTCTTTACAAAAATGCGGTTTTTTAAGCAGATCGATTTTGCAACGAATTTAGTTATCAATAAAATAAAAATTAAGCTTTATTTAGTGTTGTAAAGATTATTTTTTACCAAAGATATTGAATATAAAGACAAATGTATTTTTGCCGAAATTTCTATGTTCTCATAAAAATTTTTATATACTTTTTATATGGTTTTATATGCAGTACTGAAATAAGTTCTTTTTTGAATTTCTAATATCAACTCGAAGATTTTACAATGAATATAAAAATACTGATTGTAAAGTTATAGTTCAAAGATTGTTTTACATTTGCTTTACAAGGTGTGGGTCGTCCCCACGAATATTTCACTTCTTAAAAGTGGTTAAATTTAAAAATATACCTTTTAATTCAACAGTGGTCGTGGTGAAAGTGAGCAAAAATTATAAACATTTTATCATGGAAACACGCCTGCTACTAATTCAAATAAATTTACATTTATTCAAAGTAGGAACAATCACTTCTTAAGTTACAAAGCGCTTTTAAGACTTGGTAATAATAAATGCAAAATTCAACGAAATCGTAATGGTATCAAAGCTTAACAGATTGCGTGGAATAATTGAAGTATATTGGCGACTTCATAATAAATAAAACTGAACCAGCCAGGCAAGCATTATTAGCGTTTATGACAATGCTATTGTTGAATACTTCCAAGAATCTTATACACTCGTTATGGAGTTTTTTTTTTTTTTTTTTCAAAAAAGCGGATTAGTTTTGACGTTCACTTGATATATATTATTGTTTGACGGTTTTACTGACTTTTCCCGAGAAATGTCATTTAAGTTTTATTATTTTTCGAAGGAAAAAGTCTAGATACTCTTTGTACAGAGAATTTATGATTTGATTCTATCGGAATAGGCTCCGAACAAATTACCGAATCGGGAAAATTCGCAAAAAGGAAGATTATTTTTCGAAGAAAAGGTGTGTTTAATCTTTTGGCTATTGTGGAATTTTTTTCATTGTTATATAATGTAACTAAAATTTGTGGGAAATTTGAGAGGAAACAAACATCTATCGGTTGGTTTTCTTTGAATTTAGATTGGATGTGTTTTAGTATGCAGTAAAATTTAGAAAATTTGAATGAAAAAATGCATAAAAATTAAAACAAGGAATAACATATAAAGAATAAATGAGAGGAGCAAAAAACCGAAAACAATAAATTAAACATAGAATAATAATTAAAAATAATTAAAAACGGAAACAACATAAAAAGAAAAAAAGGAAAAAGAATATATAAGAAAAAAAAAATAAGAAAACAATTAAAACTAGGAAAAACTTAAACAACAAAAAAGAGAAAATGGAAATGGAAAGAAGGGGGAATAAAAAAACAGAATACCGGAACCTAAACCCCAAGGAAAAAAGGAAAAACAATAGGATTATAAATAAAAAAATATTAAAACACCAAAGAAATGTTACTATTCATAAAATAAATAAAATTATGATAATATATATATATATATATATATATATATATATATATATATATATATATATATATATATATATATATATATATATATATATATATATATATATATATATATATATATATATATATATATATATATATATATATATATATATATATATATATATACGGAAAATGTCGTAAGCAAGCTAGGAAAAAATTGCAAATAAGAAAGAAAATAATTACATAAATCAACAAATAGTAGTTAACAAATAAAAAATATAGCAAGAATGAACAGAATAAGCAAACTATTGAGAAAAAAAATTTAATCGGAGAAAAATAATTACATTAAATATAAAATATACAAATCGGAGAAAAATTAAAAATTATATAAAATAAAAACACAAATAAAGTATACTGAGTAAATAAAACCTACCGTACAAATGCTTTTGCATCTTCTGATTTTTACTAACTTTCGAATATATATATATATATATATATATATATATATATATATATATATATATATGTATATATATATATATATATATATATATATATATATATATATATATATATATATATATATATATATATCAGAAAAATTATTAAGGGAGATAATCACTGGAGTGGCCGATCCGATTGAGCTAAAATTTTCGGAGGACATAGATGTATATAGTGGGTAGGTCCAAGACTTGCTAGAATTCAGATATCTTTAACCTTTTGGCGGCGGCGGGCATTTTGATGAATTTTCAGGTACTCCTATAATTCCACGCAGTGTAAATTTTTGTCAAAAAAAGTATTGGGAACGATAACCTATTATGTTTTAAGCGTGTCTATGATAAAGAATTGGCAATTTTGAGCCTTGTGTAGGCGCTGAATGTCTAAAAGTAGGCAAGGATTTTTTTTCAAATTTCGATTTGTTATAACTTCTAAGAAAAACAATGGATTCAGAGCGTATTGATGTGAACTAAGACTTAACACATATGGACTTTCAAGACTGTGCGGGCAACTCTGTAGCTACAGCAGGCTCCTGAAAAAAAATCTTTCAAATCAACGAGCTGCCTGAAAAATTTTTGTTTTTTGAAAACGAATTCCAATTATTGATAAATTTTGACTTTTGTCCACCAAGTCAAATAAAAATTATCAAAATTCCGCCGTAAACAAGAACGGCAACCCATGATCAAATTACCTCTATTTTCAGCATTCAAAACTTCTGTTCACGAGAACTGACGATCGGATAATGCGATCAATATGAAATTTATAGGACATGTTGGAATTAGCTAGGACCAGGTTTGATAGAAGCACTTTTGAAATACGGGCAATACTGTGGCAGTGGTGCCATTTTGAAAAATCGCTGACAAAGAAAACTGGTTTTTGGCGGATAGCTTCCAATTTAGCCACTAGATTTTAACAAAATTCACACAGCAGGTGAACTTTACTCTAATATAGATTTCATAGATAAATGTTTGAAAAATTAGTATTGGGTTGCCAGCTATGACAATTTTTGTCTCCTAAACATTGAAAATTTACTCAGGAAAATAAAGATTTTTCCCTATAAGTTCCGATGCAGTAACGAAATCAAAACGAAATTCATGTGATATGGTAAGTCTGGATAAGTATATTAGCATAAATTTACTTGTCTTGCTGCATTTCTAATACTGTAGGAATTTAGTCGAAAAATCATGAAAGGGTTGCCAGCTATGATGAATTTCGTAATTTATTGACATTTCTTTATCGAGCTATGTTGTCATAGAATTTCCAAATGTGAATGATTCTGCGATGACAGTTAACAACAAATATTTAAGTTTCGCAAGTTTGAAAAGTTTTGAGGATGGTTACCATAAAATTCACTCCTATAAGCCATTCAATCGAAAGGAAATTCACAGGGTGGATTTAACTCGACGTAAAGCAGCTATGGTGCTAACGTATGATTGCCAGCACCAGACAATTTCGTAAATATTGCTCCAACAGATGCTTCCATTTTGTATTCATAAGCAAAGCATTTACAATAAAATAAGCAACAGATATTTAAATTTTCCGAGTTTTGGAAATTTTTCGGATGGCAGCCCCACACGTAGTTTAATCGCTGAAACTTTCGATGATATCCTTGAATGAAAACGAAATTCAAAAGATAGGTTGATTAAGCACGAGCATGTTATGGTAGACTTGCTGCTGCTGTGTTGGCCAAATGTTGCCAGCACTGAACATTTTCATCATTTGTGTTATAGGAAATGCTGTCAGAAAATGATATTTGTTCCTTTGAGTAAGAAATGGTTGATATGATACTCCACAGAATTGTATAACGTCTTCACACATTTTTAAGACCCTCAAAGATAATTTCTTCGAAAATTAGTTTTCTAGCGGTTCTGATGTGCTAGACTTTTTTTTTTATATTCTCAGCTGTTAATAGAAAATCAGTTACGGCAAATTTCGTACTATTATGGTAGACTTTAGTTGGTTTTTAAATTGGCTACTTAATAAGTAAACTAAATCAAGCTATTTTGAGAGCAAATCAGACAACTTCACCGTCTCTATGAACTTAACTCCATTAGTTTAGTAATCCATCACTCTATCGTCATATATTTAAAATTATAAATTTCTTCAAAACAGTCAATTCGCTTTAAAACCTTTTCCACTCGCTTCCAAGCAATATAGGATGGAATTCATTTTTTTCGCTCTATAGGCATTTTTTTCAGAATTTATTCATCTCACGTTCGTGACGTATTACGTGTCTGTTACGTGACATTATGCCGAAGTTTATTAGGTGCGTTCATTTTTAATTGATGATGCTACTGGAATATATCGGAATCATCGGTTTTTCTGACTGCTTCACCGGTTTTTGATGACGTTTTGACAAGACGTAGTCATAATTGCGGGGTAGTTGATGATGAATATGGTTTCTAGACATGTGAAGGGTCCGAATCTGCGCTCAGACAAATTTCTTGAAATTTTGTCTGTGGGAATATGTCAGTCAGATCGAAGCCATGGGAAAGAAATCGGAGATGTAAATTGGACGTAAATGCTTACTGTTGAGGTAGTTTATTGCGATTTTACGCCTTGACAATTAAAACATTTGCTTGGAAACGAATAAGATGCAAGATATGTAGAAATCTAATGCAAACCTAATATTAAAAAAAATTATATAAGACAATTTTTATTTTTTTAAAAAATATGGGGATAGTAATGCCAATTTGTCCTACGACATCGCTTTGCGAGTCTCGTGGGTGTCCATGACGTACTTAGTCCCTGATTTAATTGACATATCTACTCGCATCACAGCTAAATAGGTCGACTCAAACCCCGCTTGTATTGCATCATGGTTGACTGTCCATTGCTGGATTCGAACCCGTGATGCATCATATTGCCCACAGAAGCTTTAAGGGATGCTTATTATATTCAGAGCTAGTATGTTAGCTAAAATTATGATCAATAAAAACATAATATAGACGAATGGTGGGTGGCATAGAAGTGAATTAGTTCCAATTTATGTCTCATGCAGGCAAAAAACCAGGATTACACGCCGTTTATAAAATACAATTTCAACATCATGAACACCGTTTATTTACCTAAATACGCTAACAACCATCAGAGCGACTTAATCGTATTTACTAGTATCATCACCTCGTCATTAATGCCCCCATAAATAATTGCATTTCAAACGATATCATTAAGAAAACGGTGTGACAATTTCATAGAATCTCACATGAGGCAATCATCAGTCAATCATTCGCCCTAGGAGTTCGGTTAGGTGTCTCATCATATTTTTCTTTCCCTGGAGCTTATCCTATTCAAATAAAACTTCACTATAGCTTTTGCTGTGAATAAATAATTTCCTATGCCACCGTACGTGTCATCCGATCCGGCCTCCTTTCGTTGTCTTCATCTGTTCTCCTCCTCCTTCACGTGCTACCCGAATAAATTACATGATTGTTTATTTCTAATCATTTCATCACAATCAATCATATTTTAATGGTGCACGCTTCAGCCTGTTGTGCCGTCCCGCAAAGTCATTGTTGATGATTTCTAGTTCGGGGCTCGTGGATCTAATAAAGTATTTTCTCAACAATCAAATACATTTTGTCTCCATCACGCCAGTCTACAACGCATCAACTCGCCATGATGATAGTGATGGTCGTGGTAGTAAAGGGTGAGCTTTTGACATATTAAAACCGATTGTGTTAGTTGACATACCAACCAATTATTCTTACCGGTGTTGCGCGGGATTTTTATGCTTTGATAAATGACTTTGACCTGAGAACCTATTGATAGTTTATAGGATAGAAAGATAATTGGAGTTGTAATTATTGTGGAGCAGAAGGTTAATTTACGAGTATTTGCTGCTGGATAATGGGTTTAGAGTTTTTTGTGACTGGTTGACACTAAGGTGAAAGAAAATGAGTGCTGGAACGTGATTTTATAATTGTATTTCATTTATTAATGGAGCTTCTGGTTTTTATTGGTGATAGAAGTGACGGCTATTCAGATCGGGAACTGCTTTAGATCTACGTGCGGAATTGTGTTCCAGAATCCGCGGAAGTTAGAAGAGACTCCATTCACAACCAATGTGTGCGGGGGTGGAAAGATAGAACTCCACAATTCACTTTACCCTTGATTTGACTTCCATATTTCCGCACAGCTAGACCAACTTAAAGGCTGGCGTGTAGTTTTTGCTTGCCCAAATGAAAGACCGTGAAGCTTAAGCAGCTGAGTGAGTCTTCTAACTTAAACCAGTCATGATCAAACTCCGTGTTAACATGGCTCTGAATAGATCCTTGAATTAAATGGGAAGTTCAGGGCGCCGTGAGCCATCTTTCTATAGTCGTATACATTAATTGTAAATTAAGCCCCAGCTAATTTTAAATTCCAAGCCTGACAAGAGTTGTAGTTTTACTACTTTTACTGAATGGCTACCTTAAATTCAATACGTAAATATTTTTGATTTTCCTCATGTTTAGTTTTCGGAGCTGGATCTTCGAAACATGGTTCATGTATAGGTAGGACGGAATGCCAATGCAAATAAGCGTTTTTATTTAAATTTTAGGCTTTGTCAAAAACAATTCTAGGGACTGGGTTATCCCCACGAATGTTGTGTTTTTTACTAGTAATGTTTTTAGATGCGATTTTATTTTATTTATTTTTTTGTTCTTAATTTTGTTGGATAATTTTAAGCCACATATTTTGATGCAAGTTGAGACTTCCATATTCAAGCTATCTTACACTTTCGATCAACTAAAGACAAATTCTATTTTCATTAACGAAATAACTTAATATCAGAAAGGATTACCATCAACCTATAACAAAAGAATTAAACTTCGACCTAAATCACAAACCTTCCAAAATTACTTTCAACGATCCAATTTACTTTATCCATAGAATTCAAGAGCATAACAATGAATTCCTTTGCCTTTATCTTTGCCCACGTACGATACACACAAAATATTAATGTCTTAATATTTAATTGGTGGCATTCATAGCTTTGCCATTCCATTTCTTTGGGTTTTTGTTGTTTCCTTCTTTCTTCTTCAAATTCCACAATCACGCTTCTACCGTTCGTTCAGCATCTGAATGCGACTAACCTCAAATTTTAACTTTTCCTGGCGAGAAGTAATATCAACTTTTCCGACCACAGAGAAAGAAAGTTGCGTGACTTGATAAGCTTCCTTAACGTTGAAGCGTGTTCGAGGCTACCTGGTTCTAAGACGACACCTGTTTTGCAAGTTGCTGCGTTTAACGAACGGAAGGGAAATCATAATATTAATTTCATTGACACCCACAACGTTTTCATTAATTTTTCGCAATTTAGTCGGCAAGCAGAATGTTAAAGTTACAGGCGGGGCGTTATTGTGGTGAGCAAAGTCGTTATCCTGGCGGTTATAACTGTCGTTTCGAGTGTGATGAATATGTTGAGGGTTTCGTCGTGATATGTTTTGGAAGTGAACGATTAAGTCAGGAAATATGTTTATGTGATGAAGTTAAATGACGTTGTGCAGTATATGATTGGATGAACTTAAGGGGTGAATGAATTTGCGAGCCTCAATTTTATATTAATTGAAATTTGTATTTACGCGATTATTTTTCATTAGATATCACATCAACAACGCTCTATTTAAATTGCTGAATGAAATTCTATTTAAAATCCTTAAAGAACACATCTTAAATTAAGCATGAAATATTCCGAATATTTCATTATCCTCACTACTTTAAACCACAAATGAAAATTGAATTTACTAGCTTCAAAGATAACGTCTTGAAAATTCCACTACGAAGTCCGTTTTAGTAAATCAACTAAAGCACCTCGAACTTTTTAATATAACTAATCATAAGCCCTTGCCGTTTCTTCCAGCACTAAATCAAGAGCTCTATTCCCTAAGGATGCAACTTTGAACCACTTAAGCACTTCTCTTGTACTCAACGGTAATTAAGCTTCATGTTCGCGATGAGAAACCAAAACATCTCGGCTTGATAATAAGTATTCACCTTCTTTAGTATGTATTTCATTTACAACAATTTTCACAATATCCTTCGTATACAGTTATTTGTAGCAAACTTGGGAGTAATAGCGGGAACAGTAAATGCGTGCTGAAGTAAGTTCGTGGCTAACGAGAAAGGGTAGTTGAATAAATTGAAACGTAAATGAAAACACCAACGAAATAAAGGAATAAACGTCGAAAAGTCGGTAATTGCTCAATTGAAACGCCAAACTGTAATTAAAGCACCATAATTCTTGTGCTTCTGTAAGGGATTTGAGTGTAATAGCAAACGTGTTGGGCGATTCTGTTGAAAGATGTATAATGTATGCGGTTGGATGGTTGAAGATATGATTACTTAAGTCCGACGAGAGATTTATGTTCGTTTCATGTTTGTAACCAATAAGGATCATGCTGTCTACACACAAAGCTGTTTGAGATGTTATGCTTCAATTGCTTTATTTGTATTTGTTCAGTGTCAATTATGATTTATTTGCTGCTAAATTGAAAACAAGGCCACGTTAGCTAGTTGTTTTTAGTATGGCTATCAGTCTTTGAAACACGTTACTTTTGATTAGTTAAAAGTTAAATTTTACTAAGTATTGCCTCAATTCTCAAATTATTTACTGGAAAAAATAGTTCTATCGGGCATCATTTTGCTGTGAAAATTAGACGAGAATAAGCTGGAGACACAAAAGTTTAACTGTCAGTGTAGAATATGAATATATTTTCAACTCCTCGATCAACCCAAATCTCTATTTTTTTTTAATTTGGCAGTGTTTATAATGCCAACGGTTCCTTTATTTCAGCGTCATCTTTATGAGTTTTCTTATTCTTGTTTTTTGAGCCTTTGGCGTAGCAAACGATATTCTTAGCATGGATTTCAAGATTCGGTTTGGCTGCCACCTGCAGAGATACAACTGCAAGAGTCATCTTCATGTTGACCCAAGCAATCTTACAACAAAAGACAAGAAGCAAAAATGGAAAGAAAGGAAAAGGAGAGGTAAAAAAAATCACGAAAAACGTGGGTAAAAAGGAAGGAAATAAGAAAGAGTTACGTTTCCCCTGAAATAAAGGTCGCGGGCTCGTGATTCGTCAAACAAATAATTTATTTTTTAAGGGGATCGGTACACTTAGAATTTTGAGATAATCGCTTTTATTTTCTACGCATTTTCTAAAAGCAGCATATTTCAAAAGCATTCTTCGCAAATTTCAGACGAATCAGACAATTCTTTATGAAGATAAATATTTTTGGATGAAGTCATCTCTACTGCATAAAGCGTTTTTTTGCATGCTTTAATAGCATTTTTCTCGAAACTATGTTTTCGAAGTCGGTGATCACTGTAACTTGAAAACGGCTATATCGACCAGCATGAAATTTTCCTCACTTATTTTATATGTAATTATCCTTCGGAAGGATTTTTCGATTGGACGATATTTTTTTTATCAATAGCCGAAAATGTAAGTGAAATTTTGGTCGAAAATACAATTTTGAATTTCAACAAACGCCATTTATTGAAAAATCAAAATCTGCCAAAGTCCTTCGTCCATCCGGAGCACTATGTCATTAGCTAATGATCCCCCATTTTTTTTTACTTCGGATGATCCAGTGACAAGTTACAGTGATCACGACAAAAAAATTTTTTTTGACCCCTCGAAAATTTACTCTATTTCGACTAATTTTCAACTTTTTGCCTAAAAAAAACTACAATAGCGTCTATAAATATATTTCTTTCAAGTAAAAAAAATATTTTTTATTAATTATTTTAATGTGTCTAAAAGAAATCCTAAAAACCACTTAACTAAAACTCGAGAAACGTTCGCGTAAAGAAAAATCAAAATAGAGAGAGACCAAAAAAGAGCCTGTTTCCCCATTTTTGGTTCTTCTTCCCCTTGATTCCTTTCTTTCTTGCTTCCTCTGTCTGTTTTTCTTTCTGGCTTCTTTCCCATGTTATTTCTATACTTTCATACTATTTGATAAAAAATAAAAGCAAGATACATAGGAAGTCATCTAAAAAAGAGGCATGGAAGAAGTGAAATCAGAAATCAAAGAAACATGGAAGAATGAAAACAATTAAGAAAGGAAACAAGAAAGAAAGGCAGCGTGAAGGAAAGATACCATTAAAGCAAGAAATAAGGATTTTTTTTGCTTCTTTTGCTTTTTGAGAAGCAAAAAAGAAGAAAAGCAGGAAAACAACCAAGTAAAAAAGAAAGGAAACAAGAAAGAAAGGAATATAACACCACTTTGCACGACCTATTTTCGGAACGCTACTGACACCCATATTCACCACACTGCATACGCTCCGACGCGCATATGCCAAATCCTATAAATACGAGGCATCGAGTACAATAGGATCACTCTATTATCAGCGTTCTCAGGCAGCACTCAAGGGTCCCTGGAACATCCTGAATAAATAGTTTATTTTGTATTTTACACTTATATGTAATAAACTATTTTCGAGTTAAATCGTTTATTATAAGGAACAAAATGAGAAGCTATGGTACTAGCCAAGATCTTTCTGGAGGAATTAAAATAGAGGAGCTTATTAATAGTGTTACTAACACATAAGTTATAGAAGAATGAATTATTACTATAAAAGCTAATTCATATAAAGGATATTTTCACAATGCATCAATAATTTTTTTTTAAATCATAGCAAAGAAGCTTAGTTCACATGCTTTTTTTTTTATTCATGATGAAGAATGGTTTATGACATTACATTTTGCAGATATATGGCTTCCTCAACTAAAGTGATCCTGTGGGTAAGCTTCGGGCCATCTTCCCGAGCATTTGGCATCCTGTCTCGCTCATAATGAATACTGACATTCATGGCCTAAATGATTTGTGAATTAAGAGCACACACCAAATGATTAAATTACTAAGCGGGGAAATACATGTAAAATCGAAAAATAATGCTAATTTCAGATTGATTTGAAATATATATATTTTTCATTCAGAAAATGTTTAATATTAAATCCTTAAACTACATGTCTCACAGTAAATGAAAATATTTTTTTAATAATTTTTCAACACAAAATGGCGGCGATGCGAGCGAATGAAAAAAACACATCAAAAACTGCCTCGTACAACTTAACGCCTTTTCCGGGGAACTTGCAACATTCAGAGAAAAAAAAACATGCTAATGAAATATCAAACAAAAAAATCGATAATTTTTCAAAAAAATTACGCTTTAAGGGTTCATTCTACTTTCGAGAGAATAAAAAATACAATTTTTAGAATATTTTTTTCTCAAAAACTACAATGGCTATCAACTTCATTCTTTTTTAATATTAAATATATTGTCTTTAGCATTTCAAAACAGTACATACTATTTATTTATTTATTTTTTTAAAGTTTTAAAAATTGTCGACAAAGGGAGGTATGTATTTCGATGGCGGGAGTGATTTTTCCCAAAGTATTTACCTGAAATGAAAAAAAGAACTGTTTTAATATTTAGCAGCCTTGTCGCTATCGCAGGTACTAAAATTAACCTGTTAAAGCAAAAATTAACAAAGTTATATTAGTTTGAAAATTAAAATGTGGAAATTACAGCTTCTTTTTGCAATTTTTTGTTACAAAAAATACTAATTTTTTACGATAAAATTATAATTGTAGTACCGACGATAGCCACTAACATATTAAATAATGTGCTAAATTTTCAGAGAAATTGGTTGGTTAGTTTTTTTTAAATCAATCCCGCCGATTAGAAAAACATGGTTTTAAGAAAAACGCGTTTAAAGTTTTATGAACAAAATGCCCATACTAAATTTATTTTTACGCTTAATTAGCGATGCTAGCTGCATACAGAATTCCCGAAGCTTCCTCAAACTCTTCAATTTCAGCTATTCTTTCCATTCTTTGAGCCGTCCTGGCCTCTTTTGTTTCGTGAGAAGCAATGCATTCGGCACAATTAAATCGCACTGCATCCTTTTTGCGCGCTAATTCCTCTGCTTTTGGACCAATGGTGATCCCCACATCGTCCATAATTTTTCAAAGAGGGTGAAATCCTTCGTTAAAGGTGCATGCGGCACAGTATGTGCAAATTCTGAGTACTTTTTTCCACAAAATATATGTTTAGGAGCTAACGGCCATATATATTTATTGAATCTTTCATTATTATTCTGTGTGTTTGCTCCTAGGCATCTCTCAAGGAGATCATCGCTAGTTAAATCTTCATAAATGGGCTTCAAAATATCTTGAACATCTTTATCTAATGGGGGTGGATGCTGGTAAGCTTGCTGAGTAGCTTGAGCCTGCTGCCATTTACACCACGACTCCGGACCTGGTGGACAATATTTGTGTTGCGGTTGTTCATTTGTAGATATTTTATGAAAAAATGTTACCCAAATTTCTTTTTTCATATCCTCCACTGAACTAGGGTTTTGTCGTATTGCCAGTCCATAATAAATTGACAGATCAGCTATCAATTTATTTGTGAGCTGTATTGTATAACAGTTTTGCGTTTTTGCCGATATAATTGGCATATTTTACTCCGTGTAGTTCGGCAGACCGTTGAAACATTTCAACAACACCGTCAACTTCCATTTACATACGCTAGCCCTAGTAGGATAGGGATATACCCTAGTAGGTATATTCATATCAATATTCGACAGCCTTTGACTAAAAATTTCTCGTACAAATGTACAACACACGCTAATACCAGCTTCACATGGAAGTGGTAAGGGCTAAAATAAACGCAGCGACTACCTGCATTTCGACTTAAATATAATCTAAAATACCTGGAATTTTTCAGCGAAAATTTAACACAGCACTCTTGAGAGTATACACTTTCAGAAAATGCAAAAAGAAAAAAAACGTTTTTTTTTAAGCTGCAAAGTAGAATGAACCCTTAAACATTAATAAACAAATTATTTTTCTGAAATTACAATAACATTTAGGTTCAACGAAGAGATAATACTCTTTTGTAGATGTGGTACAAATTTGAGCTGGATCGGTTCAATATTTTTTGAGATATTTTGTACGGCAGTTGAAAAAGTACTACTTTGAGAAAAACGCGTTTAAAGTTTTAAAGCTCCACCGACCTGGAGAACGCCGCGCTGCCTATAAAACTGACAATAGCTCGAGAACTAATACGAATATCGCTTCAAAACTTTTTTTGGTATATTTTAAGAGCATTTCAAACACTTTGATGTAATAAAAAAATCGATTGCGAACATATCGGAAAGCTCAAACTCCTACCATGAGACGACCAACGGACCTCCTACAGGCTAAATTTTACTGAGAGCCAGAAAGAGGCTGACACTCGAAGCACCTGCAGTCAGCCATCGATATCGCAATCACTGAAGAACTGAATATCCAGGCAAATGAAGCGCAAGTGAACGACGTCTATCAACACCTAAAAGATAATACCACTGGTATGATCACAAATATTTTAGGACTCAGTCAGAAAAATGGTCAGAACGGCTGATTTGGCGATAACTCCAAGCTAGCATAAACATACAAACCCTTTAGAAGTTGAGAACTGAATGAGTTGTCTCGATTCTAGCTCTAGTTGTGGTTCTGACGGTATTCCTAACATACTAGCCAAGTCACTATCTTCTTCACTTTGTGCACTCTTGTCGATAATATTTAACCTCAGCATCGCAACTGGCGTTTTTCCTTTCTTATGGAAATCTGCCAATATTTTCCCTATACTTAAAACCGGTGACCCTGCTTGCATCTCGAATTACCGCCCTATATCGCTTTTGCTACTGAATAAACTACTAGAAAGAGTTGTCTACAACAGAGTATATCCTCTATTTGTGCCTTTCCTCGCCACCGATCAACATGGATTTGTCAAAGGCAAATCTACTGTTACTAATTTGCTATCGTTCACCAACACTGTTGCTTCCGCCATTGATCAGCAAAGACAGGTGGATGTTCTTTACACAGATTTCTCCAAGGCGTTTGACTCTGTCAACCATGGGCTTTTTCTGTTGAAATTCCAGAAATATGGTTTCAATGGTCCGCTGCTTTCCTGGTTTTCTACCTACATTCATGAGCGTACTTGTGTTGTTACGATGAACTCCTGTTCGTCTACTCCCTTCTATCCCTCCTCAGGTGTTCAACAGGGTTCGATCCTTGGCCCCTTATTATTCTTAATTTTCATTAATGATCTCCCGGGTCTGCTAAACTTTTTTTCTCTTCTATTTGCAGACGATCTAAAAATATTCAGAGTAATCGATACAGTCGAAGACTGCTTACAGCTTCAGAATGACCTGCTCACTCTTATCAACTGGTGTAATGCAAATCATCTTACTTTGAATGTTTTAAAATGTCGCCAAATGTCATTCACGCGTAAAACTTACCCACTAGTATTTTCTTACTTCGTTTCTGGAGCCTCTCTCGAAGTTGTTTTAAATTTTAAAGACCTCGGAGTAATTTTTGACTCTAAACTTTTATTTGATGAACATATCTTGCACATAACGTCCAAAGCGTCCAGACTTTCGGGTTTTATACTGAGATCTTCTAAATATTTTACAGATATCTCTACTTGTGTACACTTGTTTGTCTCCTTTGTCCGCAGTATCCTCGAATACTGTTGTCAAATTTGGTGTCCACATTTTCAATATTTGATTGATGCGGTTGAATCTGTACAACGCAGGTTCACCCGCTCTCTTCTTGACAAATTCAATTTTGCTTACTGTGGGTATAGTGCGAGACTTACCATGCTGCAAATACCATCCCTGAAATCTCGCAGACTTTTTCTCGTTGAATGCCTTCTGTTCAAACTGCACCGTCAACTTGTCCCATCTGACCTCTGCAACCAGGTTTCCGTTCGTGTTACGGATCGGTCAAATAGATCCACGTTAACGTTTAACGTTCCTTTTGGGCGGACTGACACGTACTACTTTTCACCGCTGTTACAACTAGGCAGCATAATGCACTCGGACTAGCTTCTCTGCCACCGACCTTGTCACGTTTCAAAACCATTTTAAAGGATAAAGTCGTTACTTTTTCTATTTAATACGTTTTTATCTTTTTTCCTTGCTCATATGATACATGAATTTTAATTTTGATTTTTTTAATTGGCTTTCGATATTCTGTTTGTTCTATATATATGCTTACATTTTTGTTTTCTCTCTTTTTCTTTGTCTATTTCATAATTGGATTTGTTCTGTTATTTTGCAACAATGTTTAACTTACTACCAACTCAATGTAGTTTTTTTTTCTTATTTTTCTTAATTTTGAATTTATTTTTTTCACCTTGACTTTGTTTATAATATTTGTTCTTTTTATTATTATTATTTTGTGCTCTCTATTTTACATTCATTCATTAGTAGATTCTTTGTGTATATTATATGTTTCTATATTCAGTTATTGGATTTTTATCTGCTAAATATGTAAATAAATAAATAAATAAATAAAAGATACTGCGTACTGAGCCATACAACAATCTCGACTAATGCCGTCACGTACAGCCGCACCCAATGAACGGTTGCATTACAAAATGCTGATTTACATCTAGTGTGCCGATTTTCGCTTGATGATTCGTAGGATCGAGATTAAGGTGAGCCAGTGGCACCGACGGCCCGTCTTTGACAGGCTAGCCGGGTTTCAAAAGGGCCTAGCCAAATTTGGTATTCCCTAGACTGGGAGGCAGGGATACAAAATCGGGATATCTGGAATAAACTTTTGCACGAAGTGTAGACCGGACAACTAGCTATTGCTCCGTTAATGGCGATGATTATTAATCGAATACTAAGTAAGTAAATATTTTCATGCGCAGCGCACCAAATAGTGCCACTCTGCTCAAACTAGATATCTATGTATATGTTCGGACAAATTATATTTTATATTTTTTGGCTATATTTTCGGAGATATAATTACCGATACATCTTTAGTGACGTGAACTCCGGCCTAATTGTTGGAAAAATTGAGAACTTTTTTTCGTGAATTTTCATTTGCTCAGAATGTCAACATAGTTTTCAAGTCTGTAAAATGCCATCTTTTCTTGATTAAGAACAAAAATTTTTAATTTAACATCCAGGAACTAATTTAAAATAAGCTTTTCGCCTCTGACCTACACAGCCCCTAAACAAAATGAATTACACGAAAACCAAACTAAAACTTGACAACCAACTGAAAAACTGTCTTGAATTGCCACTAATTTTTTACCAAAATTATCCTCCTTTATTCTACCACGACCATTAAAAACAGTCAGATCTCTTCGCGATACACAAGCCATCCTAACAAAATTCCAGCAAAATCAACACTTCATTAACTTCATAATTTATAACATCCATCTGTCACGTTTATTAGCGCAAATTGCTTCTATTATTCATAAAAAAGTGGGTGCCAACGAAAAGCGCCTAGTTCGGCGCACCTTTCTATTTCACTACTCTCCCCATTGGCACACATTGTAGACCTATTTCCTTCGTACTTTTTGGACTCATTTCGGCTTCTCGGCAATCAAATTCATTATTTTTATCGTAAATCTAATCGTTACGAAAAGTTTCCACCGCTTTTCTGCCAGCGAGAGAGAAGGTAATCATGATTTATTGGAGTCAGGTCACAGGTTGTTATACACCATGTCGAAATCCTCGGTTTTTGGTCCCACGCAACTACACCAGGTGACGTTACTGAGTGTAACTAGTCGGCAACCAACCTGACCTGATTCGATTCCTTTTCAGTGAAATATGATAAAAGCCTCGAAGACATTCGTATGTAGTTGGGGGGTCTGTCTTACCTTGTTGATAATAATATGATTACGTGCCTATTCAATTTTACGCTAAAAGCACAATAGCAAAATTGTGCTGATTGAGATGATGGGACCGATGTTGACGACACCGTTCAAGTCCTTGTGAGAGATACTACGAAGACGGAAAAAGTAAGACAGTCTATATCGCTCGAAAGCTTCGGATCAGGATAAGGGGACCAAACCAATTATTTACACTTTTAGGGTCAGGAACGGAACCAATTATGACAGTTATTGAATTGCGTTTTGAATGGCACTGCCGGTTGGTTGGTCCTTGACATCATCTCTCCAACCTTATTGAATATTTCGTAGCTTCTAGGATACGGAACAAGGTTATTTGCGGGAGCTTAAGAGCTTACGTGAAAAGGCGTTGACATTTGACACCAGAGAGAGTTCAAATCAACCCAGAGTAACTGTTTCGCATAGACAGTTCAACTTCGATACCAACTGTGTCCTTGTTTTCAAGGAAATGAATTCAGGTGGAAATTCGAAGTTCAACAATCTGTTCCGGAAACTTTCGAAACGATTTCATTGAAATCCGTTGTATTTATCTTAAATAGATTTTAAGACGGGCTGGGTTTTATTTTGTTGGCCTCGTTCGTTCGATGCTCACAATCAGGATAACGATAAGCATTTCCTTGTAATCGGCGGTGACAGAAAAATCAATTCAAGATACTTACGTACGTGCCACTGCCAACGTGATCTCAATTTATTTCAACTTCCAGTTGCGTTCTTTCGATTTATTGCCAAACGAAAAGCTTGGCGGATGCCCGCAGCTTCTCCCAGTTTCATGCACATTTCCTTCGTACGATTTCTTGCTGTTTTCACGGGGCAAACGAAACGAGGCCGATGAAAATGTTTTTGCATTTGTTCTTCTGATTTCAATGTTGATTTCCGAACCTAAATAGAATTTTCAAAAAAACATATTACGAATTGAAATCATACCTCGCTGCAGAGGTAAGGGAGCGGAGGGTGAAAGGCGTGGAGGTAGAATCAGATCCGATTTTCAGTCGGCCGATGTATAATGCAGATGGTATTCGAATAGCTTGTTATTTTCAAGGAAACGTCCGTACTTAGAGTTTGAAAGAGGATTATGCCACGCAATGGTGATGTGATGTCCTTGGCCTAATTTCGATGGAATCCGGTACGATGGAAATGATGTCGGGATTGAATTGGATTCGTTAGGTAATAATATTTGAGAAGTAATCAAGGATGAAAAGGTGATGGTTGTTTGGCAAGAATATTTCAATAATTTACAGGATTAAATGGCCGCAGCACTCAGGGCGATGAGAATTGTACAGATTGGATTTGCGTTTTCAAATATTAATAGTAGATCGAGGATAAGATCGTAAGTATGGAAAATAAGTGGAAATATTGTGGAATAATCGTACTAATCTGCTGATTTTTAACAAGAATTTAGGAGGTGGTAGGTTAATGAGAACTGTGAAGGATGTGCTCATTGATAAGGAAGATAATCCTGATAATGGACCTATAGATTCAAATCAGTGAATTAATTAAATCAGAATTAATGTGATACCAAATTATTAAATTATATTATTCGTATTATGCCAGTATTTATTTCGGTCAGTACAGTAATTATGATAAAAAATAAATTATATCATAAATTACATAACTTATCATTTAAATATCTGAAGGTTAAACTAAAAGTCACTATAGAGAGAATAATACTGACTAAAAATAATACTAATATTGATACCATCAGAATTATCAGCAAATGAATTTCGTTATTTGGATCAATAGAAATATTGATCGACATTTACTTACTACAGTTATATCGATTAAATCATAATTGACATAAGCATGAGTCACATCATTTTCATTTTCAGTCTTCTATCAATAACGCTGATAGTGGAAGTAGTGTCAATATTTCCGTCAGAATTTCTTTTATGAATTTTAGGAGAGCATTATTGCTGCAAATAATGAAGTGAATATCCCATAATGCTTGTCGATATTTTTGACAATAATAATGTGGTCTTTGCAACTGCATTGAAGTATATCAAGATTTGCAAAAAAAAAACTTGGCTACACTTTGCTTACCTATCCCGAAAAAGGACAATCCTAAGCTCCCATAGTGGAATGTGGAAACTAGCACCCTATAGAGAGATTGCAGGAAAGTTTAACAATGCAAACAAATCGAATGGCTGGTTCATGTTTAAACGAAACTATAGAGCTTTATGTGCCAACGTAGAGGATGTGACTGAGCCTTTTTACTCCCAACGGGAATCGCTGTATTGCATTCCGGACAGAATATATGCAGGAAACAATCTTGGTAATGAAAATGTAATGTGCTTGCAAGGGGTTTTCCAAAAGTCCATGACTGGCCAATGAACATCACTCGCAGAAATAGGGGAAAAATATCTTGTGAGCATACATCGGCTATGGATAGTGTGCTATATAAAGCGGAAAGATGACAATTTCGGAGCATTTCAAATCATCATGGAAAAGTAAAATGTATGAAAAACAAGAGTACCGATTCCCCCTAGTAGCTGCGAGAATACGCTATTGGAATTTCCAATGAGCGTTCACTCGGCATGCAAAGGTCATGCAGAGGTACGATCGGCTGCCGGCCAAAGCTTCAATTCGTATTCAACCTAGATGACGGAAATGCGAGAATACGATGTCGGACTTTCCAAAAAGCTCTTATACATAAAGCTATAAAGCTAAAAGCATAAGTTTCCCCTTATATAAATCTTCCCAGCCTAGGACATGCAATGTAAAAAAGAAATAAACATGCAATGGTTCGGTAATGCTTCCACGACAAAAAATAAACCAAATTAAGGACATTTAAAAAAAAATGCAATTTTTAACCCGGTTTTTTTTTTCACTTTAACATCGCTTACTAATTATGAATTGAAATTTTTTATGCTCATTTCAGGTATAAGACATAAAAAAAGGCTAGCGCATCCGAACCGCTAGAAAACCAATTTTCGAAGAAGTTATCTTTGAGGGATTTAAAAATGTGTGAAGACGTTATACACTTCTTTGTAGTATCATGTCAATCATTTCTTACTCAAAGGAACAAATATCATTTTCTGACAGCATTTCCTATAACACAAATGATAAAAATGTTCATTGCTGGCAACATTTGTCCAACACAGCAGCAATAAATCTATCATAACATGCTCGTGCTTAATCAACCTATCCTTTGAATTTCATTTTCATCCGAGGATGTCATCGAAAGTTTCAGCGATTAAACTATGTCTGGGGTTGCCATCCGAAAAATTTCCAAAACTCGGAACATGTAAATATCGGTTGCTTATTTTATTGTAAATGCTTTGCTTATGAATAGAAAATGGAAGCATCTGTTGGTGCGATATTTACGAAATTGTCCGGTGCTGGCAATCATGTGCTAGCACCATAGCTGCTTCACGTTGTGTTAAGCCCAGCCTATGAATTTCGTTTCGATTGAATGGCTGCACTGTAAGCTATAGGAGTGAATTAAATTTTAGGGTTACCATCGTCCAAACTTTTTAAATTTTTGAAACGTAAATATTTGTTGTTAATTGTCCTTGCAGGATCATTCCCATTTGGAAATTTTATGACAACATCGCTCGATAAATTACAAAATTCATCATAGCTTCATCACGCTTTTTCAACGAAATTCCTACAGAATTAACAACGCAACAAGATATGCTTATCAAATGAATTTCGTTTTGATTTCGTCACTGCATCGGAATTTATAGGGAAATAATCTTTATTTTCCTGAGCAAATTTACAATATTTAGGAGACAAAAATTGTCGTAGCTGGCGTCCCTATACTAATTTTTCAACCAAATTTCTATGAAATTTATATTAGAGTAAGATTCACCTACTGCGTGAATTTGGTTAAAACGGGTGGCTAAATCGGAAGCTATAGGCCAAAAACCAGTTTTTTTTTCTCAGCGATTTTTCCAAATAGCACCACTGCCACAGTGTTGCTCGTTATTCAAAATCACTTCTATCAGACCTGGTCCTAGCAAATTCCAACATGTTGTGTAAATTTCATATTGATCGCATTATCCGATCGTCAGTTCTCGTACACAGAAGTTTTGAGTGCTGAAAATAGAGGTAATTTGATCACGGGTTGCCGTTCTTGTTTACCGCGGGATTTTGAAATATTTTATTTGACTTGGTGGACAAAAGTCAAAATTTATCAATAATTAAAAATTTATTTTCAAAAATCAAAATTGTTCAGGAAGGTCGATGATTTGAAGGATTTTTGTTCAGGAACCTGCTGTAGCTACACAGTTGCCCGCACAGTCTTGAAAGTCCATGTTTGTAAAATTCTAGTCTACATCAATACGCTCTGAAAATTTCACGATGATCCATTGTTTTTCTTAGAAGTTATGACAAATCGAAATTTGAAAAAAATTCCTTTCCTACTTTTAGGCACTCAGCGCCTACGCAAGGCTCAAAATTTCCACTTCTTTATCATAAGCAAACTAAAATATACTAAGTTTTCATTCCTAGTACTTTTTTTAACAAAAATTTACACTGCTTGGAAATATAGGAGCACCTGAAAATTCACTTAAACGCCCGCCGCCGCCAAAAGGTTTAAGATATCTGAATTATAGCGAGTCATGGACCTATCTGTTATATACATCTATGTCCTCCAAAAATTTCAGCTCAATCGGATCGGCCACTCCAGAGATTATCTCTCTTAACCATTTTGCTGATTATTCGATATATATATATATATATATATATATATATATATATATATATATATATATATATATATATATATATATATATATATATATATATATATAAATATATATATATATATGACGAATTTTCGGCGAAGCGATTTTAATACTAATGTTCTGCGAACATAAGTAAAAAGTATATTCTTTTGGGCAGACTTAGAATGAAGTGAATCGGATCAATAGATCGACACCTGTGCTTGAAGTTATGATGAAAAATATCGTTTCGAGAATAACGCGTTTAAAGTTTTTAGCAAGTTTGCCTTAGGATAACTTTGTTGTTTGTTCAGTTATCACGACCAGTATCAATGGTTATAGGATTTTGGGGTTTGCTGATTACGAATCTGGATCAAATTAACAAAATGCAAGATGGCGGATCCAATACGGAGGATAAAACAAATTTCCATCTCCTCATTTGGACCAAAATATTTATATAAAGATTTTCGTGGTCGTCGATCGTAAATTTGCTCCATTATATTCACATTAGGATCTAAGTCGGCTATCCCTGACCCGTATAGGAATCCTTCTTCGATTTCAAACCGCTCCTGGTTGGCCTGCTCTGGCAGACGTTGCGCGAGGCGGGCGTTTCAAGTAGCGGGCGATATTCGTCGTTAAGGATATGCAATTTTCTGACGCATCGGTTATTTTTCGCATGTGCTACCACCTAAAGTGTATTCCAACACGAATAAGTATGTGATAGAACAGATCGTAATTAGTTCCGGTACATAGAAAGCCATCATCGATAAATATGTTCCAGATCGGAATATCCTTTTGCACACATATTCTATACGTCTGTAGCTTTCATTTTTTATAAACAAAAAAAAATCGATTTATATGAAAAAATCTGAAAGAACCTCCCCTTAAATAGCTCTAAACTTGCGGTAGAGGTTCTAATCCGATATGCACATCGTGAGGAGCGGATTGGTGTAGTCGGATTTCCAATATGGCAGATTCTGGCGGGCGGTGTTTATATCGTGCGAGCATCTACATGGAGGAAGGTTTTCCCTAGCGGCTTTTGATGATTGGTGCTCATTTCGTTTGAGCGAGCCACGATATTGGAATTAAGCAGGATTTTTTTCTAAAAAGTAACGTTTTTGGGGGTTTTTTCCGTTTTTGTGGGGGATTTCGTTAGTGGCATTCTGACCAACCTCTCATAGCAGTCCGTCAACTAGCGCGAAACAAGAGCTGTGTTTATTATTATTATTCCTAAAGCAAGGAATTTGGAAAAATTTTCCACTCTTAAGGAGTAGCACTTGCCGCCCTTGCCAATACGAGGACTGTTAACTACATCAGGTTTTATGCGATTGTGGAGGCACTCGTAAGACTGGGTGTTGTATGTAATTATTGAATAGCTGAGGAGTGCTTACTTTCGACGAGGGGTCAGCACATGTATACTTCAATGTGGTTTCATATCACTCTTTGCTGGTCCTTGTAAGTTCCGATGATGGTGTTTGTGATGTCAAAAGATGTCCAGCCTAAGACACGTGTGGGTTCTTTCAATCCGGTTTGACAATTTTTTGACTAATTTTGGTTGAACTTTTGCAATTTGAATACAGATTCACCGATAATATGTCATCATCAAACCAAAGTTTATGATCTATTTTATCATTTACTCTTACAAATTCACCAGTTAAGTGACCTCATTTCTACAAGCCAATCCACTCTTTGCCCAGCCCAATGATGAACGTTCATAGAATTCACGATTCCATAATCAGAGCCTTTCATGAGCGAACGCAAAACGCATTATGGAATATGCATCGCCATCGACAGACAAATCGTAGCGATGAGAACTTGATGCAATTAAAACTTAACAAAGACCAATGTCAAAAATTATGCTCTTTGGTTCCTCGATATGCTGCAGCATTCCATTGCATACATCGATAAATGCACTCACTTACTTCTTTTACCGTTCGCTATGGTCATCAAAATTCCCATGCAATTGCTCAAACAGGCGAACCGGTTGAGCTGTATTGTAGGCTTGAATGGCTTTTTTTGTACTGGTGTGCGCTAAAATTATTTTCTTATTCCTTCAAAAATGTTTGTAAATTATTATACTTGTCGTTTAAAGCATATGGTTGGATGAGCCGTTTCAACGGTTGCGCTGAAGTGCAATGCTCTTAATTTGTCTTAAATCGTATCATTAAGTCGCGAAGTAAGTTGATTGATTGATGATGCTTTGAAGAAATATACTAATGGACCCAGAATCGACCTGTGTGGCACGCCACCTATTTCAATGCGCGGAGGACTAGACGAATGTTTTTTTTTTGGGAATATGTAGTTTATTGAAGTTCTGTTCTGAATTGAATCTGGTTTAAGTAATAATTTTTCAGGAATCGCGGCTCTTAAATGTTAAACAGGGAATGCTATTGACTTTGGTCTCGATATCTTCCTATGAAGTCAGACAATTATGGAGAGACATTTTTTCGAGACTAGTTGCTAAAAAAAAAGCTCTCGAAAAACATAATTTTTCTCGATGCTTTTGTGATTCAAAAGAGAAAGGTTGACAAAACCATACAATTTAAAAAAAAAAAGATATCTTTTCGTTAAAAAGGACCATATTTTTCAACAAAAACATGAAATATTTCAATATCCTAAATCAAATCGTCACCATCAATCTTTTCGATCAAGTTATTTTATCCACTTAACCAAATAATTTCATTCTGACAAAACTTCGTAATGTTCATTTGTCACTTCTCCGCTCTTGCATCTCGCTGCTGTTGGTGTTTCTTTCCCATCATTTCCCAACTGCACAGCGAAAAGAATCAAATAATTTTTCGCTTCTGTAAATTCAATTAAAGTGGTTTTTCAGAGTACGCTTAGTATTCTTCGATTCACTTGATATGACGAGAACGCTCAACCACGTCGAATACTTCTTGGTGGATGCTTTTTTTCCCTGGTGTGTGAATGTGATGATGATGGCAGAGGAAAAAAGGCGTATAAATGAAAAATTTCAAGGTTTAGTCGACATCGTCGTCGTTGTTGTTGTTGTTGCTATCGTTGTTTACTGAATTTAGTATTTAGTATTTATTGAAAGAAAATTCATTTAACAGGCAAGATGCCTAGTTACAAAATGAATAGAAAAAATATAAAGAATAAAATATAATAAAACATTAAAAATAAAAAATAAAAAACTTGATACAAAAATTAGAATACAGTAAAGTAAAAATAGTTAATAAAAGGACCATGGATATAATAATAAAACAGCAAAATACAAAAATACAGAATAATAATAGAACTACAAAATTTGAACACAGTAAGAGTAAAAAAAGGATTAAGGATGTATAAATAAAATGATTAAGTGGGCGGAAAAAGTGCACTACGAACTAAACTTTTAAAAATTCCAAGAGACTGAGGGAGAAAACCAAGCTGGAGATCATTATGCGTCCTCAGTAAGCGCAAAACAGGCGAATGGAAAAAAACGTCGGTACGTGCAAAAGGTACATTGAAAAGTGAGGTTGCCCTGATAGGTCTGTCATGATGGCGCAACGTAAAGAAACACGTCAAAGATGAAGATAAATGGCCGCAATAAACTTTAAAAAGAAAACATTCATCGAGGTAAACTCTGCGCTGGTCGAGTCGAGGAATATTGAGGATTGATAAACGTTCACTGTAAGGACAATAAGGTAGGTTGTACTTGAAAATAAGGCAGCGAGTAAACCTTCGCTGGACAGATTCAACCGCCTCAGACAAATAACAGAAACGAGGACCCCACACTACAGAACAATACTCAAGGATAGAACGAACAAGGGAAAGAAAAAGACGCACACAAGTGGAAATGTTAAAGGAATTGTGGCAAACGCGTATAACAAAACCAGCAATCCGGGACGCCTTACGAGTAATGGTTCGAACATGAATGTCGAACTTTAGCTTCCGATCGAAGGTAACACCGAGATCAGTAAAATGATCCACAACTAAAAGGGTGATGTCACAAATAGAGTAATTGAACACAAAAGGACAAGGCTTCAATGAAAAAGACATTGAGTAACATTTGGCGATATTCAAGGACAAGTAATTACAGTCACACCAGGAGACAAGACGGTTCAAATCGGTTTGAAGAGCAAGTTGATCGGAAGGAGTATTGATAACTCGAAAAACTTTCAAATCATCGGCGTACGTTAGACAAGGAGATTCAAACACATTAGGAAGATCGTTGACGAAAATATTAAACAGCAAAGGCCCAAGAATAGATCCCTGAGGTACACCGGAGGTAGGAAAAAAAGGAGAGGACGAGGAGCCACGAAGAGAGACATAACAAATACGATCAAATACAAATGAAGAGATCAACGAGAGAAGGGGCTCCGATATACCATAATGCTCTAATTTAAGAAAAAGGAGCACATGATTGACTGAATCAAAGGCCTTAGAGAAGTCAGTGTATATGACATCTACTTGTTGGTGATTATCTAAAGCAGAAGCAACAAAATGAGAAAACTCTACAAGGTTAGTGGTAGTACTACGGCCTTTCACGAAACCATGCTGTTGAGCAGGAAAAACGAGACGAAGAGAATCATAGACGCGATTAAAAACTAGACGCTCACAGATTTTAGAAAAACAAGGAATGATAGAGATCGGGCGATAGTTGGTGACTAGGTTTAGATCACCAGACTTGTGGATAGGAAAAATGTTTGAGACTTTCCAAGAAGCTGGGAAAATACCATTAACAAGACTAATGTTAAAAATGATGGACAAGGGAACACAAAGAGAAGAAGCAAGTTTTTTTACGAAAAAGTTGGGAATTCCATCAGGGCCAAGAGAAGAGCTGGAGTCAAACGTAGATATAATAGATTGGACTTCAAGAGGATTGGTCTCCAGCACAGATAGGCAAGTGGGAAAGTGAAAAGTAGGAATGCTGTAGATATGAGAAGAAATATTAGAGTATACAGAGGAAAAAAAGTCTGCAAATAGATTACATATTCCTTGCGGAGTAGAAGCACTAGAATTATTAAAAGAAACAGAATCAGGTATAGAGGAAGAAGATTTTAAACTACGCACATATGACCAAAATCTCTTAGGACCATCTGATCTAAGTGACGATTCAATATCAGAAAAGTAGTTGCGCATTGCAGTTTTAGTTTCTTTTTTAGCAGCAGATCGTAAACTAGAATAAACGGCATAGTCCCTTCCAGACCCCGACTGCAAATACTTCAGGCGAGCAGCGTTTTTAGAATCCAAAGCACGCAAGACATTACCGGTAAGCCAAGGAGCATCATGAGGCTTATTAGTCAGACATATAGGGGTGTTAGCTAATATAAGTTGATGAAGCTTGTGGTAGAAGCAGAGAGCGGCGCGGTCAGGATCAAGTTCACGAAAAAAACTAAACCAATTTATAGAATTAATTTCAGCACTAAGTCTCTCATAATTAGTTTTATGGAAATTATAACGACTCACCCTGCACCGCTTGCTTAGAATACAGCTCTGGAGGCGTATATTAGCTGAAAGTGGAGGATGATGGCTATCAGATTTCACATAATGATAAGAGGCAGAAGAGAGAGTGAAAGAAGATGGATCAAGGTTGGAAAGGATAAGATCAAGAATTCTACCATTGCTATTGGGGAAAATATTAAATTGATTGAGAGAACACGACGAAAGAAAAGATGACAAGGAAATAGATATGTTGTTACAAGATTCCACACAATGAGAAGAGAGGTTCCACTGAACAGAAGGTAAGTTAAAATCACCACAAATGACAATTGGAGTGGAAGGGTAGGTTACATTAAGATAAGAAGACAGTTCACAGAAAAAGTTTTCAATCGTGGGGAAAGGGCATCTGTTGCTGTCATCACAAGGGCAATACAAATATAATTATATACAAAATTGAGATTATTTACGAGAGAGCTCCATTTCGATTATGGGTGAGAATAAAATATGAAGGAATTGATTTTATGGTAATTTCCATGACCAAGATCGCGGAAGAAGTTTAGCAGGAATGGAAGATTGTCGTCACGTATTAGCAGCGCAGACGAGGGGAGCATGAGACTGGAACAATTGATGCGAACAGAATGACTTACTGGATAATGTGATGACTAATAAGAATTTTCATGGATGAGGTCATGGCTCCGTGCAGATGTGGGAAATTTACATGAGCTGACATTGACCAGTCAACGTCAAGTAAAAGGGAAGAGTGACGTGGTGATACATCGTAAAGTTTTAGTACCAGGGGAGAAAATAGCAGTCAACACAGAATCTTGTCTAAACGAGTCACGTAGCTTATTCTTTCCGAGCACTCAATTCATTTTTTTTAGTGTCCTTCGTAACATACTTAAATCCAATTTACAAAATGTCCCATTAAAGTAAAGAGGATCAACGAGAATCATCAGTCACCTGAACATGAACTACAATGACCTAATCTGTTGACGAGGACATCGTTCCCATTCAACTTTTTCGCCAATACTTTCACGTCGCCGAATATAATCAGAGACAAAAAGGTCACCAGGAGATAAGTTCAACATACATACACTACCTTGATTGCATCACACTATCATTTTTTGTATTTTCATTTGATATTTCTATATCCCACGCCCGAATTCCCGTAACCAGAACTTTTAGTGTATTTTACGGTCGACCTTCAGCTTTTAGGAATTCATGGAAAACGTATTTTGGCTTGTTAATATTAGTACATACATATGTGGTTGTCAACTCCGGGATATTTTCGCGTTGGCCAAAGGAACAAACTTTCCTAAAATGCCTGCCCTAGCAACATAATCAGGATGTCGTAAAATGTGTTGCTAGTCGGTCGGGTTAGACATGTTGAGCGGCGTCGCACAGACTTATAGAATGGTAAAATTTATGTGTTATTTTAGTAAAACAGAAACGCTAGTGGGTGTCCTAGGCTTTAATTAAGTAGCTCCGGCGAAGGATGAGATTTGCGGAGAAGTGCGTAGCTGTTGACTTTTCCCTGGAGGAAATGCGCTGTAACCGGTTATTTTGTGATGAATATCGATTATGAATAGTGATTCGTTTGATTGAGGATTGATTGAAAGTAATTATTTGGTAGTTTGGAACTTGGTTTAAATTGAGCTCGAATTGAGCATATAGTGACAATGAAGAAGGAGAGTGCAAGGTGTGAAAAATCACAACATTTAAGAACTTGAAAATAAAGGTGAGAAATAAAAGAAGCGCTTATAAAAATGTAGTGCTAAATAAATCAATTGCAACCTGTACATATTAGCAAAGGTCCTTGCGGGAAACTGAAAATATATCTGCATTGGAGCCAAAAATCTGGCTCGAATCACAGCTGTCGTAGTTTTGGGCTATCAAATTGCTCTGTGGAAGTTTTCTATGAGACTGGAAAAGAAGAAGAAAATTAGATAAATTATAAGAAGGATACACAAATATCAGAGTTGGTAGGATAGGTAAATCAATTAAACGCCAGGTAGGCCAAATACTGACTCAAAAAATAGTTCTCTGCCCCGCATTTTTCTTTTTCTAAAAAAAGATCGGCCAGAAAAATAAACCAAAAATTCAAACGAAAGCCAGCGATACCCCCGACACCATCACTTACAGACAAGAAGAGGGCACAGAACTACATCTCTACACCTGTCTCGTTAGTGAAAGAAGCCACACGTAGAAGAGCAAGTAATATACCAAGGGAACTTTGAGCAGTAGGATGCTCTTGCTTTAGCCAGCGAAATTGAGGCTGAAAAAGAATATTTCTCAACTTCTCCACCTAAAACACTTACTCAAATGAAACTGCGAGAAAAACAGGCAACAACACCAGCCATACCGACAGCATCAAAACTCCAACAGGTTAGCAATGGATAGAACGGTATTAATCAAACTGATAAAAGGAGGACGACGGATCCAGTGATTATCAGAGAGCCACAAAAGTCAGCTCAATATCCAGGTCATTTAATGACCAGTCAGTCAGTGACGAGACAAGAATACATCTTTTGATACAGGTGTTTCCCGCTACTTCGCTTAATCACAAACAGAGGTTTCACAATGTCGAGAAAATACAGTCCCATACTCATTTTCTCAGAGGAAAAGAATCTAATGATGATGCTTGGCTCACACAATTCTCTCTGGTGTGGGATCTTCAAGAAATCTCTAGACACAGGATTTCCATCCACTAGAAGGCTAATTTCTTGAGACGAAAGAAGGAGAAATTTATAACATTGAAGAAGTTTCACGAAAAGCATCTAAAAGTGATGAGCTATTCTCCTGAAGTTGCTGTAGAGTAAGGTACTACATTTCAAGTGCTACATCTTTTCTAGGAATTATAATCGGTCTTCCATCGGAAGGCCTTCGCACGTTATTAATTGACATTACCAATACTTCAGCTTCAAGTTGAGCTTCACATGCATTGCCATTTGGTCGCCATACAAGTCAACGTTGAATGCTTCAAAAATAAACGGATGAAGTTTTAGTGCTTTATCTTCAATCGGAATTGGCTGAAAAGTCTGAATACCTTCTTCAATCATGTCCCAAATTTCTGACTTTTTCTGAAGCGACTCTGAATAAACATAAGGTTTCAACAATTCAATAGCCATTCTTTTTGGCAATCCACTGTGATATAGATTTGAAGTTGGGTCAACAGCTATTACAAAAGTTCAGAGTAGTTTACTCTTATATTAAAAGGTTCTAACGGAAATGACTTTATTTTCCTTTCAGCATAGCACTACCTAAATTTACCAGAGTATTACGGTAATTTTTATCAGAAAAAGAAGCAACTGCCTCTTGTCATATTTTCTCTTATTCTGAATTATCATCTCAGGAGGATTTAATTAACAACTTTTTGCAACCCAGCAACTGCGAAGAGGGCAACTGCAATGCCAGAACTGTTAGCAGTTTCTCAATTGAACTAATAATTGCCCCACCCAGGCGGAGTATGTTAATTGTGAAGGGGATTAGGATTTTGTCAAAGTGAGCTTAGCAGCGTAAAGAAACCGCCAAATGTGCCAACTGTGGCGGAAACTATTCGACTAGCTACGGAGGATGACCGAGATATGACGTTTGCACAGGTGGCGAAAGATAGTTTTCCTTCTCAGTCTATAACCCCGACACTCCAAGCTACAACTAAATCCCCAAAAACTGACAATAGCTCTAAAGAGCCGAGGACCCAGCCCAATATCATACAGTCAGCTATAAGGGTCCAACTGTTTCGCAATATGTAAGAATGATGATGAAGGCCATTATAGCTACAATGGAGTACAGGTTGCTTGCATTTCTATCATGAGTTGTTTCAATTTCGTAGCTTTTTCCACATTCTACGTCAGAAACACCAATTAAGCATGGGTTAAACTATTTGAAGGTCCCGCATTTCTTGAAGGAGATGTATATGTACATCAACGCCACTCGGGAGAAGTAAGAAGTAATCAAGCTCTGCTGAGCTAAAAAGATCCATCACGGATAAATATATGAGTCTGCATTTTCCCGACGAACCCACACACTTTCAAACAGTTAATAGTCAAGTACTAGACAGAGAGCTCTCACAAAGCTTTCACCATAATTTGCGACCGCTGATACAACGACAAGCTGATACTCTTTGTCATAGAGTTATCTATATTGACTAGCCACTTCAAATGAAGAATAAAACGAATTGGCTTGCACTTTGGGATGTGATGGCACAAAAAAAAACAGTCTAGAGAAGCACTCGAAGCCATCAGCGACATTGATAATGCAACAGAAACTCAGTGTTGCACATTTAAGAGGGTAAAACAGTCCAATGCAATTCAAACTCCGATTAGGACGAAAAACCCTTACGAACTCAAAAGAAATATAAAGGACCTTTTAAGTAAGAGAAACAATGCAGAAAGCTAGGAGTATGGGTAATCCTAGCATTAGTACGGACCAGCTTTAAAACACTTGTTGGATTGCGCAGTTCCGCAAAAATTGGGATAACAATACATGGGCCAGAAGCGCAAGCCTGAGGTATTGGAGCTTCACTTTCAGAAAAGCACATCACCACAGAAAAATGGAGCAAGTTTTTGAGTCTAATTATCAAATTCTCGTTTTTGCTTCAAGAACAATCACTCTAATCAGACTTACTTTCTAACAGATAGTAAGTGGATTAACAAAGCGAAAATCGACTAGAAACCAATGGCTGACTCAGCTATTCGACAGCATGCCGACTACAATTTCGAGCAAGAGCTTTCCAGGCTGCGGTCACGTCTCGAGATTGTAGGAGTGTAGGCTCGTTGCGATTGTTGAAGCTAGTAAGCATTTACGCATTCTATGGTCAGATCTCACAGCTACACATTCAAAAGCGTGAGATCTGACCATAGAAAGCGTAAATGCTTACTAGCTTCAACAATCGCAACGAGCCTACACTCCTACAATCTCGAGACGTGACCGCAGCCTAAGAGACACTGATCATGACGGATATAACTTAGTCTGGCAAAGATTTTCATCTCCCACAAAACTAGTGGCTTGACAATATCTTGTTACCGTGGAAAAAAATGATCGATATCTTTTTCTCGACCGGATAAATTAGACAGTTGAGAAAAGTCAATCATCCCCGAGGTACAATTTGGCTTCGAGCCATATTATTCTCTTAAACTTCAGCTTACAAGAGTGTGGACGAACAAGAGAAACAAAAACTAACTGCAGGTCATCCTGAAAGCACCCTTGTGGAGCTGAAAAGCATCATCATTTGAGATACCTAATAACGAAACCAAATTCTTGTCCGATACATGACACGCAAGGCCGAGCACGAGAGTGTGGATGATTCAGTGCTGCCATATTAAGGATTTTAACCCTAGAATTAGGGATATTTTAAAGACTTCAGGGGACAAACAGGGGGAAAAATATTCAGGGTTTTGTTTAGGGTATTCTGAAATTTGATAATGCATTTTCCCGAAACGGATGTTTCGATAAATAATAATTTCGAAATACGTCATGTCCACTTTTTTCTGATATAAGAAAATATAAAATATCAATCTTCAATCATACCAATAAGCGGATATTGGTGATGCTGTTTCAAAATTGATATTTTTACCTTACCGATTGACGAAAGAGGCCGCGATTGCCGTACCCTATATCTCTATCTATTCAGCTGAGTGACCGATTCACTTTTTTGCAGGTACTATTTGCAATACGGTGTCGTCAAATCTATGATGGGGTCATTTAGCCGCCCTCGCTCTATCATTGTTTGATGTGTATTGCATTTAACACGAGGATATCCCAAAATATCGGAATAAGTCATATTCGTTTCTCCGAGCTCGCTTATTAATTAATCAACCGATGAAATCTGCCCATGGTACTTTCTAACTGTCGCTCGCGACTCTGTTGATAATAAACCTTTCGGGACTAATTTTTTCTAAGTGAAAACTTAACGCACCCAGGAAAAAATTAGTCCCAAAAGATTATGATGAGTGAAGGAAAGTTTCACCTCACCTTAAAAAAGTTTGCTTCATGAGACGAAAGTCTTACACATATAAAAATTTATATTTAAATAATCTAGTTTTGGAGAATCGCGAAAAAATTCCCGGAAATGACGTCACTATGGCTACTTAGGGTATTTTCAGGGATAAATAGGAATTGTCTGGGGGTAAGCCGCAGCGCCTATCTGGCAGCACTGGGATGATTTGCTTGCTGTCGCTCGCTTGTTTCATAAGTGTACCTCTTTTGCTTGCCTTACGCTCGAAATTTTGGCAGTTTTATGTATCGAGCCAAAGGGTTTTGGAAAAAGGTCTGATGCTGGCTCCGATATTTGCAAACTAATTTGGTTTGCATACGAAATCATGAACAAAATGCATCATACCGGATAAAATGCATGAGTACGAAGTTAAATCGGAATCAAATACATTACTAAGATCTTACTGTTTACTGCCACTCGAACGGTTAATTTTCATGCATGCTTTCACTCTAATGATTTTGCTATTATTCAAATCTTTACACACGAACACGATTGGAGGAAACGTTTCTTTTCGTTTATCAACCACCTAAGCCTATTATAGTACAACTGTAGCGTCCGATCAATTTTCGACTGTCAATTTATATTTTTAATATAATTTCACCGAATTGCGCATCATGGGGCTCACGTTTTCTGCATTTTACTGGCAGATACATTCAGAAAAATAAAGCGGAAAATGAGGCTTCAGCATTTTTGGAGTCAATAATAAAAACTTTTAAAATTATCATGAATCACTAATTAATTATTGTTGCAAATTGTTTAGTTACCCAATATCTTGAGGAGATATTTTCTAAATTTCTGTTATCCGTTAATTTACAAACAAGTTTAGGCATATTTTCCGTTAAGAATCAACCATACGAGAAAATATGACAAAATTTGCAAAATCATAACCGCCTATCATCTTCCCTCATCAATCTACACTCCTTTCACCACAAAATCTCGAAAAAAAAGACTTTTAAATTTATGTGCACTTTGAATCTCTGCAAGGTTATCTTCGCCTAGTTTACAAATTTTGCTGCCGGATGCGTCAAACAACACCCAAATCGCCATCATTCTCCATTTTTCGTCTTGGCTCCCGTCGAAATACCGCTGCGAACTTCGGATCGAATATAAATTGTTATCTAAATCTAAATCTGATTTTTTGATTAGCATATTTCAAACGTGAAAAGATATTTTTACAATTTGCATCGCCGTCTAATACGTTATCGATAAATTTCGACTAGAAAGATTGAGAGATTTTTGCACATTGTAAATTCTTTTGTCTGTGGATGTTGAAATCATATGAATCTATTGACTTTAAGCGTTTTGGAAGATTTAGGTAACAGAAAAATTGAAGGATGCCCAGAATGATGAATGAATAATTTATGGGGCGACAGTAGTATGTAGGTGGCATGATGATATGCATCGACAGGAGTGGAAAAGAGTCGGTGAGAGCTAACTTAATTGCTCTGGATTTTCACAATTTTAAGCCAAATTCAATGCTACTGTTTCTGTGATTGATTTCTTTTAAATTTTGAGTTTAAATTAGAAAGCGAAATAACATTTGCAGATAACAAATTTGACTATAGCCCATAATCGGACAGTAAGCTTTCATTTTCTTAAGCTTAATCAAATACTCCAATGCGATCTTACTAGGTCCACCTCTATCCAACACGAAAACAATTCAATTCTAATTCGAATTAACTTTTGGAAAACATTTATTTGGTATTTTTATAAAAAAAAATCTCACAGTCTCAAGTCTCCCTACCATCCAGATGATTGCCAGCCGGAACCTCCGCCAGATTGCCAACCTGAGGTTCCACTAGATTGCCAGCCGTTTCCGTTACCATATCCACTGGCGATTCCACCGCCACCTGATTTCCATCCACTGCTAAGGCCACCGCCTAATCCACCACTGAGTCCACCAGTCCATCCGCTTCCACCTCCTGACTTCCAGCCACTGCCGCTTCCATAACCACCCGTATTCCAGCCACTTCCTGACGAACCCCCAGCTGACCATCCGCTGCTGCTAGCTGGTGCCCAGATTTCGATCACTTTAACTTTTGGTTTCCATCCACTGGATGAGCCGGAGCTACCAAGATCCCAGCCACTTCCGCTGCCGCCCAAGTTCCATCCGTTTCCGCCACCGTAACCGCCAGCCAAACTGCTACTGGAATCCCAGCCACTTCCTGAGCTAAGCCCACCTCCTAAACCACCGGACGATTTCCAGCCACTTCCTGAGCCAAGACCACCCCCTAGACCACCAGACCATCCACCAGAAGATTTCCAGCCACTTCCTGAGCCAAGTCCACCACCTAGACCACCTAGACCACCAGCCCATCCACCAGATGATTTCCAGCCACTTCCTGAGCTAAGTCCAGCACCTAGACCACCAGCCCATCCACCAGAAGACTTCCAGCCACTTCCTGAGCCTAGACCACTTGACAAACCTCCGGACCAGCCGCCTGAAGATTTCCAGCCACTTCCAGAACTCAATCCGCCGCCTAGTCCACCTAATGAGGACTTCCATCCGCTCGATGCTGGTTGCCATCCTGAGGACTTCCATCCACCACCGCTACCATAGCCACTGATACCGCCTGACAAACTTCCTTGCCATCCACCGCCTCCTCCTCCGGCATTCCAACCACTTCCTCCTCCTAATCCTCCAGCTCCTGCCCAGCCACCACCGCCACCTCCTCCTCCTCCGGCATTCCAACCACTTCCTCCACTTAATCCTCCAGCTCCTGCCCAGCCACCACCGCCACCTCCTCCAAGAAGTCCTGCCGACGCGGCCGAACAAAGGGCCAAGACACAAACAAAGGCTCGCATTTCGATTTCAATTCAACTCCTTCTGGTCAAGATCTGATGTAACTGGAGACTGATAGCTGTATGAACTTTTACACCAACTATTTATAGTTGGAAAAATTGCATGTCGATTTTTCGGTTTCGCAATCAAACGCACCAACTATAGCACTACGAACATTGCGTTAATTCTTCGGCATCGATTCCAAAGACCTTCCTAATGGTGAACTTGAAATTTTCATTTTTCTTGAAATGCACAAACAACAAAAAAATCTTTTGCGTTTGTACGAGTAATTAGTCTTTACTTAATCCGATCAGGTCTATGATCCATGATGTATGGATTACTGGTAGAGTTTTGATGATGCGATCCTATGATCATGATAGGCACGCCACTACCAACCTATGTCAATGTCAGCAATGGTCACTGCTGCGTTCATTTGTACATTTACTTCTTTATTCGCTGTTCGTTCATTTTCTTGATGCATTAGATTCAATCGCAAAACGTCGAATGTCGAAATAAATGTGTATTCAAAGAGTGTACCTAAGCCGGCTACTACATTATTTATTAGAAGTTCGGAATCGAATAAAGAGATACAATAATTTTAAACGTCGAAACTTATCTCGGTCAGGGGTCATTACATGCGCTCTCAATAATTGTTGTTGATTGATAATAATGCACAGTATGATGTGGATTAAAAGTGCTGAGGTTAATTGAATAAGGATTATACGGTTTGAATGAGCTTCGATTGGCATTTAGTTCGCGGCAAATTCATTGAAGTTTGGATATTAGTGTTTAATTAATAATTGATATATTTGTAGAGGGGCAGAGGTTAGTTCGGTCTGTTTGTATAAAATAGGGATGGAGAGCTGCAAAGTATTTTGTGCCATAAGAGTTTTTAAAGCGTGTGGTCGCCTAGAAGGATCGTACATGAAACATAGTTTTCGGCAAACTTAGTCATTTGGAAACTTAAAATTTTTTTAGGTTTTATTTTCTGGGTTCCCAAGTTTTTCGCGCGAGAAGAGTTTTTAAACTCAATTAACAATATTCATCTCTCAAACATGGATGGGTGTACACAAAGATATTATTTGCAATTTTAATAGTATTTCAATTTTTATGTGGGTCGTAAGTAGTTCCTAGAGCTCACAACTTCTTTTACTTTTCAGATATTTTATTGCTTATTAAACATTTGCTGGAATCAGTTTCGTTTTTGTTATTGATTTAGTAATCAATAAATAACAATCACGCCCCTGCTTCAATTCGAACAGGTTGAAAAAATTGCCAGTGTATCTAACTGTGACAGTCTACATTTGAGCAACGATAAATTCTGCCGTTTTAAAAATGCTCGCCGGGTGAAAAACAGCTACTGACAAGCATTAGATTTCCACCTCTAATCAAACAAATCAGATTCTATGTCTTAATCTAGTTTACTGAATCACATTTTTCGATTCACAGGCGCCTTAACATTTTCAATGCTCATTAAAATTTCATACAATTTAATTAAACCGACGAGCTAGGATGAAGTGTCCATTTAGGCCACGGAAATATGCTGTTAAGATAGATTTACTTAGTTGCAGGCTTTTATTGGTCTACATTCGATGGTAAGTGCTGAGGTGCAGACTTCTATGGAGAAATTAACCTGAACGTGGGTATGCTTCAATATTGAAACTTGAATTCGGTAGGAACAACTACCATACAATGCAAGTGTTCACGTCTTATTAGAAGTTATTTATCTGAAAGGAGGTGATTAAATATTGATAGAAACCGATTAACGTACGTAATGGTTTGTAAGCAGCCGTTAATTTGCTGAAATCTAATCGTAATGGTTCTGTTTTGTGTAAAATGACTGTCTATCAGTAGATTCTATTTTCTACCTGTTTCAAATTTTGTGACAGTAAATGGACATTAGTTTGGAACTTTTCACATTTTCCACCTGTTTTGCCGAACCCGAACAAGTCGAATAAAAAAAACCCTAGCGCATCAGAGCCGCTAGAAACACTAATGTTCGAAGAACAGTAGAGGATTTTTGCAGATTTTGAGTGTGTATTCTATCACTAACTACTTTCTCTACTTAAGACTTATATACCCTTAGTAATAATAGACTCTAAGCCAATTTAATTTCGATGACTTCATCGAAAGTATCACCGACAGAAAAATGTTTGGGGCTGCCATCCGAAAAATGTCCAGGTCTTAAAAAATTAAAAAAATGTTTAGGTATTTATTTTTATTGCAAATGTTCGCGAAGCGAATACTAAAAGCAAGCATTCATTGGTACGAAAATAGCAAAACCGCTTCGTGCTGGCAGCCCTTTGCTATCACATCTGCCTCACGTTGAAGTCAACATGCTCTGTGAATTTTGTATTGATCCGATCACTGCATTGGAAGTTTAAGGATACAAAGAAATTTAGGGCTACCATTTGCAAAAGTTTTTAAATCTTCTAGATTTTCATATTTGGTGTTTATTTTCACTACAAGATCACCACAATTTGAGAATTGTATGATAAAATCGTTTACTAGAGATATGCCAAAAAAAATACAAAAATAACCATAGCTGGCAACCCTATCATTGTTTTTGTAACTAGATTTCTACTGGATATTGCCTACAAGAAGTTAAGTTTGCCATTTCAATTTCGATATGATTCCATGACTAAACTGGAACTATAGGGCAAAAAGCATTATTTTCCTGAGCGAATTTTCAAAATTTAAGACGCCAAAATGACCATAGCTAGCAGCTCCAACCGAATTTTTTCAAGATTCACCTACTGTGTGAATTTCGTCAAAATCGATTGACTTAGTCAGAATTAATAGGGCTAAAAGCAATTATTTCTCGCAGTGATTTTTCAAGATGGCACCACTGGCACAGAATTGCCCGCATTTAAAAATCACTTCTATCAGACCTTGTCCTATTTAATACCAAAACATGCTGCAAATTTCAACTGTATTTGATTATCGGGTCGTGAGTTCCCGTGAACAGAAGTTTTTGATTCTAAAAATATGGGTAAATTGGGAAAGAAATACCGTTCTTGCCTGTTGTAAAATTTCGAATGTTTTACTTTGGCAATGTAGACAAAGCATGAAATTTATATATGAGTTGTTTTTTTTCCCAGAAACGAGAGTTTTTTTTTAGGAGAGTCTATGATTTGAAGGTTTTCACTTTCAATGCCTGCCCCAGCCACAGGGTTGCCAACAAGCTCATTAAAAGCAACACACATTCACAACTAAATAGTACCGAAATGTCCTGAAAATTTCATAATGATTTGAAAGCTCTGTCAAAAGTTATCCCAATTTAAAAATTTTTAAATTTTCCCGATCTGTTTTTAGGCACCTAGCGCACACATAGGGTTGAAAAATTCCAAAACATTATCCGATTAACATTTCAAACAAGTTCGAAATTCATTTTGTTAACTTAATTTTTGCAAAAAAATTTTGTGGACGGAATAATAGGTATATTACAAATATAATTAAAATGGCCGCCGGCGCCAAAGGATTAAAGACTTTTAAATTTATGTGAAACCTGGCACTATTCTGCATATACACAAATGTATCCAGGGAATTTCAGTTCAATCGGCTGGCGCGTTCCTGAGATTTTTCCACTGAAATTTTTTGATGATATACGTACGTATATATATATATATATATATATATATATATATATATATATATATATATATATATATATATATATATATATATATATATATATATATATATATATATATATATATATATATATATATATATATATGTATATATATAGAAATATGAATTTTTGGCCAAAGTGATTTTAATGCTACTGTTCTTCGAACATTAGTAAAAACCTACAGTTACTGAGCATTTTTTATGTCCACAAGTCACGAAATGCACGCGATTTGTTGATTAATATCGTACAAAACGTTCATTTTTATTGTTATTTTAGGAACATAAATATTTTTCCACAGAATTTCATAGTTTGCATTTTATTGCTTGTGGTCGTCAAATAATAATAGTATTTACAAAGTTTCTCGTAAAGAATGGAAACTAAAATTAATAAATGCTTAACTTTCTGCTGTTTGTGAATTGTTGAGTTTGTTTAATAGCTCTACGAGTTTCTGTTTTTTAGACGATAGGTACTGTGTTTTTTGTTTGAAAAATTTCTCAAGGCTTCTGAAAGTTTTAGAGCTCTGAGAGCATTGTCATTATTTCCATGTAAGTTTGAAGTTAAAACCTAACATTACTTTAAATTTGTTAATTAGAAGGAAAAACGTTTCATTGGAAACTTTTCCAGCTTCAGAATATGAAAATAGTCACCGAATCGGCGATAGCTGGTTGAGGGTAGTTTTTGGAAATTTTCTAAACAAACTTTCTCAATAATTATATGATTGGACTTTTGTAACCGAATTTTTGATATTCTGTGAGCCGTATATGTTCAAATCATACGAAAGTCATGAAAATATATTGTAGTGGATTATTGTTAAGTAAAATTATAAACATCTATTAGTGTGTAACTTATAGCGTCTCCAAAATACTCCAGAGCTTTCTGCTGAACAAATCGGTCTCGCTAGTTAAATATGCGACTTAAGTTCTTGCAGGAACACAAAGTTTATCAAATCGTGCCAGTTAGAAAGCCACCATCCGAAGATAAGAAACATTTCTCACTAGTTTGTTAATTGTAAGTCAAGCTCTTAGTAAGGTGCGACGTCACGGGCTGATAAATAAAGTACTTCCAAAATGTTCCATGAAACCCTACCAACCTGCCTCACCAGATTTTTAATCTACTTAATATGCGTTAGGTCTGGAGGTTGAGGTAGAGGCTTCCAAAAGGCTTCGGAATAAAAATTCAATCTGAATGTTAAATTCACAATCAATGTATGCTAGAATTAAGTGGTAAGTTCCACAACTCACTTTGCCCCTGCTCTCTGATACCAAGCTACCCCAGCTTCTACAAAATCAAAAATTTTGAACTAAAGACTATTTTTTCTTCCTCTCTATCGCATGGCTTGATAAGCCAGCACAATTTCCTTGAAGCCAAAATTACTTACTCTGATAGCCTTTTAACATTGTGCTATAATGAGATTTGTTCAAAAATTGCTTACTTGCTACAGTAAGATTTGTGCGAAATTGACCCCCGTTTTGGGATATGACTTTTTCATCAGTGGTCCTTTTTTTGGAACCATTTTTTCAAATTAGGAACGCACGGGCCGTATCTGGATAATATGATGAATGAGGAACCGATTCAATCACTGGTTTTAAAAATAATTACGGAGCAATAACAAAAGATTTTTAATCCTGTTCAATTGGGGTCTTTTTGATCGCGTTCTGTCGATATCCATAGCTTCTTCTCTGGATTTAACTTTGTGATCTTACAAAACAACGTCCTCTTCGAACACAAAAGAGTGATGCATTTCGTCTAGAGAGCCGCGACTGCGACGGAGAACAATTTTTCGAATTTGTCGGTGGTATCTGACAACCACCAACCGGTTACTGGAGCTTTTGAAGTAACTGATATAATCGAGATGGAAGCTCCTCTTTCCAAAAGCAAAAAATATGACAAGTGAGGATTATCTTCCCTAGAAGCCAAAATACCTAAAAAATCGACTAGTGCTTCTTAAAAGCCAAAGCAGTAAAATCTGAAACCAATAAACTTTTCTGAAAAAGAACCAGAAACGAGCCCAAAAGTAGTGCCTTTTATCCTTCGCTAACGTGCAAATGGACAGGGGTGGCACACGTACTCAAACAAACAAAAATAGAGTTTGTATTTGCCAAGAAGGTTTATTTTGGTACAGAAATCTCAGGAAGATCAATAAAATCTTCACTACATTAAAAGTTCGGCACCGTAACTGCCCGAAGTCAGATCATTACTCAAACAACTGCCAGGCACAGTCTCTATGTGTCAAATGTGATGAACTCCACCACCAGGATTTCTGCACCTCGCACTCTGAGCAGAAGCCAAAATGCCTGAATTGCGGTAGAGGCCATCCCACAAGCTATGAATGCTGTCTCAAAAACCCAAAATAAAAATACAAAAAATCATTTGCTCAAGTATGGTCCTAGCCTTCCCTCGGCAAACATAATTATATAATCTTCGATTCGGTCAAAACTATCCGAACAAAATGGAGCAGAATGATGAAGAAATGATTCCGAATATGCTACAGGGCATGCTCCCAGCTCAATTTTTACCAGCACATACTCTTTTTCTTTAAATTTAATGAAATGAGGTAATTGTTTTATAATCAATCCTTACGGAAAGTGTGAATTCCATCTATCGATTTCTGAGATTTTGTAGAATTGACAGTATGCTAATTCAAGAAACCTTTTCGAATCTGGTAATTTAGCTCCGAATCCCCAACTATTATATTCAAAAGAATGATAGATTAACAGGCAGAGAAGACGACACAGCAACCCTCATAAGGAGGCATATCGCTCACCAAAATGAGCAAAAATCCAACTTCAGGCGAAAGAAAGCTGCGGTCATTCAAATAGAAACGAATTTTCTCAAAGCTATCAACGCTTACAGACCACTCAACACAAAAGATCCCATCGAACATTTTTGTGCACTATTCGATCGCTCAGTTCCTATATTTTTTACCAGGAGTCAGTGAGAAATAGTGAATAAGAGAATAAGCAGGGAGAGACTTTTACAGTTTTGCAGCAGACGCTGTATTTTACTTACACAAACCCGATAAGTCTATGCACGTTGTCATCATATACTGTCATGTCGTAGACATGTTTCAAAACATAGAACAACATTTATAATGTGTCATATGATCTAATTTTAGATCATCTACACCAGCTAATTTCATAATTCTGTGCTTTTTCAAATAAGAGACGCCTTCATTAGCGCCGCGAACAATCGACTGACAAGCTTTTCGGGCAACTTTGTCCAAATATTTCATTTAAGCGCTAGAAACGGCAAGAGATTAAGAGGAAACTATTGAGCTGCTCACCAATAAAAAAAAATCGGTTCAGGTCAAAGGTAACGCCATGACTGAAACTCGGAAAAGAGCCACTCAAGATCTTATGGTAAGAAAGAGAGCCAGAATAATTGCCTATCATGCGTAGCCTTGATCTTGAAACTGGAACACTTTGGAAAATATCTAAATATTCAAGATTCAAAAACAAACGCACAACTTTTGGCCCAAACCATAGCGAACCAGATTAAGCTGAAACTTTTGCCGATTGACTAGAACTCTAATTCCAAGAGAAAAAAACTCCATGGACGACGACATTGAAAAAGATTAATGCATCAAGCATTTCTTACACAGCAGAACACCGAGAGGAGAATAGATTTTCTCAACATCTCTTGAAGAAGTAAAAAGCATGGTTTACAGTTCTAACAAGAAAAAATCTCCAGGTTTAGACAGTATATCTAGCCAGCACCTTATAAATATTATCAATGCCATTTTTTGCCACGAAAAGCTTACCGATTGTTGGAAACTGGCTACAAACCGGTGTCTTATGAGTCTCATTTTTTTGATTGCTAAAATCACGGAACCCATATTGCTTTCGCGCATAAAAAAGAATATACTCGTAAATAAATCTCTGCCAGTAGAGCAGTTTCGTTTTTCATTCATCGAGCGAAATTCAATACAGTTACAGCTAGCTCTTGCAGTGCAGAAGAGGACTCAATAAAGGAAATCCGACAGGATTTGTCAGGTTCGATGTCACAAATGTATTTGATAAAGTTTAGAATGTCGGGCTTAATGTCAAACTAAACGATTTGCTCTTACCAAGCTCTCTTTGAAACAGAGCCTTCCAGGTCAAAATTCACAACATTCTCTCATTCAAAACACTCATAATAGCTGAAGTTCCTAAAGGGTCCTCTTTGTCACCAATTTTGATCAATTTTAAAAAAGAGAGATTCCCAGATCTAGATTTTTTTTTCTGTTGACGACACGTGCATTTTTCAAAAGTCCGGAGAAGTAGCAGCTGTTACTTTTAATTTTCAACATTCCATTGATTCCCTTACGGAATATTTTAAGAAATAGAAAATCAAACTAAACGGCGAAAAAACATAAGCAATTTTCATAACTAGTCATCGATGACAAACACCACGCTCATTTTTAATGAACAAACGGTAAGAAACGGCCATTACGTTTGGAAGTAGATCACAATGGAAATTAATTAATGAAATTAACAAGCCAACTATCATGAAGAACACCATCAACGCCATCTATCCTTTTCTAACATCGTCTTAGCTAAGTAACACATAACAGGGCCCTTCACTATAAGTATTAAAACTCCAATTACTCGACAGCTGCGTAATATTCGGACAAACCCCGGAAACTAATAAGAAAAAAATCCATTCATGCCCAAATATCACCCCCTCGAAAGACATTCAGGATTCTCTGGTATGTTAGGAATATATACATACCTAAGGAACTAAGAATTGAAAGAGTTGACCAATATATATGGAGCCGTTCACCAAAACTATTTGACACGATAGTTTCCTAAAATAAAACAAAACAATCTCATCTACCCAAGATTGATGCAATTGACAGATTAATTCATTAATAATCACATTCTTTGTGGCTAGTTCTGGAACCACCGCTCACTGCCAAGATTGGAGTAAGGGTATAGAACCCGCACCACCTCTAGGAAATCGTCAAATCGCAGTGAGCCAGTCAAATTTAATGGTGCTATGGGCATTCAAGACAGGAACCTAGCTAAATCACTAGATCTGCTACAAGCCCGAAAAGCATAGTCGGATGAATTTTCTTTCATATTGCGCTAATTGCGATAACACGCATGTGGACAATGATAAACTCTGCGCCATAGTTATCTGGAAAGAATAGAAGGATTATTTTTTTTTAGAATGAGAGGTTAGAGTCTTCATCAATGAAACTCGTTTGAAATGTGCATAAGAATAAACCAATGACGTACAGCTTAACAAAAAAATGGTGAAGAAAAAAAATAGTTTGAATAGCAACTATTACTATTTTACTATTTTTTTAAACAAACAAAAGCTGAAATTCATTAAAACCTTTATTAAATTTTTAGAAAACCTGTTTATATTTACATAAAGATAATTGGGTTTGTACTAAAAGGACTTATTCCTCTTGCAATGTAGTTATTCGAACATCCAGCGGAAAGCACCCGAGTCAATATACTGCACAAAAAGTATCTCAAATCAGCTTAAACCTGTTGTACAATTTAATTAAAATTAATTAATGAACAATATCGAGGAGCAATTTATTCCGCGAATATGTTGTGAAACACAAATGAAATGTGATACCAATTTACGTAAGTGATGAATATTTGCCATTCACGGCTGATACCTAGCAGTATCGTGAATACAATGCTTCATTTCGTCGCTTAATTAGGTCAAAACAAGAAACCTTGAGTTTCGTCTGAAATGGATGTAATCAGTTGGTTCTATCAGATCTAGGTTGATTTAATCCACTTTGTGTTGAATAAAATCACTTGCACCATAAATTATGAACTAATTTTCGAACAGTACATGATGCATTAAATAATCCTCCGTTAAACGGGCCTTTATTAGTTTTTTGTCATTTATACATTGATTGAAACACTTTCATCATCGATTGACCACATGAATTATGCAAAGGAATTAACGAAATTGCTAATTGATTTAAGTTGTGCCCAATGGCTAGACTATTCGAATTTCAAATTGATTCAAGAAAAAAATCTGAGAAACCATGAACAGGTTTAAAAACAATTAATATATTAAAATTTAATTCGAATTGGTTGAATTTCAGTGCAAAGAAAGTAAAAGTCTTTTGGCAGTCTCTCGAACAACTAAGGATTATTCACATTACCGAAAACGGTTTCGGATAAATTTATTATGCAAATATATACAATGTTGAATGGTCGATGAGTTTGAAATTTTCCAAGAAGATGAAGATGTAAGAGAGGCATGAAGCACTCATCATTGTTATTTTAATCCGCGCGAAAATATATCATGCGGGTATATTTATTTGTACAGAGATTTTCTTGCAGCCATTTTATTATGGCGGCGACAAAAAAAAAATTTAAAATTTTTTGATGTTCCACAAGGTGGAAAATATATTGCAAAAATTAAGATCTTCGGGGAGAGATACACCACATAATGCACCAGGAAATTGTTTCAAACAATGGTTTCGATGCAATTCGTTATGTTGTACTTTGTAATAATTGTTTCTATAAATAATCTGGAATTTTCATGGAATGGCATCAGTTCAGTTGAGTTATTCGAACAATTAACAAACATGAAAGTATTCATTTGTCTTTTGGCCGTAGTTGTAGTAGCGACAGCTGTGAAGCCTCAATCTAGCGGTTGGGATTCGAGCAACGGAGGAAACGGAGGATCATCAGGATGGGAACCTAGCAGCAACGGACCGTCCGCAGGATGGAAGAAAGGAGGAAATGGCGGATCTTCAGCGTGGAAGAATGGTGGAAATGGAGGATCTACTTCATGGAAGAATGGTGGAAATGGAGGATCTACCGCATGGAAGAATGGTGGAAATGGAGGATCTACTGCATGGAAGAATGCTGCTTCTACTGCATGGAAAAATGGCGGGAATGGAGATACCCCGGCGCCATGGAAAAATGGTGGAAATGGAGGATCTACCGCATGGAAGAATGCTGATTCTACTGCATGGAAAAATGGCGGGAATGGAGATACCCCGGCGCCATGGAAAAATGGTGGAAATGGAGGATCTAACGGCTGGGACGTAGACACTGGATCCACGGGATGGGAATCAACTGGAAATGGTGATTCAGGCGCATGGAAAACAACAACTGATAGCTCATCAGGATGGACTGATGCAGGAAGCAACGGCTGGTCAGCCGATGATGAAAAAACCTTAGCTTGGGTTGCAAACGGTAATGGAAAGAGTGCTTCTTGGCAAGATGCAAGTGGTGATACATCTAGTTGGGCCGTAGACTCTGGTAGTAGCGGTCCATGGTCGAAACAAGAAGGAAACGGAGCTAGCAGTGGCTGGGCAGTCGACTCTGGAAACGGTGCTGGTCCGTGGGAATCGCAAGGAAATGGAAAGACTCAGGGATGGGCTACAAATGGCGGAAATGGTAAGACTAATGGATGGGCTACAAATGGCGGAAACGGAAAGATCAACGGATGGGCAACAAATGGCGGAAATGGAAAGACCAATGGATGGACTACAAGTGGCGGAAATGGCAAGACCAATGGATGGGCTGGAAATGGCGGAAACGGAAAGAGCAATGGATGGACCACAAATGGCGGAAATGGCAAGACCAATGGATGGACTGCAAACGGCGGAAACGGCAAGACCAATGGATGGGAAACAACCGGCCATGGTAGCAACGGTTGGCAATAAATATTAATCGAGTAACAAATTCAATTGTAGCAGTTGTACTCGAATGAGTGATTAACGAACAAGATTAATGTGCGAATGTATTGATATTGTAATATGTTTTGTTAAGATTTTGTTGTTGAAGAATAAATAGAGTCATCATTTGGAAAACCTGAGTCTATCTTTACAATACACTTGTTGAAGGACGTTATGAAAAGCAGAGAGGTTAAAAGTTTACAGTTATTATTATTATTAGTTTCAGAAATAGAGGCCAGGTGATCTTCTCTTATACCATTTTTCAGTAAATTGTTTTAACTAATGACAGCTGCAATTTTCAATTGCCCTCAATTATTTCAATGACGTGCTAAAAGTGATAAAAAGACCAAGGTGTTAGTTTCATTGAATATTATTTTTTTTTGCAACGAAAGATCCTATCTAAAAGTGGGCATTTAAAAATATTTTTAGAAAGCACTCCGAAAAATATAGGACAAAATTTTAAGAATATAACTGTAGGTTAGTGTTATGGGGTATCCGATTCATTTGCCAAATTGTAGGTTTGGCAAATTCAATGCTTCCAGAGAGTTTTTTCAAGGATATTCATCCCTAACCAAATTACAAAGGTTGGTTTGAAAATCACAGACACTTATAAAATATTTTTTACGAACCCACTGACTGCTTCTGAAGGTTTTGTGGAAAGAATTAATTTTTCAGTTTCATGAGTTAAACAGCGGCCAAAAAATTAGCAATTGTAGTTGTAATATATTGCACTACGACATTTTTAAACATATTTCATTTGTGAATTTTCCTCTATGTATACCCAAGTTTTCTCTGGGTCAAACACTATAAGTCTATATTTATACATAGACCGGCTTGATTTATAAATATTGGCAATAACAAACCAGTTTCAGTGTTCTTTTTTCGACAGTGTTGTTTTTACAGTTCAGTGTTTTTTTTTTTCTCGAAGGTAGTGGGAATATTTTATGTTGCTTAAAAAGGAGAAAGAGGTGCGAAAAATTAGTTCTGATATATCAGAGATCTACCTGTCGATATTTTTGCCTGCAATCTAGATCCAAGCCCCTCGAAAGACGCCTTTGTCGTGCTTATCATCATCAAATGAACGTCTTTAACGATGAATACAGGCGTGTTGAGGCCATCGTGATGGCTACGTAGTTCATCGACATAGTCAAAACATGAGTTCATCTGAAAAATTTTTTCGAATAGAGGCTATAAAAACGTATTTAGAATTCAATAGGATTGACCAAAGGAATAGGCGTGCCCCAATTTTACTGTCAATAGTACGAATTTTTCCAACGGTACTTGCACTTTTTTTCGGGACTCTTTTTGCATGACAAAGTCGATGAGGGGCCTTTATTTGTGACTGAGTTTTTGAGTTTGATCGAAAGGATAGTGATTCCTGCTTGACGCAAACATCACCCCTTGATCAATTTGGCTGTCCAAACTTAGTCACTCCATCATACCCTTCCCGGATTATCACTGGTCTAAGAACGAAGAACTCTCGCTATCTGACTGCTCTCGAGCATAGGGAAACTTCTGGAAAGAGCTGACTGCTTATTCCTCAATAAATCAACGGCCGAGAAGTAAATCATTCCCAACTAGCAGTTGAGCCTCAAAGGCTCAACTTTTGATGCAGTCTCAACCAAACGCTTATTCTGCAAACATTTTTTCTTCACCCTCCGAAATATTTTGTTAAAATATTGTAGCCATAACAGATGGGCGTTGATCATTTACAATAGCTCTTTCATTTGGACTCTACCGTCCCTTTGAGCCATATACTTGGCGCTATTTTGTTCAACGTGTTACTACGACATTCCTGATGTCTTGCGTTTCAATGATGTTAAAATAAATCCCAACGCACATGATCTCTTCGCTTGGAGTGACACCTACAATCCTAAGATGGTTTTGCTTAAACTAGAAAGATATGGCCACGAGAAAATTAACCCTGGAAAGAGCGAGTTTATTCACTTCTGGCAGCAAGGATCACCGTACTCGAAATGAACAAGATCTCTCAAATTACTCAGTCTCTGCACACAAGAAAATTAAATCAAGGCGTCAAAACATGTCAAGTATTGTAAAGGAGTAACAAAACCGAAACGGTCATCCGCATCATCCGAAAAGCACGGGAACGAAGTATCACGATGATACAAAGCCAATGGGGATGCCTCATATGCGGACATATTCATTTTCCGAAAGTCCATCTGCCCATTGTATTGACTGTATTCGTGGTTTCAGTAGTCCTTCAAGAAGTATTCCCGGAGTTTTGAGCATATAGAGGTTTCTGTGCGTAGATCTTGTAGTAGGATTGCCCTTTTCCTTTGAAATCAAAGCGGAATCCATCACTTTCTAGTTTGATGGATAAACACCCATAAACACGGATTTTAAATTCGCAATAGCGTTGGTTCTTAATCCTTTCTGGTTTCTCCGCAACCACTTTCAGCACTTCCACTGGGATGTTGTTGAAGTGAGGGGCCTTTCGTATCTTCTTTTGGGACAGTTTTTCTTTAATGAACAAAGGAATATATTCCTGGCGGACTACGAGAGTGTGTTCTACTTGCACGAGAGTCGGGTACAACGAGAGTCGGGTACAACGAAAGTATGAGGAGACTTAAGTGACTAAGGCTACCTGATACTATTTTCTACATCCTCTGTCAGGATTTCAGTTCATTTCATCGCAGTGCACTTGCCACATTAGTTTGTTCGTCTCCTTTATAATCTTCCCAAACTCTTTTCCGTCTTTGTGTTCTGCGGCAGTTTAGGATGCTTCGGGTCTACCTATAGATCGCTAAGTCCGACGCCTGTACGCTGGACCTATTCGTCTTAGTTTCGCTATCTCATCGGCCCACTAAAAAGCCTGTTGTTTCCCAGGAAGTCAGCTTTTTCTAACGCTATCAAGTGACTCCAAGAGCTTTCTCCTGTCAAGAAATATTAAAGCCAAGTATTTTTAGAGGCTTTTCTCCGACAGTTGGAAGGTGATATAGTCACTCATCACCTATGAAAATATTTCCAAGCAAGAGTTAGGCCAGGTTTTCGGTGAACTTCGGCCTGGGACACGTAGGCGTTGAACTCCTATTTAATAAAACCATGTCCAATCTAGTTACTATGTTCAATTTAGTCACCATGTTCCCCAATTGAATTCCCCCATATGTAATCGACTTGAACTTCTCGGGCATCTGCAACCCATAAAGGTGCATCTATTTTCCGAAATCCTGGCAACTTAAGTTTTTAAAAAATTAGTATCTTCTGCCACCACGCTGTTCGCAAACACTTGTAGCAGCACACCACTTCAGGTCGCCTCCTTACTCTGGCGTATACTTAGCCAAATCTGATTCGGCGATTAATAATTAGCTTGAAAGCTTTTGCATTGCTTTTGCACTGCTTTCCTTCGTTCTCTTACATTTGAAGGAAACAGCGTGATTTTAATATACTAGATTTCTGTCTCCCGTTTCGCTGTCGCAGTTTCCTTCTCGGTTATGATACACTTTGAATTTCACGGACATCGATTTGAAAATTAGGTATAAGTTTCTTAGCCCTTCAAGCCCTCCGACTATCGTTTAAATGGCATCAGCAAATCTTGCATTTTGTGAGTATCACCTGCACTCTGTGCCTTTACTTTTTTTGAGCACACGCCTGTGTGCATCAGCTGAACTTCTTGTTAAGATTTCATTGGGAGCAGACTCTATAACCACCCACAATTCCCTTGTCTGTTTCGGGCTGCAATTTCAACGGCCATTTTTGAAGTGATGCTACGACAATAAACCTCCACTGCTTTACACTTTTGAGATCGTTTAGCCACAAGACCCCGTGTGTTCTGATCTGTGGCTTCTGTGTCGATTAACGGTCTAGCAGTTCTTTCTCTCACTAGTTGGGAGATCTTCCATTCGACTCAGTTCTTCCGTGCCCTTCTTCCGATTCACCTCTAAAAACCTCAATAATTTCTAAAAGACCGCCTTTCATACGCCGTCTTTTCAGAAGGTTGCTTTTTAAATAATTTAAATTCATAGGTAAAATTTTAAATAATTTAAATTCATAGGTAATTGTAACTTCTTTGAGTCTATTTAAGTTTGATCACATTTGAAATTGAAAATCAAATGTTGAAATCCATGGCGCTTTTACTACATTTGAAACTTACTCGAAAGTTTCCTAATCCATAGATTTTGTGTGGGTCAGTAAACTGTATTCTACCTCTCAGGCATAGATATAATTCAAAATTGAATTATTTTCGCAAGACAATAGATGTGTTTCAAATTCTGTCGCAAGAATATTTTTTGTAAATTGAATTTAGTAAACTCTCAATATATTTGAATATAGTATTAAAATCGCCGGATCGCTATTTTAAATACCATATTAAATCACCAAGATATATTCCATCAAAAATGTGCGAAAATAATTATGACCTCAGGACATTATATGCAAAGCGAACAGCTTCAAGTCAAAAGGTGAATTTGCTTGAGATGAAAAAATTTTGCGAATTTTTTTCGTGTAGAATCGAAATGAAGTAATCGCAGAATAAATTATTTAAAACTAATCCAATTACAATAAATAAACAAATATATTGTTTGATTTTTACTTTTCATATAAAAACACTAAAGCACCTCATAAAATATATCATTCCATCGTTTCAAGTATCCACAATAAGACGATCATGAAATCACTCGGTTTTCTTTTAGTCAATCTAGCGGTAATTTTAATAGGAGTTCCTATCCAAGGTAGTCCTCCTAGAAATAATGGTGGATGGAAAGCAAGCTCAGGTAGTTGGCAAGGGAGCCAAAACGGAGCGGGTCAAAATTCCATTGCCTTAGCCGGACACAGTGGCATTCCTTCGGCATGGATTGCAGCTTCGAGCGGTGCTGCAGCTGTCCAAGCTAATAAAATTTCAAAAAATGGAAAAAGCTGGGACATTTCAAATGGTGATTCTGGAAGCTGGAGCTCAGCAAATGGCCAAGGCACCTGGAAGCCTCAAAATGGAAAACGTTTGGGGTTATCATGGAACTCTGGTGAAAATGGTGGTGATATGCAGCAGTGGAAAAATATCGGAAATGGTGGATCGGGAAGTGACAACTCACAAGGATGGTCATCAAAGGAAAACGGGGGCATTTCAAACGATTGGTCTAGCAATGGAAATTCGAACAGCTGGAAAATGAACCCTTCAAATGAATGGAAATCAAATGATGGGTCTTCTAATGGCTGGCAGTCAAATGATGGACCTGCCAATGGGTGGCAGTCAAATGATGAACCTTCCAATGGATGGAAATCAACCACTGACTCTTCTGATGGATGGCAACCAACTTATACTGACTCGTCTGATGGGTGGCAACAAACTACTACTGACTCTCCTAATGGATGGCAGCCGACTATTACTGAGCCTTCCCAAGGATGGTCGTCGAAATGGCAGAATGGTGGAAGCAATGGTGATAAAACTTCAAAACAAAATGGAGGATCTTCAAATGGTTGGTCCAGCATTGAAGCATTAAACAAATGGAAAATTAGCCCTCAAAACGGATGGCAATCAAATGATGGCTCTTCGAATAGTTGGTCAAATGGTGGATCATCTAATGGGTGGCATCCAACTACCGACTCTTCTGACGAATGGCAGTCAACCACCACTGTGCCTTCTCAAGGATGGCAGTCAACCCACGGTCCATCGAAATGGCAACTTGATGATGGCACCAATGGTAGTAGTCCACGAACTCCAAAATCATGGCAAATTTTTAACTTAATATTTACAGGCTGGAAGACTAATGGAAACGGGAACGGAGACGGCGATAAAACATCTCAGAGCTGGAAGCAAGTCAAATCTTCTTGGCAGCCAAAGTCGAAAAAAGCTCAATGGAATCCGAATGCAGTTGATTCTACACAATGGACTGCGAGTGGAGGAGACGGAAAAACGCCTGCTAATGGTGGAAACTCTGGTAAATGGCAGATGAAACCCGGAAACGGAGGTAGCTCGACCTGGAAAACATCAGGAAATGGAAACAATGGCTGGTCGATGCAAACGAATATGGATACGAACGGAGCACCAGCACCATGGCAGTCACAAGTCCAAACTTCGGATGGTTGGAAAAACGAGGACAGTGGGAGCAACGGATGGACAACTTCTGATGCTGGAACCGGTTGGTCAGATTCGAATGAAGATGATGATGAAGACGAAGAATGTACTTCCGATGAAAATACCGATTGGAGTACAGGTTCCTGGAAGCAGAATGATCAGGTTACTAGTGGGTGGAAACCAGCTGAAGGAAAAGGATCTGGTAGTTGGAAGTCAAGTTCGCGTTCAGGAAGCGGCACGAAGCAAGGCAACGGAAAATCATCTTGGGGTAGTACATCAGAAGGTCAATCTAAATCTGAAAAGGATAATGGAAGTGGAGGATGGTCTACATTAAGTGAAAATGGAGGAGACGTAACTGGTTGGGATACTGGCAACGTCAAGAATGGAAATACTAACCAATGGTCTAATACTTCAGATGATGATGAATCACAAACAGATTCCTGGAAGACTGAATCAAACGGATGGGATAGGAAGTAAACAAGAGATAGTCCGAAATGTAAAAGTGTAGAGATAGTTAGAAATAACTGGAACTTCATTTATTGTTTTGTTGTTTGTTAAACTTGTTTTGTTTATTGTATTTAAGCTTTATTGACCAATTTAGTATGAAATAAAAAAAATTTAAACTTATTTTACGATTATTCTTTTGAACTTAATAGGCAGCATATAACAATGGAAGAGAGATGAATGTAAAATACTAATAAGATTCTTTTAGCTGGTTTCTGATTCTGTTGATTTGATTAGTTTACATAAAAATATAATACAAGCTGGTTTATAGCTGGTAATAGAATACCAATCGGGTCCGGTTATTTTATGTCTCTTGAGTCCTAATTGTCGATTAAATCAAAAAAATCTTGTAGTTGATTACACCTGCAATGATGGTTGTCTTTACTTGCTTCTTAAGATGAATAAATGTTTGTTGAAAGACAAGTAATTTCAGGCTGTTTAGGAATATAAATATTTCTAGACTAAGATCCATTTGAACATAAATCAATCTGGAGTAAAATTTTTGGTGTCTTTATGTCTACAATGGGTTTTGGGATCTAAATGAAGGTTCTCAGTATATACTTGAGAGCAAACAAAATGCAATAGTTAATTCTGGCAGTTTTTATGGAATTATTGGCCAAAAAATTTTAGTTTAGTAATGGATAAATGATTCGAAATCAAAAATTATGCTTCGATTTCCAGAGAAGCATCCCTATTCGGCATTAAGATAAAACTTGACAATCATGACAAAAAATAAAGTTGGGTGGAACCGTAGTCTTTTTCATCAAAGATGGTTCACTGTAAAAACTTAATTAAATTTCTGGTTTTAATATATAATTTAGAATTGTCGCTGAAAGATGCGGAAATTGTTGGGATCTGCAGATATATTAGCAGCCCGAAAGCCTAAGTAACAGAAGAAGAAATCTAGAAAAGGAGGGAGTTAGTAATGCTAAAACACAGTATTTTCGCCATCATCGACCTGGTTCTGTGGATCCAAACTAAACGCAACCAAATTGGAGAATGCTATACGATTCAATGTGGAAGATCTGCCCAATCCATGCTGCCCAGAAGCAGAAACCGGATGAAGTACAGGAATAAGCTTGCTGCAAGTAACACTTTCGAGTACTTAAGCAAAGCAGGGAAGAAGGGAAATTGGCCTGTAGTCGGAAATGCAGCCTAGGTCATTAGATTTATCAATCGGTAAAACAAACTACGATCGAATACAGAACGGCAAGAATAGAGACTTCGCTAGCGAATTCAGGATACTATCAGGACCGCTAATGGTGTTTGTGCTTAGTGGGTTGAGTATGAAAGCGATTTTTAAAGGATCAGTTTAGATAGAAAACAAAGTTGATAAATTAGAAAATGAGGAAACGTAGGATGAGACTGAAATAATGAGATAAAATGTTTGGCAGAAACTTCACAAATCTCATGAGAACTGGAAACAGTGGAGTCATTAAAATAAATTAAACCAGAAAAAGGTTGTAAATTTTTCAGGAATCAGATATAAAAGCAGAAAGGATTCTGATGTTTAGAACAAATAAAGAAGACAGTTTTGGCAATAAAAGCCATGCATAGCTTTGTCTGCGGGGCATGACCTTAAAAATTCTAAAAAGTCGTAGTGAGAACCCGAAGCTCTATACTTGGCACGCACTGCATGTTCATTCTTAAGAGTAGACGCCACTTCAGACCGAAATTCCGGAGTATTATTCCGTTTGCACGGTCGATTTCTAGGAATGAATCGTGAAATTAAGATGAAGAGAAAGCCATAAATGTAACCATGCATTCATGAAGAGTAAGTTCGATGAAAAATATTCTTCATTTATCAAGTTGACTTCATTAGACATACTTACAAAGTAAGTATTATAATAATTAAAATATAATGGTCTAAGGAAATTTTAGTGACTAAAAAGTCGATCGATATTGTGATGGGAAGCGAGGAATGGCGCGCGTTAGCAGAAACATAAGGCATGGAGGAGATATTCGAACGGACAATATCTAGTCTTTTGTGACTTACATAAATTAATTCAACTAAGACACCATCATAATCACTTTTAATCCAGTCTAAAGAATTATCCCTTCGATTTCAGCCCCTGAGTCTCCATGGTTGCGAATTAAATCCTTATTACTCATCGGGTAGTGCTCATAGGGAGTCTGCTTAGCGATTGGGAATCGGGTCCAACGATTTCTGTGGAAGCTGTGGTGGATGTTAAAGTGAAAGGTTTGGAGGATATAGAGGAATCCGTCCTTTATCTCATGTGTCAGAATACGGCACTGGCGAGTTGGTCTTTTTGATCTAGCTTTCACTGATTCAAAGCGAATTGTATAGTTTATTAGAAGAACTATATGAAAACCTAAAGGGAAGTAAGATGGTATCAGAACGGGCAACTACGTCACAAAAGGTCTACATAGGTCTTTCGGCAGGACTCTTCGATTGATAGCCGCTTGACACAACATAGCATAGTTCAAAAAACACGGTGCTTCATATCCCTGAGCTCATACAGAACGATAAATAAATAAAGGATCAACCGGTTAAAATTTTGGAGATTGAAATTCTCAAATTTGGCATGGATTTTCATAAGGAATCTTCGATTTGTGTTAATGGAAAATTTATCAGAAAAGGAGCAACATTTGCTGCTTTTTATTTCCTTGGTTTTGGAATAATGGTCCATTGGTTGACGCTTTCTGGTCAGGATTCAATTATTTATTGTTTTCTTGAGACAAGTGCTTCAAAATTTTTAGAGCACTCTATTCGACAGCATCATGCATCTATTCGTTTTTGAAGGATCTAGCTTTCGGTGTTGTGTGACATTTTTCCATCTTGGCACCCTGACTTTATTCTGATGCTTGGGTGACTCCAATGGAAATTTAGTATCTATTTTCTTCCAACAAAGGAGAGAAGGATATCGATTGCAAGCTAAATTGGACTGCGTAAATAGCGTTGTAGAGCCAAAAAAGGTCAGAAAAAAGTGAATTCACAAAAAAAAAACAGAAAGATTTTAAAAGCCTTCATCGACACACTTTTGATATCTAGAACAAGCAATTATGCCTTTAAGCTCCTGAGGCAGTGACACGTTGATGACCATTTATTTCAGAATTTGGTGGAACGAAAAAGTTTGAGCATTGAAAAAAAAACGTTTCAAGAACCTGTAGCGCTCTCTTCAACCAGTTACCATACATCCTTACTGAAAATAAAACCGATTTAAACCTGTGCTCATTGATTTACCTGTAGAATTAGGTCAGTAGTGATAAAAGGTCCCACTAGAAGAAGATTTCATTATTTATCAATTAAAGTCACAGTAATCCAAAATAACTATTGCAATCGAAAAGTAGTTGAGTTGTTTCTGCAACTTAGGAATAATTTTTGGCAGCATTGCTAGTTTCTGAAAATTTTCATTTTTATTTTACTTTTTTAACGATGATATTTCTTCCCAAGACCATTTTCCGAACTCATTGCATAAATTTCATGCGAAACATAGTCTGCATTCATTAACAATCAACTTCCCGTTTGATGAAATCATTAAAATCCAATGCGAAGTCAATTGATTTGAGAAACACACATGACTTTATAGTTACCCCGAGGGAAGAATAAGTCAGTCAAACGAAAAAATGGAAACATGCAACAAAATCAAATTATAATCATTTCTACAAAATACTATGTTGCATGGAAAATCAATTCTATTATGAAATTTTATTCGCTGAGATGAACTATTATCTTAAATTAATTTGAATAAGTATAAATAATTGGAATTTGTTAAAAATCATCATCAGTTCATTTAGTGCGGTCGCATAAGCAACAAGTCAAAATGAAAACTTGTATCTGTCTTTTGATTTTAATTGCAGTGGTTTGGGCCGATCCTCGAGATTGGTCCGAAAATGGCCAAAAACAAGGAGGCAACGGGAATAGATGGCACAAAGGATCAGGTGATGGTAGCTGGGCACCAGAAGGGGAAAACGGTGGTGGATCGTCTAGCTGGTCCGGAAATGGACAAAACGGAGGTGGATCGCCTAGCTGGTCCGAAAATGGACAAAAACAAGGAAATGGATGGCAGAAAGGATCAGGTGAAGGTAGCTGGGATTCACAAGATGGAAACGGTGGCGGATATTTCAGCTGGTCTAAAAACGGAGGCAATGGGAATGGATGGCAAAAGGGATCAAGTGATGACAGCTGGGCTCCACAAGGTGGAAAAGGTGGTGGCTCATCTACCTGGTCAAACGGAGGCAACGGAGGTGTCTCTGTTCCAAAAGGATATGAATCTAATGGCAGCTGGCAAAATGGTGGAAATGGAGACAATGGCCCATGGTCTTCAGGAGGACACCCAAGCAAAAACGGTAATGGCTGGCGATCAGATGGTAAGAGTTCGAAAGAAAATTATGGAAACATTAGCTCATCAGTTTCGTTAGCAGCACCCAAACCAGCTTATTCAGGATGGGAATCGAATGGTGACAGTGGCTCAGCTAAATGGCAGGCGAAACCCAGCAATGGAGCTGGTTGGAAAAAAGCTCCGAGCGGTGATAATAGCAACTCGTCAGGAGGATGGAAGAACGCCCAGCAAAATGGAGCTTCAAATGGCTGGAAATCAAACGGTGACGACAATAGCCAGGGATGGTCCTCTTCGAAAGATGCAACTCAAAGCTGGTCAACAAATGGCGATTCCTGGAATACTGATGAAGGTAACGCTTATAGGTTTCTTTAGAATTGGAATTTATTCCATATTCATAGGCACAGGAAACGGGCAAAGTGGTTGGAGCTCGAACGGCAGTGTGAACGATTGGTCAAAGAAAACTCAAGCTAGTAGTTGGGATAGTTCTGATGATGCAAGCTCAACCTGGTCTTCAGACAATGGTGGATCATCTTCCTGGGCTGATGAAGCTGACAATACTAGTTGGGATCGTAGTAAAAGAAGTTTTCCACGCATTGCTGCGAAAATTGTCTTTAAAAAATTCCCATCTTGGACTAAACCACGGAGATGGTAATCGAAGATATGTGGTCGACTAAGCCAAACGGAAGGTAATCGAAGATTTGTGGTGATCCAAGCCACGAGCATTAGAAGAGTGCGGAAAAAAAATAAGCCAAAGCAATAGTTAGGTTAGTGGAAGAGTTTGAAATCGATTGATTTTCTAATGAGAAATGAATTTAAGTGTTATTGATGTTATTGTTTTGTTGATTATTTTGTAAATTTACTGAAAGAAATTAAATACAATGTTATAATTTGATTTTTTTTTAGAAAATGCTAGTTTATAAAAGAAGTTAAAATTTAAAAGTGATAGTCTGGCAGTATGAAGTTTATGACTCTAGGTTCCAGCAATTAATTCCCTAAATCACGTGCAATTTCAGCATTTTTCTTACAAACAAAGTATCGCACCACAACCCATCTCGGGTCATCGATTTTGGAGTTGGTACAGTTCTATTTTTGAAATCGACTTTTTTCCGATTGAAATTTTTTGTTATTTAGACTATATATTTGTTAATTAGGTTAAGAATTCATTCTACTGTTGATTTAAGTCAGGTAGCTATTACTCAGTGCTACGTTAACTGAAAGCTCGGTACGTGGTACCTTGTCCGTACCTGGATTTGAACTAGGAACCCAACCACTAGAATTCAGGCTACAATTTTACACCTGCTGTCATTTTGGATGTTAAGCTTGATTTTAATCTGCGATTGCAAATTGCCACTGATATCAGTTATCACCAATAGAAACTCAAAGAGCGAGTTCACCACTTGAATCGCAATTTGAAACTTTGTCTTGGTCTTTGAACTTGAAACTTAGTCCTAATCGAAACTCCATACGATTTTTTTTTTTTGCTGAAAAAAAACTATTCTTAAAATAATTCGAAAAGGTAAAAAAGTCCTTTAGTCAGAGTTGACTCATGTCATAGCTAAAAAATTCAGCTTAAGGTCACTCAAGTATTCGAAAGAACTCTGAAATTCCGAGTCCTGTTATGTCAAACTTATGCTCGAGGATAATCGAATCTTAATCTTTTCATTCAGTAAGACATTTTCAATCTAACTTCTTTAATAATATAAAGTAAGGGTATTAAAGTATAGGAAGTGCATAAGGTTTCCTTTAGCTTCCAACTTCCAACAAACAACTGAAGCGTAAAGGAAGTGTACAGTCAGAATAAGAAACGGTCGGGGGATAATGCAAGATCTTTCAAGAATCCTGAGTTTAATCAATCCCGGCCAATTTTCTGAAAAAAAAATCAAAGAGTGGGGGAACTCTGCTTGCTACGATGCGACAAGAACTTATGGGTTACCAAGAGTAAAAATTTCGTAAAATCGTTAGCTTCCCACATCAGGTAAAGTAATATTTTTAGTGGCTAAACAATATGTTTTTTTAGCTTTTGATTTAGGCAATAAGATCGAAAGGAAAACACTAAATTAACAATCAATTATTTTTTATTTCATTTTCATCATCAATTTTCTTTTTAGGACCTACTAGCTTCCTCCTTATTACCAACCATTACTTTGTGCCCATCCTCCGTTGTTTCCTCCCTTTTGCCATCCATTACCCCCATTGTTTCCTTGGGTCCAGCCACCATTGTTTCCGCCCTTTTGCCAACCTCCGTTTCCAGCTTGAGTCCAACCAGCGTTTTGTTGCCAAACTTGAGTCGAACCACCGCCATTTCCTCCCTTTTGCCAGCCACCCCCATTTCCACCCTGGGTCCAACCGCCTCCATTTCCTCCCTTTTGCCAGCCACCGCCATTTCCACCCTGAGTCCAACCGCCTCCATTTCCTCCCTTTTGCCAGCCACCGCCATTTCCACCCTGAGTCCAACCGCCGCCATTGCCACCCTTTTGCCAGGCATTACCATTTCCGTTCTTCTGTGAGCTGCTACTGCTTCCACTGAACCATCCAGCAGAGACGACTGCAACTAAGGCCAACAAACAAATGAATACTTTCATGATGAATAAATAATTTAATGGTTTTTCTCGATGTAAATTGTTGAAATGCGTCGAATCAACTGATGCTGCATACCGCTGCCGACCAACTATTTATATATTTCTTAAATTTTCGAAACAGTCTTCAATTGTAGCATATTATTTCAAGCAAATCGTGGTAAGCTGCAGGCTTATTTGAAATAATTAAGTGAACAGAAGTAAAACTCATAAGTTTCGATTAAAAAAAAAGATGCAAATTCTTTTCAGTTTCGAAAGAACATAACCCTGGCGTGTAGCGATTTTGGGGTTCATCTCAAATATTACGAAACTTTGAAGCCTTATGAATGCAACACGAAATCTATCATCCAAAAAATTCACATAAATCGTAAGAATGCACTCGACCGGATCATAAACATGCATTCTCGAGGTCAATAATTGCATTTAATTCATGCAAGACGTACGCAGTCTTATGCTTCCGGCTAATCCAATTTGATATTTTCTTCGTTTTTACCTTGGAAATGAATGCGTTTTCGCAATAAATTTGCAGATGTTCAAAGATTGCAACTTTTTTCATACATGAAAAAATTAAAATTTTCAAGAAAATCTAATGCATTTTAGCAGGTCGAGGCTGTCGATGAATTTATATTTGTATAAATAGTAAATGAGGCCGTAAGCGTGAGAAGTATTAAAAAGAGAATAAGATTTTTAATGCGTTTCTTTAAAATGACATTTATTGATGTGATTTATGATTATGACAGCCTAATTTTGAATGATTGCAAAGTAGTTTATCTGAAGATGTTAGTAACTGAAGGTCAGAGCCCTTTGAGGACCTAATGCCGCGTTTACACATATGGCGAACGTTTCGCCGGGGAGCTTGGCAAATTACTTCCCTCCATGTTTTCGAATGTGAAAAAAAACAGGCGAGAATAGACAAGGTGACCATTTACACACTCCGCTCGCCAACATTTGCCATGTGTGTAAACGCGGCATAATGCCGCGTTTATACATAGGGAAGAACATCTCGTGAGGGCAATTGGCAAAACATTCGACAAGACTCAGCAAGACATAGGGTGAATTGTTTATTTAGGATATTGCACCATCCAACACGCACCATGCACCTTTCGACAGTTGTGAGCTGTTTTGTTCAGTTCAGTGAACGATGGCTACAGGGATACAGGTTGTGGCTATTGCAACTGCCTGGTGTGCGTTGAGTTATTTCAATCTGTGCCACGCAAGGATATGTTTGAAGTCCCGGCGAAAAATTCGAAAATGTAAATGAACATTCGCTACCCTCTCGAATCCCTTTGACTCGGTACATAAAACCGACTTCGCTTCCAGCGGCTTCGAGCTAGGGCGAGACGGTCATAAACACTCAGGCACAGCAATAAAAGGATCATTATCCCTTCGTAAAACAAACAAGAGCCGACGAGCAAGCCATTTACACACGCGTGCTTGCTATGAAAAACACAGCCGAGAATAGACAAGGAGACCATTTACACACTTACCTCGTCAACATTTGCCATTCCTCGGCGAGAATGTAAACGCGGTATAAGAAGAAGCAGAAGAAGGATGACATTCAAGTATACTATATATTGTGCTGTTTGATGCTTAGCAAGTACAACTTCAAGAATTGTCAAATAAAACTGAAACAAATAAAACAAAGAATTGTCAAATAAAACTGTAACATTTTGAGCCCGAAGCGTATCTGATATTTCAATCAGTATAGGCAAAATGGGGAAACACAAAAGACGGCGAAGGAAAAATAAATCAAAATTTAAATGAATAGTTGATGATTAGCACAATTCTAATCACAAAAGTACATCTGATATGCAACTATGCAACTGGGAATTTATTTTTGAAAAGAGTTGAAAACAGTGATCAATTCAGAGTGGGCTCGGCGCAACCACCGATCGCAAAACTGTTTATGTAGTTGGGTAGATGGTCGGATTCAAACGGAAACTCTGATGTTGCCTGCAAATCCAGGCTAATTATGGATGAGCTTCCCGGACTTGTGTAGCCGAAACGGACTGAGACTGCGCACGAATGTGTCGGAAATATTTCCGAAAGGTTTTGGAAATATTTCTGAAATGTTTTCAGACATTTGAGGCTGTGACTTTAGGATGGATTTTCACGACACATTTCGAAAATGTAAAAAAAAACCCCAAAAAACTGCAACCACCGAATATTACTACGGAAAATTCCCAGAAACTGTACCAGCCGTAGGCGGGTTCGAGGCGAAATGAAATATGCCAGAAAAATGGCGTAGCACGTATTGTATCATCTAAAGAGTAATTAAAATTAGTGGGACATTATTTGTGGGAGAAAGAGATAACTTATCATTTGTTAACATTTAGTGAAAGTCGGTTTAGAGCGCACCAATTAGCGAAATTTGACACATCGCGTTGCAGGATCGTATAAACATCAAGTGATGATGTTGTATTAAAAATCTTTACGTCATTAGCGTAGATTAATATGAAGGATCCTGGACCAAAAGTGATCAGGTCATGAATTTAAATAGGAAAAAGAATGGGACCAAAGTGGCTCCCTTGTGGAACACGTGATGTGACCATTATGCCAGTGGATAGAACGCCACGAAATCGAACGTTCTGCTTGCGATTTGAGAGATATGATTTAATTCAGCCAATAAACATATTAAGAAATTCAATAAAATGCAATTTACATATAAGCATGTCATGGTCCCGCCTATCGAAAGCTTTCGCGGGGGCGATGTAGATGCAGTCAGCTTGCAAAACTTGTGTAACAGGTTAGATGCGGTAGATTTACCTTTAATAAAACCACGCTGGCAAGGTGAGATTACTGACTTAGAGTGAAAAGATAACACTTCGGTAACTATAGCTTCAAAGAGCTTGGCAACGTGATTGGTCTATAGTTGTTCACGGCTTCTCTGCTGCCTTTTTGTGAATCGGAGTGAAGAATATTTTCATTAGCTTGAAAGAAAGACTCTCTAAGCTCGTCCATATAGTTGAAGTAGGCAGATGAGTTTTCAGAAACGAATCTATTCCGTAATTCCTCATAAACTTTATAATCATCCTACACTTTCCACGCCTTAATGTTCAAATTCTTGAGATTTATTAAATCTGGTTTGATCTATGGAAAGAGTTTCAAAGGTACACAGTTCCTCAAAGGCACACAGCGAGCAAAGCAACAGAATAAGATAGAATGAAAGTTTATGGTTGCAAAGTTTACGTTAGATTCTCAGTTGCATTTGGCCACTACTTTACACAGCGAATCAAAGTCAAGTTTCTTAAAGTCAAGTTTCTTGATTCCATTACGCGCCTCTCTCGCCCCCTGGAATGGTACTCATGAGTAATTTTTACTCACATGCGGTATATATTTCGTCGCACATCAGCCAGCTGGCCACTCTGACTGCCATGAGGCTAGAAGCTTTATAATCTTTTTATGTTTAATGATAAAATGAAAAATGTACATAATACTATTGTTGCCTTCTTTTTAGTAAAAACATGTACCTAAAATCATCCAAAAATTTACTGTACCATTCTAGGCTTTAAGTTATAAAGATTAACAAAGTTAGACTAAGTTAGTACATAATCATTAATTTGAAAATTGATATGATGAGCTGGATGATGTGTAGATTGTTTAAGTAGAGGAGATGAGCATCGTTTAATCGAGACATCAGAGGAACTCGTCGAAAAAATTAGGTCCGAAAATCGTCCGTTTGAGTTGTGGATATAGTTGATCTGCTTTAGACCAGTTGAAAGAATAGCGTCAATGGCGCCAAAACATCGCGAACTGTCACACCCCCAGTGAATCAATGGCAGTGATAAAGGAGATGTTCGCAGGAAATTTCATGTAACGCATTCCATTACGCGCCCCTCTCGCCCCCTGTCTCGACGGACTTTTTTCTCTGAGCATACCTAAAATATGGTTCACAGTAAGAAACCAGCCACGGTTGCCCAATTGAAATAATAATTTGCGATGAAATGGGCGATGTTTCATTATGTCTAGATAACAATGTGTTTACAGCACTATGCTCTACATCTGGACTATGTAGCCTTTCAAACATAAATATCCCAAATGTCTTTTTTATACAAATATGTGTTTTTTTTAACATAAAATCAATGTTTTTTTTAAATGATTTGTACAAATGCACAAAACTTATTGGCCCATCCTGTATTTTCAATGTAAATACAAAACGGCTTTTTGAACATTTTGTGTAGTAGAAATGAATTAAGTTCTATACTTACAGTTTATTTGAAATAAACACGGAAATGCTGATGCAAACTTACCTGAAAAGAGAGGAAAGGAATAATGTAAGTCTCAGTTTTAGCTTTATTTAAGGTAAATACGCCTGTGAATATATATATATACATATATATATATATATGTACATACATATATATATATATATATATATATATATATATATATATATATATATATATATATATATATATATATATATATATATGTATATACATATATATCTATATATATATATATATAAGGCGAAAAAAAATCGTGAACAAGCATATGATCTGCATTCACTTCAAGGGTCATACAATCAATATTTTCAACAGAAACACATTTTGTTTGCATCTTCAAAAGTACAAAGTATATTTTTAAAATTAAACATTAATATTTTTGTGCTTGAAAAATTCCCAATAATTTGAAAATCAAAAAAGGTTAAAAAAGATTGCAAAAAAAAGTCTGCGAATGACCACTTGCAGTTGGAAATCATTAATTTTTATTTACGCTGGTTGTGACAAATTTTAACATCTCCGACTTATATGCATCAAAACAATTTGCTCATAAAGGTTATTGATTTGTGATCACTGCAGGTGGTCATATCAGTCAAGTATGATGAAAATCAGTGCATACTTTCGAAACCACATTGTCAAAATAAAATTTTCATTGTACTAGGGGGCTTCGCCCCCTGCTCGCTTCGCTCACCAACCCCCAGACCATGTACGATTTTAAATTGTACATTTTACTGGACGTATGCACTAAAGCCGTGCGAAAATTAATATAAGTTCACAGTCGCAGAGATCAATTTTTTTGTTTACTTAGATCTGTAGAAAATGTTTCATCCAAACCTCGACAAATATTTCAACGTCGTTTAACAAAAAAAAAAAAAAAAATTTATGATCATTTTTGCGGGTCTCATTTTCCTTTCTTTCTCATAAAGCTTCCTCAAAAACGATGTTCTTCATAATTATAATTTTCTCTTCCATACGACATTCTAAAATAAAAATATAATTCGACCAAATTTCTAAAACTTTTTTTATTAATAGAGAGAAATAAATTTTTTTTTTTCAATTTTAATCATCCCGCAAAAACAATTCCAATTTGATTCGGCTTCGGAGGCTTATTCCGCAAAACGATCGAGTTTCCCGTATCAATATTCTCTGCTTTGATAAGCTTTAGAGACGATATACGTTGTCTATGCTGATTTATAGACAAGAAGGGAACAATCATCACAAATGATTAAACTTTATAAAAAAAATGAAGTTTAAATTTAAGTCAAAATGACTCTTTTCAAATCCTGCAAGGATTTTAGCGGACGTTTACGAATTCTCCTATTAATTTGATCCCACAAATGCTCAATGAGATTCAGGTTTGGCGATTGTGGAGGGGTTTTGAGAAGTCGACCTACTCTGTAAAGCAAACATTCTTGAACCTTTCGGGCAGTATGTTTGGGGTCATTATCTTGTTGAAAATCATAAGTTTCCTCTAATTCAAATTTTCTGGCACTCTCAAATAAATTGTCGCTCAGAATATCAAGGTACATATGCTGATTCATAATACCTTCAATTATGTGCAGTTTACCCACTCCTCCAGCACTCATACACCCCCGAACCATTATATTTCCTCCGCCGTGGTTCACCGTAGGTCTGAGGTTTTTGAGTTGGAGGGCTTCCTTCGGTTTCCGCCATACTTTCTGTCGTCCATCGGACCCAAATAAATTGAATTTGCTCTGGTCCGAAAAAATAACACGTTCCCAGAACGAAGGAGGCTTGGATAGGTGTTCCTTAGCAGACTAGAGACGGCGTTTCCGATTAAATTTATTTATAAATGGCTTCCTCCTTGGGACTCGACCGCGAAAGTCACTTTTGTGCAAATGGTTACGGATAGTTTGTGGTGTAACTGCCACTCCATAATTCTGCGACATGTTTTGCGCGATTGTCAATGCATTTGAACCCGGTTTCTCACGAATCACTTTTAAAATCTCTCGTTTATTCAGTTTTGGCAGGCGTCCAGTACGAGGCCTGCTGGCCGCGCATCCTAATTCTTCAAACCGTTTTATAATTTTATGTACGGTAGAAGGATTTTCGCTAACAATTTTGCCGATTTCGCGGATAATTTTTCCCTCTCTTCGTAGGTCAACTATTAATTCTCGAACCGATTCGAAAACTTCCATTTTCGTAGCTATCAAAGGACTAAAATGGATTCAAATTTCGAAAGGACTCATACCTTTTATTTCTCTAAGCCATGTGCAATAAGCAATCAAAGTTTAAAGCAATAAATGTTTTCCCAAACTGCTTCAATACCTTCATTAAAACATGTGTTCACGGACTTTTTTTTGTCTAGTCTAGTGATGCGCATATACTCAAAGTCATTTGAAGGATCTTTAAATGACAAATCCTAGTGAACTTTTGTACCAAACAAAATTTTATTGCTTTATTGAGTAAAAAAAACCCATCCAAATCCATAAATGAATGTAGTTGAATTTACAGTAGCAGATACCCATCAGCTTCGATTGGTGTTCACGGACTTTTTTTTGCCCAGTGCATATATATATATATATATATATATATATATATATATATATATATATATATATATATATATATATATATGTATATATATGTATATATATATATGTATATATATATTATATATGTATATAAATATATATATTTTATATATATATATATATATATATATATATATATATATATATATATATATATATATATATATATATATTAAATTGCACAGATACGTACTTTTTTTTAAAAAACAAAACTTTGTTTTTGATTTTATAAACTAAAAAGTGTGTTTATGTCCTTTTTACCGACATCAGAGAAAATAAAAATTGAAAATAGTTCAAAAGTTTAGAATAAAACTTTATGGAAGCTAACAAATTAGAATACGCTACAAGCCAGCCAATGCTAGGGAATATTTTTTTAATTCCTTTTGTCTCGACATTAGGCTTTATTGAGAAAGAAATTTTCAGCTTTTCCGTAACACTTGCTTTCAAACACTGACCATCAGTTGATATGCCATGCGAGATCTCATTTTAGACGTCTTTTCTACACAAAAAAAATCAATCGAAGGTTACTCAACGGAATTATTTTTTTTTGCGGTAGCAGAAATACAATATGAAAAGTCCATTAAGAATTCGTGTGAGTAAAAAAGGTCAAAGGTAATGAAAATCAGTTTTTTATATATATGCAAAAACTATTTTAACAATTTGACATTCCATGTATTTCAAGAATTATAGCAAATAATCGTACATCAGTGGATTTTAATATTTTAGTCAATTGCTGATCTCTTAAATTTCTCTGGGAATGTCAATAGTGTCATAGGGAACGTCAATAGTCTAGTTTTTTTTTTGCACTCGGACTGTGTGAAATAAATCAATTTTAAATTGAGTAAATAAGTTAAGTTATTTATTGAATTTACGTCAAAATTTTAGATTTTCGAAGTAAAATTAATAGAGTTTTAAGTATTCCTGTTCCTAGAAAAATAAAAGTCACTACGAAACGATGCCTTTATCGTCACGTATCTTTAAATAAAGAATGTCTATAGCTTCTAACACAGCAGCTAATTACTGTGCGAGTTTCAGTAATTCATTGTTATAGTTAAATCCGTTCTCATTTATAAACCTGCGGTGTTAGAGCTGAAGAAATGTTTAAACGAATCAGATTCAATTATGAGAGAATTTTTCATCTTGAATTACTCATTTTTATGTTTTAAAACCTAATTAATTGCTGAAGGCATAGTTTTAAAATGTTCAAACAGTTCGAAAGGCTCTGGAGGACTTTAATATGAAAATGTTTTTGGTTATGGGCTTAATCGAAAGTAAAGAAAACGAAAGTCAAATACTGATCAATTAAACATTTTATTTCTAAAATATTTCGCAGTATTTACCAAGCTACAGTTTCTTGGAGCGCCGGTTTACTCATGTACTAGCTTAGAGTTAGGCTAATGCTAAGCTCTGTGTGTGGTATCCCGTTCGCACCTGGATTTAAACCGCAGACGACTTCATACACGAGAAGCCAGTCCGCTACCCGAAACTATTAACCAATCTAAAATATTGCAAGGGTCCTACATAACAATTTTTTTTCTTAGCACAGTAGGTTTTCGTTTCAATCATTGGTTGATAAGACTCGATCTTACAGGAGATTGCTAAATAAAACAACAAATTTTTGCTAACAAAATTTATATTTTCAAAAATTGCATATAAATATAACAAAGACTATGTACAAATCAATCGTCAGAGATTCATTGATCTTATTTTCGATGTAAACCTGTCTTTTTTGACCATGAATACCATTTGCCGTTTGAACCATGTCATTGCCGTTTACCATCCAGAGGTTTCCCATCCGTTTCCGCCTTGGGTCCAACTGCCACCATTTCCTCCCTTTTGTTGCCATCCATTACCGTTACCATTCTGTGCCCAGCCGCCACCGTTACCTCCTTTTTGCCATCCATTACCGTTACCATTCTGTGACCAACCACCGTTTCCTCCCTTTTGTTGCCATCCATTACCGTTACCATTCTGTGCCCAACCACCACCATTTCCTCCCTTTTGCCAGCCACCACCGTTTCCTCCCTTCTGCCAACCACCGTTTCCGTTTTGGGACCAGCTACCACCATCTCCATTTTGGGTCCAACCACCACCGTTTCCTCCCTTCTGCCAGCCGCCACCGCTACCGCCCTGCTGCCAGCCACCGCTGCTACCACCTTGGTATCCAGCATAAGCAACAGCAACCAGAGCCAACAAGCAAATGAAAAGTTTCATTTTTAATAATTTGTTTTGAATTAAAGAAGTGAATTGTTGAATTGAGTTGAAACAACTGATGCTAGTTACCCGTGATCATCAACTATTTATACGATCCCGCATCGAATATGATCTAGATCGGAGAATTTTTTCATTGCGATTTTTTTAATGGAATGCAACGAGAAAATAACCATATTTAGTCGAAATTCGTTAAATTCATGAAATATGAATTTTTGCAGTAATTGATGAATTAATTTGCTCCGATATATTTTCCTCTAGCCAAAAGTTATGCGTAAGTTTATGTTGCGGTACATCAATGACGAAAAAAGTGTGCATGTATTACACTAGTTAGTGATGAGTGCAGTGAAGTGAATGGTTTGCGATTTTCATTAGATTTTGCAATATAATGAAACGAGTTAACAAAACGTATTATTTCGTTTTCACTAAATCACATTTTATATATAAAAATATACTTATCAATAGACAGTAAATAGGAGTGAAAAGTGTTCAGAACGGTTACAAAAGCTTCTGAATTTTTTTGTGGAGTTGGACTATTTTTACAAATTGTGATTGATAATTTCTTTTGAATTATCAATTCTTGTATTTTTCGATTGTTTGTAAATCTTTGGAAGAATGCATTCATTTAAAACTACCTAAATATTTTTGATTCAAAAATAGGGATAACATTTAGAATTATAATTCAGTTTTTCCTTGCAAGAGTAATTAATTATTAAGAGTAATACTTTCAAGGTTAAGAAAATGGGGAAACATATTGAAATCCCGTTTTTATACTAGCCAGTTATGTGCCCAAAAGCTCTGGGTAATTCAATCTATTATTGGAGTGATTTTTTTTCTACACCGAAACGACGAGGAAAGCAAGCAAATACCCAAAACTAGACTCTTGTGGTCCTCCAAACAAATTTTCTGTAAATGCCAAAATGGCTTGTGTTTTAAAAAGGACCTCAAATCGTTATATCTTGACAGATTTAATACTTTAAGACACCTTTGTTTCTTATATAATTTATAGAAAAGCCTATATACAAATAACTTTGGAAGACTTTTTGGGAAGGATTAAAGACATGAACATAAAAAACTATAATTATACAAAAACGATTGCTCATGGTTTGAAAGATTTTGTACCTGGATGGATAAAAATTTGGAGTTTGAAGTATGTATCATGTTTTTGCAAATTTTGAATGTTTTAATTGTACATCAAAATTGTACAACAGTTCCATAGTAGAGATGGGCAAAATGCCTCATGACACAGCACTGATCGCTCTTTTTTACAGGATTTTACAGTATTGCGCCGTACTCTCAGTACAGTGTTCGCTTCGCATTTCTTTAAGTTTATTCAAACGAAAGCTTTCGCGAGCAGACTATGCTGTGCTTTTTTCAGGCGCTGCACTGTAAGAAAGATCCATCAGTGGTGAGCCATGAGGCATTTTGCCCATCTCTATTCCATAGATCTACAATAAAAAAGAATTCCATAACCGTTTTGATTTTCATTTCTCACAAAAAGAAAGACAACACTTTGTGAATTTTTCTCATAGGACTTCCTATTACAGAAGAGGTTCAGGTCATCTCAAATGATGCGATAAAAATTAAACAATTTAGAGGAGGGCACATTCAGCTTTTAACACAAGCTATATGATTTTGCAGCCTCATTGATTTAATGTTACGAAGAAAAGCATAAGAAACTTTGATTAAATCAGCTATTTCTTCGATACAGTACTTTCGGTGGTTGCGGTTCTCACTCTCAGTGGTTCTCTAAAATTATCAAAACTCTAAATGTACGAACGAGCTTCAAAAACAAAATTTACAAAAAAAAAATGCTTACTAATTGGTAAAAACTGAAAATTTCTGTTTTACCTTAAGGGGGGTCATTGTTTGTGGGTCCAATTTTCAAATCTATTTTCCGGAGTTCATTATGAAGGAACAAGGAAAGGATCGATTCTTTGCGGTCAGTAAATTTTTAAAAAAAATATATCTCCACACTTGCGATCTCAGGATGCCATTGAACGCCCTTTTCTCAAAATGCCGGTGTTACTCGACTACCAAAAGACACATTTTTAATTTTTATCGTATTAGCTATATTTGGAAAGTTTTTTTTTCCAAAATTTTGAATGTTTTGAAAATACCGATAAAAAATATTTTAATACACATTTTTGAAGGTAGTAGAAAGTGTTGAAATGGACCGAAATAGAATGTAGAGAAAGCCTCATGTCCCTATGCAGCAACGTGATTTTTAAACATCTAATAAAATTGGTTTTCTTAAACTCTTGTCTCTCAATTGGGTAAACTGGCACTCTTGTCCCTCAATTGGAAAACTCTTGTCCCTCAATTGGAAATTGGAAATTTTGGGAAGACGCATTTAAAGATTTACCATGAAATAAGACATGATTAATGAGATCCGCAATTATAATCATCAATAGCAGACCCATAGAGCACCTTCTTCTTCAAAGAGGTGTACTTTTATGTCATTCATGTCTTAGAGGTGTACTTTTATAGCAACATTTTTTACGTGGACTTTTCTGCCATGGCATTTTTTTACATATTAATTTGACTCATAACTTTACTCATTTCATTAGAAAATTGAATTGGAAAAGAGAACTCGTATATTCTATTTTTATTTTTACTAGTATTTATTCCATTTGAAATTTTAACTTGTCTAGAATATTTTTTTATGAGCGTGGGTTGGAGCAGTGTCTACCTGCGTCTGAAGAAGCACTATCTAAGAAGGATCCCAACGTCCCTAGAAAGGATCCGTACACTATAGAGGCAAAAGATTGACAGATATCTGCATTTGGTTGACCCTGAGGAAACAACTACCAGTTATCAGCAGGCTGATTCGCAGGCTAAAGAGGATTCGCAGCTGACTCGAAAAATTCTGCAGATTCATTTGCACCACAGTTGGCTGATCTTGGCTAAACCATTGTTGACTCTTCACGAAGATAAGTTTTTGCGGAAGACCAGTTTGTTGGAGTGAGGCTATGGAATGTCAATCTTTTTTCCCTTGCAGTAGTGAAAAAAGCTTGGGTAGCCTAGTGGGTAGAGCACTGGTTTCTTGTGTGCGGAAGTCCATGGTTTGGATCCAGGTTCCGACGAGGGACCGCGCACCAAGCATTGAGTTCACCTAGCTCTGAATACTTACTTAATTTAATCAGGGATAAAGTGAGTTGTGGAACTAATCACTCCATACTCGTGTCCACATTGATTATAAATTTGTAATGAAGGTCTCTACCAGCTTCAACCACTAGACCCCTACTTGTAGTAGTCAAAATAATAACGGACCTGCTCGTGAGAGGATTGTTCACGCAAATCTCTTTTCTAACTTCAGCATGGATGATCTAATCAATTATCTGTCATCCGCCTACCTACCAAAAACCTAAGCCTAAGTGACAAATGTCACCACAAAGTCGTTCAGGATGAAGAAATTGCTGCTCACAGATACGGACGCCAAGGCGCAGCACACCATTTGGAGCAGCAAGGATATTAACGAAGAAGATTTAGAGACTCATATTAGAGACTGAGTATTATTATCAATCATAATCAATAATATCAATAATAAATCCAATTATAATCTGGAAAATATTCCTAACCCTTAAATGACTAGACATCACTCTGCAAAACGGGCCAGGGAAAAATTAATACAAAACGGTACGATTCTTGAAGGACGCGCATTTTTTGGTCACTAAAAATTCACTCTGAAATTCGGGTCAACCTACAACTCTGACTGGTCTCCTAATCGCAGAAACACAAACTGGAAGACATTTAAACGGCAACCTGTTCATGGTTTAGCTTCACTCCCAGCATTGACTTTGAGGCAGACCTGGAGGTAGCAGTAAATACACTCTAATATACATATTACAAGGAAGTTCGAGGACTCTGTAAAGGTGGAGCTTTTGGAGTTGAAGCCATTTTGGAAACGTCACGCAAAGCCTAGTATGTAGGCGAAATAGGAAATTTACAATTAATAGACTCCACCCAAACATCCACTGGTGGGCATAACATGAAACTGCGACTCTTAACCAGCTACCGCTGTTAGAAGTGTCAGGGACAGGCAGTCTGAGTCACTTTCTGGCGCTAGGAAAAACTAGGCAACTCTACTTCGGTGACCTCTGACTGGTGGAGCTTATGTACGTGGTGGAACAGGATTTGTTAAAAGGTCTGAAGCCTTCGATGGCTACATAGATTGAGCTTTTAAGCTACATGACTTCTTATCTGCGATCGCTATGAACTAGTAGGTATATACGTGATTGTGACAACCAGGCATAGCTAGCCTAATCTTTCTCTTTATTTGGTTTTATCAGATATAAATGTATATCTGATTTATCAGTTTTTTCTTTGCTATTTGTTCTAGAGCCTCATGAATGTCAGTTGAAAATTTATGAGCTTGAGTTGGAAATTTTCGAACATAAAAAATACAAAATCGTTCTATAACTGAATTCTGTTGACCATAGGTGACTAGATAAACACAAAGGTAACACCATCGCGAAGGAACCTGAACAATGCCGCGGGGATTGATAAGTCGAATCTTTTAGACAATATCAAACTTGAATCGTAATATTTGAATTTTAAGAGGATTGTGAAAAATTAATAAAATTACAAAAGAGCGTTTGCTCAATAAAAAGAACCATCACATAAATCAATCATAAATCAAAGGGACTTTCAGAGAGTGGTAGCTAGTTGTAAAATTCAACAGAGTTTTGGACAGTTGCAATCGAAATTAATAGTACAAATCGTATTCGATACCCAGATTTCATTTTTTTTTGGCTATATGCACTTGCAGAACCTTGAGTTTCGTATGTCAAATAGAACTAAAAAATCAACTTCAACTTAGCTAACATGCAAAAAGTTGAGGATAGGAATAAAAGCTTGGTGTACAAAATCAATGTTTGATGATTTTTTATTCTTTTTTTTGACATTATTTTTGCAAGCTTTTCAATTTGAATTTTATTCAACTTTTGAAGTCTTAATTGATAATGCCAAATGTGATAAAAACAATTGTTGATTGTTTGCGCTTTATTACAGCTCTAAAAAAACATCTATTCAACAAATCATACTAATATAATAATCATATTGGTATATACAAGCCTCTTTCTAGCAAGATCACAAAATATCCATCCAAATAAATTTTTACCAACCACCGTTTTGTTTCCAGGCGGCGCCATTTCCATAGCCACCTTGTTTGCCGGATTTACCCGATGATTGCCATGGTCCACTTGAACCACCACCGACTTGCCATCCAGAGGATGATCCTCCACCGATTTTCCATGCAGACATAGATGAGCCACCGCCAAGACCTCCTTGCCAGGCACCGTTGTTACCGTTTTGCCATCCATTGTTCTCTTCATCATCTTGCCAGCCATTGCTTTCTTGAGCCCAGTCTCCACCGTTCCCATTTTGTTGCCAGCCACCATTCTGTGACCAACCGTTGTTACCATTTTGTGACCAACCATTGTTTCCGTTTTGTGACCAACCATTGGTTCCACCTTGCTTCCAATCTCCTCCGTTTCCATTTTGCATCCAGCCACCATCGTTGCCTCCTTGTGACCAACCATTGTTTCCACTTTGTTTCCAGCTATCGCTACCTCCTAGCTGCCATCCTCCATTTCCTCCTTGTGACCAACCACCACCATTTCCTCCTTTTTGCCATCCATTACTACCACCACCTAGTTGCCAACCTGATCCACTTCCGTATCCACCATTTTTCGATCCTGATCCTGACCAACTACCAACGGCACCTCCTGTTCAAAGGAAAATATATTTGCTTAATCAGAGTGTCCTAGTGACATGTAACAAAATCGCTGATTACCGTATGCTACAGCCGCCAAAGCTAATACACAGGCGAATACTTTCATTTTGTCAGAAAGGCTTACTTGACTTTACTCAGTGGAAATGCGTTGGATGAACTGTTGCTGATTACCCCGAGGCACCAACTATTTATACTCAAAAATTTCAGCAAGTTAAAATCAGTGAATTTCAATTGAAATTTTTCATTTGCAACTTGAATCATTCTTTTTTTCTGCTTTAACCGCTTGTTTAAAAAAAAATCATAGACGTATTAAACTTCGCTGAAAAAAGCTTGCATTCAAAATTCGTCTTAATTATGAATTTCAACTGGTTGAATGTTAGCTCTGAAAAGTGCAATGGACATTATCTACATTTTACATATCTATTCACGTCAGTACATAAAATTCATATTTCCAAAATTATTTCTCCACAAGCAGCCAGTTGATTGTATTTTTGAGCACCGGTTTGACATCCTACTTGTATTAGGGAGGTAAGATGGATAATGGCACCTACCCATTATTTAATATTATTAAAATTATTTACTTTAACCGCATTGATATGAATAAAAATTTAAAAACAGAACAATAGATTCAATTGTTTTTCAAAATTCGCATAATTTTATAGATTCAAATAAATTCATCTAATTTCCTTGATATCTTCGAATCTTCCCAATGTTCAATTGTGAAACATACTTGTAGCTACTAGGTCAAGAAAATATGCTAAACGAATGATAATTTAATCAGATTAAATACTTGAAATCATACTATTATAATTATCTTACAAATTGTGTTCTTTTTGGCGCGCGTCTAATGTGAAATTGTCTGGAACGTGAGCGACTTGACGAGGAAAATGATTGAAACATTCAAGTTGCTAACCAGAGCAGATAAGCATTGTGAAGGTCAAAGAAATGATCATAGATTGTGTGAAGTCCGAGGATATATAAATTCTTCTGAAGAAGACGGCTTGAGATTGGGGGAAAAAATGTTATAGTATGTTCAGATAAATTAAGTATTGGAAAGTTCACGAAAAATATCAAGTGGAAGTCCTAGATCGTAACTTCCGAAAATCTTCTTGGTATTGAAAATGCAGATATTTGCTGAACCAGTAGACCTGCTGTGTAAATTTACGGTCTGTTTCACTAAAGTTATTTGATTTTCATTGAAAAAATTATGCCCACTGCTTGCATGGTCTAGTGACTATAGCAGAGGCTGTTGGAGTGGAAATTTTCAGTTTGGACGAAGGAAGCGAAAATATTGTTGCATGCATACATGGGGCGAAGACACATTTGTATAAAAGCCATCTATCTGAATAATGAAGCAAAAATAGACCATAATAACCTAGTGAGCGCAAAAATTAGACAAGTATGTTCAAAAATTGTCTAGACTATGCGACACATTCAACAGAAGCATATATACAGTCCCACCTTAGATTGAGGAATTCAGTCAGAACTAGCAAATCAAGCAAAGATAGGCCATTTTTTGAATCGTGAAAGTTTTTATTGAAACAAAGGCGTCTTTAGTCCAACGCAAACTACTAAAGATTTTGAAAACGAATTATATCACAAGCCCAAAAACACAACAATATATAGCCTCATCAAATGCACGCAAGGGAAGAATTTACTTTGAGACACTTTTATGCATTAATGTTGCGACTCTAAGACCTACCAAAAAATAGTGACATCACTTAGGAGGATGTAATCCTTGGCAATAAAACAAATACTGCTACCTTTTTAAAAGAAGCTGAAATACATTCTGGGTTTCGGTTTAGATTTAACCCATCTGAATATATACCAAGGTGATCTAAAAATCTCCACACCGGAGATTCCAGCTTCAATGGGAAGTTTAGAAAAGCTGGTCTTATCGGAGAAGGCGCCTTAGTCTTGCTCAGGAACACCAGCAACGGAGAATTCAATCTCCTTCAATCTCCTGATCTCGAAGCGGGTGAGGAGGAGCGGGTCATCGGATCCGACGAAGATGTGAACAGCATCGTCATAAATAAAGTTGATGGTCTACCAAACTAAGGTTCACGACTCCAAGGCAGCGTCAGGAGCTCCTCTCTTCCGTCTGTGTAGGAACGCGAACCACACATTGATACAAAATGCATATTTTTGCATGAATTTTCAGGTATACCAAGAGCTACACCCTCATCAAGAAGTCCAGGACTGTCCTTGTTTCGTCAAACTTGAAGGAAAATTTCGCATTTGTAGTCGACATGGAGTAAGAGTCATCCTGGATTGCTTCATGCTACATGGCACGCGACGCTAATAATAGATGCAGACGCGACCGCACATTAGGAGCTATGTGGTAGTCCACGCACCAACTGGAGAGCTGAGTTATTGTATGAGCTCATATTGTCTAGCAAACTTGTTATTGCAAATATTGGGAATGAATCTACCTATCTAACGTTTAACTAAGTCGGGTCGTCAGAATAGATTGGCCCGTCCAGTATACTATTCTGGACCTACGTCTGGAGTATGACTTGAAGTAGTGTGTGGGACTCAATCCAGGAAAGGATGCGAGTCCGAAAAATATACTTGTCAGTGTAAGGATTGGCTTAGTACATTTTTCAAAAGGCTGTTGGGATGATCAGTGTATTTATCTAAAATTTACCGTCGGTGTTTTGGCTGCGGTGTACGGGGGAGATTGCTGAGGAATTTATTTATTTCAAGCCAAGCAAGGCATATAACAAAAAAAAAATAATAACAAATCACAATTTGAATTAAATATAAGTTTTCTTAAACTACACTATAACAAATTAGCATAAATAATTTTAAGTCCATATTCCAAACTTATATTTGGTCGTCAATTTGAGGAATTTATAAGGAAAAATGTTTTTTTTAAAGATTTTAGAGTCTTGAATAGAGCATATTTGAAACATGTCTTGGGAATAGATAAGGAATAGTAGTTGGAAAAATTGTTAAATATTTTGCAGCATCTGTTGATGGGCTCCCTGTCTCCATAAACAGTCCGATGCTGATGTTCATTGAGAAGACGTGTATACCTAGTACGTCTTACAGGGTTATTGAAAGTGATTTTATTCGAAAGATACTTAACGTTGATGAAGCCCCTAATTGCATCAAAAATGAAACATGAGCATAATACCGTTCTCCTCGAAGAAAGTGTCTCAAGGCTTAATCTGTAATTATAAGATGGCAAACTTTCAAAATTGTGTGGGTTATATATATCTCTCAAAGCAAAAATAACAAACTGCTTTTGGATAAATTCCAATCTATCGCTATAACAGTTGAAAATGGGATTCCAAACGATGCAGCCATATTCCTATACGTAAAGAGATTTTATAAGCCATAAGTTCTTAAATTCTTTCGCACGTCTCTTAATGAATCCTGGCTCTTGCTAGAACTTTGTCGCACTGAAGATTGAGGCGCAGCTTTTTATCTAGAACAACTCCGAGATCTACAACACTATCCACTTTTTTCAGCAACTGATTACTAAGGCGGTAATCAAAATTTAAAGAGCATGACTTGCGGGGAAAGCTTATGGCATGGCATTTGTCTACGTTAAGAAAAAGTTTATTGCGGTCACACCATCGCTCCAACGATAAGAGTTTCGACTGAAGGAAGATTGAATCGGATTCTTATTGAATAGTGTGGTATAATTTTAGATCGTCCGCATAAAAAAGGTGTGGAATATCGGATAACACTTCCGAAAGATCCGAAATAAAACTATTGAACAGAAGTGGACCTAAGTGGCTGCCTTGAGGTACCCTCGAGGAGACAGTAATGTTTTTTGAGAAAAAAATTGGAATTTTACATGTTGTGTTCGATTCCGAAGGTAGCAATCCAACCATCCTAGCAAGTTTCCGGAAATGCCTAGTTTTTGCAGTTTATATTTCAAAACATCATGGTCAACACGGTCAAAAGATACGTATACGATAGAGGTTGAGGCAAAATTGCAGAATCTCTCAATTTCTCTATTTGGTGTGAAGAAAGATCAGATCAAGCAGGAAATCCATGAGAAGTGATAGGAAGGATTAGCTTGTATACATCCCTGTTGGGAAGCACTCTAGAAACGAAGCTTGGCAAAATTCTTGAAATGTGTGGAGCTGTTTATGAGGGATAATATAGTGTAGTACGCATGCACGACTTTAGTGAGATTGTTGTTTACATGGGTTATTTGAGATATCTTGGTGTTCAGAATTAGTCCCAGATATGTAACGGTATTCTATCTAGGTATGGAATTTTGTAGTACTTATGAAGTATGTTGAGACACGTCGAAATATACTGCGTGCGTTTTCCGGCTATGAGCAGGTGCGATGAGGTCATCAGCAAACAGTAGGAATTTTGAGAGGGAGTTGAGGACGTGGAATATCGACTGTGTACATGGCGAAAGAGGATGGGAGAAAGAACAGATCTTTGAGGAATTCCGGCTGGGTTAGGATAGTATTATATAAGAGATTGCCGAGGATCTATTAGAGAGTAAACTGGGTGGATGAAAGCGAAAGAGGGTGAACATTTTATTTATTTATTTATTTATTTGGTACGTATTCAATGCAACAGGCAAAACTGCCCAATTACAGATTGGATACCATGAACAAAATAAAATAACAAGAACTAAATAAGAATATATAAATATAAGTATATAAAATAATAAAAGTTAAAATAAAATAAAGTAATAAAAAATAAAGTAGAGTAAAAAGAAAAAAAAAATCCATTACAAACACGAATGTCCAATTCTACAATAAATCGGCCTAGTAAAAAGTAGCAAGAAGTAAATGAGTAAATATAAATATGTAAAAAAAAAGTAATTAAAGTGGTAAATTAAATTAAGTAAAATTAAGTAGAAAAAAGAAGAAAATTAAGAAAATAGAAAATAAAACTAAATAGAAAAATATATAACTATAAATAAAAATAAAAATATACAGAAAATTCAAGTAATATATAAGAAAGTAAAATTAATTAGAGCAAAAAAGAAAAGAAAGAATCCATTATAAACAAGAATAGAAAATAAAACTAATTAATTAGAATCGAAAATTTTACTACGGACCATATTTTTGAAAATGGCAATAGATTGTGGAAGAGGACCAAGTTGAAGACTATTGTGAGTGCGTAAGAGTCGCAAAACGGGAGAGTAGAAGAAAGTGTCAGTACATGCATTAGGCCTTCTTACCAAACAATATCAAAGGCTTTTAGACATCGATGACACACACTGTGATGGGACTAAGGTTGTTTAGATGGGCTGCCAGGTCAGCTTTCAGGATTCAGACAAATTTGAATAGTGACTCTCTTGATTTCGTATTCTGAGAGTCACGTGAGGTGACTTCATCTCATTTTAAGTGACATTTTCGATCTATCGACTATTCCGAGTCACATGAAGTGACGAAGTGATGAAGTGATGAGAGAGAAAGTGAGATTTTCAGTCACTCGATAATATCAGGTGACTGTGGACAGAAGTCATATAAATTTATATATTGAATAAAATGAAGAAGGATTTTGACGAAGTTTAGATAGTGAATCTTGAAAAAAAGTAAGCAAATCTTATTTTGAAGGTATTTATATATTTTTATTTGAATAATGCGGCTAAATTCGACTACGTTTTCGTCGTAGCCGTTAGATGATTTTCCTGATAAATGTTTGGCTCGTTTGTTTGTGATTTGGTTGTTGTGTGTCAATTTTTGGAGTGTTTAATGTTTGATTTGTTGTTTTTCTTTAGTGTGTCTTCTAGTGTCTTCGTGTTTTTCTTGAATTTTTGATATTTATTAGGTAAAAAATAAACAATAAGCGACAATTCGAATGCCTTATTGAACTGATGGAGAGTCATCCACAAAGTCTGAAACGGCACAGCGAACACATAAAAACAACTTTTAATGTTCACCAATACTTTTTCCTAATCACTATATTTTTAATCTTGTATAGCAAGTTTTAGTATACTTGGTTCACTTGTAAATACCGTCTTCTTGTTTGTTTCACTAATCATTTGCTTGTCCCTGTGAATTTTCTGTTTGCTTTCGATTTTTCTTACTTCCATTTGAACTTTAATTTTTTTTTATTCTACTCCGTTCAAAGCACTTGTGATCTAAAGGGAGGGAAAGTTTGTGCGCGCCAGCGACATGCGGTGTTCCCAAGCCGCCTCCCATCTAAGTACTGCACAGAAAAGTACAGAAAACGTGAATCATAAAAATCATAATGTTGTAAATTCCGATAATTCTTTTTCTTACCGGTGATGGGATTCTTCTGAGCGACCAGTGGCAGTTTTCGGTTTATGTTCATCAAGTGAGTGTTATTGATAAAGAGGCAAAGGACGTTATGAAATCTTAGGTGGAAAACGTTTGACATTGACTGACTGACATTGACATGATTGAGTCACTGATTTTTTCACTGGTCATCATGAACCTTGCTGTGTTTCAACATTTCCCACCAATGCAAAAGCAGATTCCATCAAAGACTTAGAAGCATTCTGTTTTTCAGCGAAGGAGCGCCCGGAAAATGTTTCTTATTGGGCTTTGAAAATTCACCCTCTCGTCATTTAAGAGAGCTCAGTTTAGCTGATAAGTCTTTTTCCAGGACCTTGCACAGCCAGCAGGTGTCTCTTACACTTTCATGCCCCTTATATAACGATCTGAACGATTTCATCTCGGAGGTCTCTTTGCGAGATTACGTAGGCGATCCAGTAATACCTAAATGATCCTTTTCCAGAGTATATTTGGAGGAGCTAGCCGTATATGTTTCAACTTTTCTAACAAAATATGTACGAACATTCAAAAATTAAAGCTACATTATTATATTATTTGATTGCCAACGTCGTTGGTACCGAAGAAATGTTAAACGAGAAATAAAAAATAACTAGTAGAACAAGGTTCCAGCGACTGAGAAGGCAATTGCCAATTTGGATTGTCAGCGTCGTTGGGAAAAATTAAAAATGAGTTCGAAAGCCGCAGGCAAACCCAATATAATTTTCTCGCGGTGTTAAAAGCGTATTCAAAGTTTTCGCACTACTTTCTATTCGAGCAAATATCAAACCTGTAATTTGAACATTCCAGAATAACCGAAAATTTTCAACCGTCAAAGAAAACAGATAAAAAATGAAAAAAATCAATTAATTTATGTAAACTTTAGCAGATTCTAGTACTTAAAGTCTAAAAGTTTTTGACATGTACAAAATATGCTGTTCCATCTCACTAGAACTAATTTGGATATCCATCACATTCGACCTCTATTTTATTAGCGTATTTACTCAATGTAGGTCATATTATAGCAATCAGCTTTCCTCTTGCCTTTCTCTGATACTTTCGACAGACGCAATCTAGTGATTTGAATTCCCATACAAAAGGATGTTTTGCTTTCGATGTCAAATCAATAAATGATGCATATAGTGCAGTATTATCATACACATATGGCTGTTGCTTTAGATGTTGACCTATTTCACCGCTAATGGACAATCATACGAACGAACGATATATCCTAGCGTCAGGATAGAAGGGTGCACAAATTTGCATGCAAACTAGGACTTGTACAGTGGCTGCATATGTCCTTCTACTCTACACACTCGCCGTTTTCGAATTCCAACGGAAAATTGAATGTCCTTCACCAACAGACGGACGATATGTTGATTATATCCTTACGCTGCTCATACGCAAGGACTCCAACGAGGCCTGTCCGGCCTATTCAAAAGAACAGCAAGCTGGCTCCAGTCTAGAAATAGGAAGTTCTGAAATTTGAGAGCTAGCAGCGATCAAGCCGCCCAGATATTGTGTGGAGCTACTGTTTTTGCCACCTCTTATTGCGAATTGTATTCATCAAGCATATACGCCTATGCTACGTATGGACTATTTGTTCAATATTCGCCTAGCATAACCATCAAATTTCGGTTGAGATTTCGGGTCGTTAGAGAAAATATCGATCTAACTCGACCGAAGTGAGGTCAGTAGAATGTTCATGTGGTAGGATTGAATGACGGTGTTGGATGGTTGATGTCATCAATGGCGGTGGTTTTTTTTTTGGGTGATTTAATTGAATTCGCCTGAAAGTTTTTTGTGTTCCAGTTCCAGTGATGTCATTCAAGTGCTCTGATATTAATTTTCAGATTTTTGGGGTATTTTAAAGATGCGAAAAGTGTCTGATTGAAGATTGATGATTTTTGTCATAAGGCTAGATGACCTTTTCATTTGGGCGGTACCTTACGGAACATGTTTGCGTAAATAATGGTACCTAGGGTGGCAGATATAATTTTGGAACAATCACAGGAAATAAATGATGTTTCTAGGCTAAATGAAAGTAGAGAACATTTGCGTTTAAAAAAATCTTAAGCGTCTTGAAGCTAAGGGATCTGAATTATTGTTAAAGTAAAATATATTTATGCTTCTCTTATTTTATTTCCAAGCAATCAAAAACATTGACCCGAAAAATATATTATTCCAGTTGTCTTGTTTCACAAGCTTTGGTTCCCAAGAATTAACTCTCCTGTCACCGTATGCTTACATTTTTTTTTAACTGATTTAATCCGACACAATCCTATCTCTGACCCGTAACTACTCGTATCTTCTTCAATCTTCCAGCCAATCTGCATTCTTTATCTATTCCGGAGAACATACTAGTTTCCAATTCAACCGATATCCAGGAGGAAAATCCCATTTGAAGGTTTTCTCTCTTTTCAAAAGATTAAATATTTTCCATGTCCCTTTTTTCCGATACCATAACACACACAATGGATGATGATGATGATGTAGCAGTAGCATGTCCTTTTGAAAAGCCAGTACAACCTCAAAGCTTCTTTTCATTTCACCAAACCTACAACGAACGGCCAGTGTGTAATACTATCTTGATACCGAAAAGAGGTAGCCTCAGAAGTGGGGAGTCATTTGGTTGAAGAGTTTTTCATTTCCAAAAAAATAACGTACAATGAACCGAAAAGAGATGACGAACTATCGGTAGAACGGAACTTACTTTTCAAAATCTCCCTTTTGACAGTTTCTGTCTTCGTTGAGCTTATTTCGTAACTATGTGAGTTCGTGAGTGAGGTTTTCTACATGGTTTACTACATACTCATTTGATAAGATGATAGAATGTGATGTGACCTAGTTTCTATGCTGATTTACGTAGTGAATGTCCCTTGATGACGATGTGGAATCCAATGGGAAAATCGAAGAAAAGTTGTGGATGTTTTGAGTTTGTAAGTTTGTTTGTTGCTTTATTGTGGTGTTTTATTTGTGTTGTTTTATTTAATGATCTCAAAAAATTCGAACGGTCATATAATGTATGCAAATAGAGAAACAGTGATGTATAGATCAAATTGATTTTAGATGTCTAGTGATTACTGGACTGTGGTTTTGGGATAGATTTTATTGGCGTATTGTTTGCTACTTTATAGGAAAGTTGAATAATGCTGCTTATGCTTAGGAGAAACATGATTTGCAGAGGGGGTTAGTTATGAAACGGTGTAGCCCGAATTTCAAAAAGCTTTAGATCTGATGCAATAAACGAAAATTCTTGATGTATAATAAATGATTTAAATGACAGTTAGAATAGTAATGCTCATCAAATTCTTCCCTGTAAAGCAATCAAGCTCAGTTTTTCTCTGTTTTGCTGTCAAATTCTCTCATTAAAGTCCTTAAACTTGTATCAAAATTTATAGAAAAAGGTGTTGGATTTCGCGTAATCAAGCTCTTGATTCGAATGGGCCCAGATGCAAACTTTGGAATTGTTTTACTTCAAGACATTTATCACTCGAAGATTTAATTAATCCATCGATCCAAGTGAACGTGTGAGGTTACCAGTTTACTTGAAAGAGCTGTTGCGGATTCATGGCGTCTGTAAGTTCATTTTTTTTATGGCTAGCGAAGATCGAACAAACAATGGTAGTAAAAAAATTAAAGCTACTTCTGAAGAAAGTTTCGCTTGAAAACCCATTTGACGTTTCATTTATGTGATCTTCACTGATCGTGGAGAAGTTATAAGCTGGGAAGCTGATATGCCAGCACGTTTGCCATTGTTGGCTGGTTGAGTGTTAATTGATTTGCATTCACTGAAAAAAATTCACATAGCGCCCAGAGCTATGCAACATAGCGCATTATTTATGGCCCCATACGCTATGTACATAGTACTCTGAGCTATGCAATATAATTACATGACACATAAATTTTGGCCCCAAACCCATGTAATATGGCTCATGGCACTCCAATTATAACTCGCAGCCATACTGTGTGAGGAGATGTATAAATGTCAGCAAGCTTCTTGAGTCTAGGAGAGGATATGATCTTTGATGTAGTTGATGATAGGTGAATTCCATCACCTATCATCAACTGCTCTACCTTCAGATGCTCAGAACTGAGAAGGCTCGTGGCCTTTTGTTGCATGCGAACTGGATCATCTTCATGTAGCAAATACATATTGGCCGAGGCCCAGCGAGCCGAAGTCGGACGAGACCACCAACATGTGGACGGCATTTGACAGCTCGTTACGAAATCGCGTTGACTCGTGATCAAAACCCACTCCGATCGGAAGTCACACGAGCGCCGGCGAGACCTGTCGAAGTCGCTTGTCTGGACCGTCCACACACTCGGGCTCGCCAACTTTCGACTGGGCTCGGCCAATATGTATTTTCCACATTAGATGCACTGAAAAAACAGTCCTCCACGCCATGTAATATAGTCATCCACGCCATGGACTATAGCTCTCCACGCCATGTATTATATCCATGTACTATATCACAATCCCAAATCGACTATGTACATGGCGCCAGAAGTCTATAAACTATGGCGTCTGGCGCTATGTGTTTTTTCAGTGTAGAAGCCTAATGTTGATTGGGAACCAGAAACGTTACTCAGCGACTGGCTGCATGCTCAAAACAAGACGAGATTACCGACGATTCGTGGAGTTGGATTCCAACCACAAGCGACGATGGTAGCTGTCATCGTTGATGGTTGGAACAAAAACATTAGACCGGGTCGGCGGGCGGTGGGAACCGGGACTTGTATGCTGTTGCTGGCTGGACCCATAAAACGAAGATTTAGTTAAATGCTGGTGGCTTATGGATTTTTCGAAAACTATTAGCTAGGATTGTGCTATAAAACAAACCTTATTTGTGAAGAGATCGATACGAGAAAGGGAGCAAGTGCGTTTTGAAGTAACAAGTTGCTCACATGTGTGGTATTCGATGTGTTTTATAGTGGTCCGAATTGTAGAGGGATAATCTATAGAGAATAGCATACAGCTTCAGAGCTTTAACTGGGGTTGAGCGTCATTCAGGAGCCATTAAATGTATGTTTTCAATTTGTTTCTTTATTTGTGTAGGATATGCGTTTTATTTTATTTTATTATACATTATTATAATTTCACTTTATCATCTCTTTATAGTTTGAAATCATTGAGAAATCGAGTAAAGTTATATTCTTTCAATTTTCGATTCTTAATTATTTTTATGTGTTAAGCTGATATTTGGTTGTTTTCCTTTTGCTTGGTTGAATAAAAGATGCAGTTCTAAGCACGGTTTGGTAAACTAACAAGATTGAATCATCTCACTCTGTAGCCATCTCTCCTGTGTGTTTTTTGTTTTTAAGTACTGTTTCTATATACGTGCCACAGCACGGAGATCAGGATTGTGCCTAGACTCACGTCGGGCTGAGCTAGCTAATGGTTTTGAAAAGGGGGATATACCAGGGTCTGACGTCAATAAAAGCCGCTATCCGGGCTTGACCAGGTTAGGTTCCACAACAAACCTTTGGAGTTTTGACAAAATATTGAAGCCAGCATCATGCATGTTCTTCTACTCCTATCAGGATATATTTATTTGAATTATCAATTGTGCCATGCCTCTATTCATGAAATCGGTTTCAAACTCTTGGTTTAAGCATCAGTCGAAATCGCTAGGGTACTTAAAGATCGTACACATCGAAAGGTTTATTTATGATTGCAAAGAAAAGTAAAGTTTTGAGGTTACAAGCTATTAATTGTCTTGGAGATTGAATATAGTAGAGATTCCATTTTTAAAATCATTTTCTTACAAGTGTGAAGCGGAACTAGATTTAAGAAATTGCATCCCTACCACGGTCACAGACAAACGAAATGTAAGGTTATAATGCCTGCACCAAAAATTACATGGATCCAAATGCAAATGTCGCGTTGAAAGCGGTGAAAAAAGAGATATCTAAAGTGCTCTTTAAAAAAGAGTATATACGAAGGGCGCCTGAACAGTTTTGAGCCTAGGCATTTCATAAATCAGATAGAAATGTTAAAAGAAATATTTTTTTTATCTTATCCTCTTCTATTGGGACCTTGAATTAATAATGAGCGTTTTTTTCTCGAAATTTACGGATTTATTTAACAAAAACGGTTACAAATATATTATTCAAAGTTTAGTCCATCGCTGGCCACTACTTTTTCCCATTTTTCTGGCAATTTTCGGATACCAGCTCAAAAGAACCACTCGTTTTTTGAGGCAATCCAAGCATCGACCCATTTTTTGCATTGTTCATATGAAGTGAACTTTTACTGGGACAGACCATGTGTCATCGACCGGAACAAGTAGTAATCGCAACGAACGATATCCGGAGAATACGGCGGGTGGGGAAGGACTTCCCGTTTCGGTGTTTCTAAGTAGGTCTTGACCGGTTTTGCAACATGTGGCCGAGCGTTGTCATGCTGCAAAATCACTTTGTCGTGCCTTTCTACGAATTCCAGCCATTTTTGCTTTAGTGCGCAGCTCAAACGCATGAGTTGAATCTGATAGCGTTCCCCCGTGATCGTTTCATTCGGCTTGAGCAGCTCGTAGTAGATCACGCATCACTGGTCCCACCAAATACAGAGCATAAGCTTCATGCCATGAATATTCGGCTTTGCGAAGGATATTGATGACTGGCCGGGCAGAACCCATGACTTTTTGAGCTAGGGTTTGTCATATGAATCCACTTTTTATCGCCAGTCACAATGCGATGCAAAAAGCCCTTCCTTTTTGGCGTTCGAGGAGGAGTTCACAAACGAAAAATCGCTTTTCGAAGTCGCGCGGCTTCAACTTGTATGGCCCCCAGTTTCCTTGCTTTTGAACCAATACCATGGCTTTTAGGCATTTGCTGACTGTCGAATCATCGACTCCCAATGACTCTGACGTTTGGCATTGGTCTACATTGAGTACTTCAATGCACTTCTTACATTTGTCAAAAACGACTTTTAGTCCAATGAAAAAATATTCGCCGTTTTGGCCTTCAAAATGCTCTTCTCGGACTGCCTACATTTTTTCGTCACTCGAAAATGTTCGTCCTCTGAGGTTTTTTTCCTGCATAACCACTAACTGGACTGAAATCTGTCTAGCGCAAGGTATACCATGAGACTTGTGCATTGTAGTTTTTTGATGAAGATAGTCGATGAACAGAATCTTTTCACAATCTCAAAAAAACAGTGGCAGTGAGCTTGGATGCCGACCTTTCAAATTTGAATTTCCGCGGGGTTTTTACTAATGTTCGAAGAAGCTGTGCTAGCACACTTTACACACCACACTTAAGTGTGCTGCACTGTGCTCCCAGCACACTTAGCACACCAGAACACCAAATTGGGCAAAACCGCCCAATTTTCTAAAAAAAATTATTTTTGGTCTAGCATGAATTCGAGACCTTTCTGAGTTGTTTCGGGCGAAATTTCCACACAAGTCTCGGAAAAAGTGGCCTAGTTTCGGCAGCACGCATGCTACCAACACGCGTGTTGCCGACACACTAATAAAGTGTCGCACTCGCACAACACACCGAAGAGTGCTAGCACACTGTGCTTAGCACGCACAAGTCCTGCCCATCACTACTACTGACGATATTCGCAATCAGTGGCATGAAGCGCTAATTATTGACACTTGCAAGGGACATACTTATCGCTCTTTTTTACAGTATTGCGCCGTACTTTCAGTACACAGTTCGCTACACATTTCACTGTCTAATCGAACGTAAGCTTTCACTCGCAGACTATGCTGTGCTTACTACGCTACACTGTAAAAGTGACTGGTGAGCCATGAGCACTTTTGCCCATCTCCGCTTAGGCTCAAAACTCTTTAGGGTCTCCTTGTATTAGCTTATATTGAAAGGAACATAGCTTCGAAGAAGTTACATCATTGATCCATGAACGCTGTAAACAAAACCTTTTTCAGTCTATCGAAACTATTTCGTTCAAGTCTGTCCAAGAAATTTAAGCTCTTTTTGCATACAATCATGGACTTTTCAGTCCTCCTGTATTTATTGGAAACGTGGATTCTTGGGAAGAAACATTCGAAATGAGGACTCTTTCGACACGTTCTACCTGATTTAACTCAGGAACTTACTAAGAGGTAAGTTATCACCAAATTAGTTGCACGGTCTGCCGTCTGTAAGTAGATTCGAACCAAGGACCTCGCATACTAGGAGTACATACCTACATACTAGTAGGCTACACAAACTGTTATTAATCTTATTTATAACTAAAATATGATGTTTACAGTTAGATTTATCATCATATTGAGTATTCTGTCAATTTTGATATGATTGTAACTTGTGTCGCCGACTTACTTTTTTATTATTACTTTTTATTTTTTAAATGAGAATTTCATTTAGTCGCACCGAAGAATACCATCCGAACATCCGGTCGCTTTGTATACAAACATCATCATCTGGTTAAATAATGATTGTTTAAACACGATACTAATCCAATACTCACATTGTTCGCTACATCACGTGTCAACGAATTGATTGCGATGTTATACCACGATTTTTCGAAAAACTTTTACACAACGATTAACTTCTATCTGATCTCCAAGTTCATGAATCATTCAGTGTATTGAGTTTCGTAAGATGCGAAATGACGGCTACGTACGCGTGAGTTTTAATGGAAATAATAATAATAAAGTCCGAGAGTGATATAAAGATGTATTTTGTTCAATATCGAGCGAATGATTGTGTAATTGATTCTAGAGTGTGTGCGTGTGTGTGTGTATTTTTTTGTCACGATTTGTGTTGATGAAAACAAATGTAGAATCTAGAAGTGTGTTTGAGTTTAGTCATAGAATCTTGCTTATAAGTTGTAATTTCGTTCAACACTAGCACTTAGAGTCGATCATTACTATCAGCATTGACGAGTAAATTGGGTACTTGATTAGATGAAATAGTCTTTTTTTAAATCAGACCAGAAGTTTTATTTTCTACATCATTTGTAAAGAGATAAAAAGGCTTATTATCTTGTGTATTCAATAAAAGTGTATTAAATAAGTAAATCTGATTAAATATTCAATTTAAAGTTCACAAAATTTTCAGCATTTTTCTTTGATACCTGATATGATTTCTGGAATGGTCATTTCAATTTTTACACTTGAACTATTGATTTAATGTTTAGCATGCTTGCGAAGCTTGAGTAGCCTAGTGGGTAGAGCACTGGCTTCTTGCGTGTGGGGTCCCTGGTTCGAATCCAGGTTCGGACGAGGGTCCGCGCACCAAGCTTTGAGTTCACCAAGCTCTGATTAGGTACCTGATTTAAGTCAGGGGTAAAGTGAGTCGTGGAACTAATCACTCCACACTCGTATTCACAATGATTAAATAAATTGTAATGAAGCTCTCTACCAGCTTCAACCCCTTGACCCGTACGAGGGTTGTCGTGGGATTGCTTTACTTTTATGCTTGCGAATTCCGTTAAAGTTGTTAAGTAATAGATTCAGTGATTTACATTGTATCTTACATTCCTAATAATCTTCACTAATTGTTGGGAGTCGTCGCGAATATCAAAAGCAAACAGTGTGAGGCGGAAAAAATCTAAAATGCGAACACACTATAAATAGAAGTTGATAACGACAAAATTGATGAAAAATGTTCCCAAAATCAAATATGAGATTAAAAAACGATATAACCGACTCCAAAATTAGTCAGTTATAATTTTCTTATTACTGCTCATTGAATTTTATGATCTGATATTTTCGGATTAAGATTTTAATGAGAGTTGAGATCTTAAATTATTTCGTTTTCGTTTATTGTACTCTGAGTTGGATTGTATAATTATGAAATACGTTCACCAAATAGAATATGCAATTACTATTTAGCTTAATGTTTGAATTATGATAATTTTTCTTTGTGTATTGTTCAAATTATAATAAATGACGGATTAGTTTGGAAGAAAAGTGAGTCTTTTTTTTAGTAATATTTTAAAGAAGAATTGGTGAAGCGTTTATTGAAAGTAAGAGCCGTTTGTATCATGCGATTTGAATTTGATGGTAAATGGGTTCGCAGTGCAATCGGATGTTGATGCAAAAACAGCTGATTTTGAACTAACTCATAAAGCATCATTTCCATTTTCGACTCTGGTTTATAGCTGCAATACGCAGCAATTATGAAAACAGAGAATTTTATCAATACATATTGTCAAACATAATCTAAATCGATATGATTTTTATTTAAATTAAAACAAAGCTTTCAAAAGAAATTCAGATCGAAATAAAATCGGGAATTGCCAGAGACAGGAATTTCCAGAAAACTTATCAGGAGAAAAGGCAATTGATCAAAATCTCCAAGAGTTTGTTTGCAAAGATTTTGTACAGAGAAGTGAAAAAATTATTACTAATTTTATTCAATAACGTTATGAGGAATTCGCATCACATCTTATGCAATTTGAAAAACAATTCCGATAAATTTTCATAAACCAGCAAATGTATTATCCGTTGTACCTAGAAACACTTTTCCGACTATAGCGAGTACGATTTGAAAGTATCTCTGGTTCCAAATGAAAATTTGCATTTTTTTCGTGGTTAGATCCTGTACAGACATGATTTATGATTTTTTATTTGCATTTTATTCTTCCCTTACTGACTTTTCTGTAATGTGGAGTTTACATCTGAACTAAGTTTTCAATTTTACCCACACTGGGCGCTTGCTAACGGGCTTCTTTTGAGCTTGCACTTTGTCGTCATTTTAACGAATTTCATATCTTTTCCAGATGATTTTAGGCATGTGCTATGTGTGCAATTGTATTCTTTTATTTACACTGAATCCCTATATAGTCCTATTAGATTAATTCATTTTTATTAATTCATAAATGTGTAACCTAAACAGATAGTTGTTGATTTAGTGGCGATTCTGCTTTGGTTCGTTACCTCTTAACAAGAAATCAATTAATACCATGACTAATATCATTAAATTATTAGTAAATAAAAGGGTTTTGGCCTGAAATACTACTTGAAAATTGAATTTTTGTATTTTAGTTTTGAAGATATGCCCTATTTCTGATCAGACATCAGCTCATGGGGCATATCTGGCTAACGTGAGCACTTGCTAGGTGTGAAATTATTCTATATGAATCCGAAAATTATCCACAGCATTTCCGAGTCAATATTCTAAAAAAATTGTCTCAACTAAGTACTTAAGGAAATATCTAACAATAATCTCCCACTTTGCATGATACAAATGATATATATAATACGAATTTGCATCTCATCTTGGGGAATTTCACAAAATTACGACAAATTTCAATCAACCATCACTTCATTTTCAGCTTACGAGTCCCCACACTGGGCGCATCTAGCTACGTTTGTTTTTAGCTTGTATTACGACGTTATTATAACTCATTATAATTTTTTCCCAAAATTTTATTCCAGACACTGAATATATTTTCAAATGCATGCCGTCTAAATTATATATTGGGTGCTATTTAGTCAGAGTTTCGTAGCGCCCTACTTGTAAATTCTCATCCTAGCTTCATGTGGAACTGAAATAAATAATTCTTAATATACTGGCGATTATATTTTGTTTTCCTGCCTCTTATACTGGTGACATACCAAAATCGAATTTTGATCACGAATCTCCAATGAACTTTGAGCTTTTCGAATCTTCATCGATATACGCACTAGGGAAAAGATCGAAATTCAATGTTTCATAAGTTTGAGTCAGTTTACACGAGCGGTTTTTAGTTGGACCCAGCAGGAGCTTTTAGGAAAGGGAAATGAAGGACGGAACGGAATAGCGAGCACGAATGGTCTAGTCGATCATCGAGCACGGCAGCCGTTTTTCTTGGTTCTTCTTCTTGAAAACAGTCTGGGACTCAGACATTTTTTGTTGGAAAGTGTGATTTAGTCTGCTTTGAGACGTTCAGTAGAGTGCATCGATAAAGCTTGATCAAAATTGAAAGTGAAAATGTCGGACAAGTTTATGTGGAGCCAAAAATTAATAACTATGTTATTATTGGAGTACGAGTGGAAAGAAAGTATATATAATTCTAGGCACAGAGACTATATAAATAGGAATATGCGGAAAAAAAGTTTAGAAGACATTTACCTCAAACTGAAAAGTTTATATGGGACAATTAGTTTGTATGCGATCCGTAGCAAAATTCAAGTACGAAGAAGCCAACTTGCGAAGGAATTACGGCTGGTAGCAGCGTCCAAAAAAAAGTAAATGTGGTTTGGAAGATATTAACCAGCCAAAAATGTGGTGTTTCGATCGGCTGAAATTTGTAAAACGACACTGCGCCATTAAAGCGTCAGTGTCCAATTTAAACAAAGTAATTATTTTCAATGAATTCTAGCATAGACCAATTACAGAATTCAATTTCTTCTACGCCTTAGATAACAAAATTGTTGTATTAATATTTTAATTCATTGTTTCTTTTTCTTGCCAGTCTAATTTTCTATCAATTACAAAATATTCCGCCTTTTGCCTTTTTACTACAGCTACCCTTTGGTACCGCATAGAAGGGATTTTACCTTTTTTTGTCTTGATTTATTGTTTTTTCCGTACCTGTAGCATAGTTATTCTGAACATGATCTATTAAGAAAACTATGTGCTAGCTCAGCAAAACACCACTCGTCTAAACTTACAGCAAGCACCATCGTCCAGCAAACTCTGTGCTGGCAAAGCACAACACCGCTCGTCTAAACCGGCTCTTTGTTTCGACGATTTTCACTCTTGCATACATATTTTAGATGAAATTTATAATATAGTCAATAGACGAATACAAAATTCACAATTAAATGTCAGTAAAATGGACATAAAATAAGAAAAGATACAATTTATTGTTTTTTATGGGCAAAAAATGTATTTAATATCGAGTTGGATACCGATTTGCGACTTTAAGCTGCTTTCAATTTTTAGGAATCGAAATTGCATTCGAAATAACTCCGTTCTAGGCCTTCAGTAAAGCATCTTTGGGGATCTCCATGTTGCTGACTTTCATTGTTTTTTTTTTATTTTTTGCCGCAGATTCCATATTATGCCGCATAATGTTAATTCATACGTCAAAGCAGTGATAAAAATGTAAACTTCCGATTTTTCACTAATCAGACAATTTTGATTGTTTGTCAGTTATGGTATAATAGTTGTGGAATAACATTTAAAATTTTTTGAGAGCATAGATAAAATGCAGATCGGTTAATAATTTTTAGTATCAGTAAAGGTTATTGAATTGTGATAATCAGCATAGACAACGTATATCGTCTCTAAAGCTTATATCGTCTCTATAATTGGCCTTAGATATTGGAAGCAGAAAATTGAGTTTCCAAAATGACGGGACAATACCACTTGATAATGATTTAGTAGAGGCTGTCACCAAAAGATTTAAGGAAAATAGCAGCCCGTCAACACCAACTGATTTGGAGAGATCAAGTAATTTTAATTTATTATATATCGACGCAGAATAACAGGTGAAATCAGAGAGGGTATATAAATTTGTCTGGTAAAAATAAAAAAAAAATTTGCGAACATGTTGGTGATAACTTTAGAGCCATCGCTACTATAATAATTCAGCCGAAATGTAACTGTCGAAGAGTTTTCAGTTCGTATTGAATTCGCGAATTTCCCAAAGTGTTTGCTATTTGGAAGCCTTGAAAGGTTGGAAAATGTGTTGTAATCAGATGCAGACGCCAATCTTTGAAATATTTTGTGTAACCAGGTCCCTTGAATATCAATGATATATATTTCTTTTTGGAACAGGCCTCAAAAACCTTCATTAGGTATCCTGCGAACGAAACAGGATTATGTGAGATTTGTACTCACTAAAAAACATCACCCGCCGACCATGCGAATCCGAGCCGGAACCGCTTTCAGCTTACTTCAGTTCTGTCAGGCTTTCAGGATTCTAAGAAGCATACTTTCTCTATTTTCAAACGCAATACCAGCTCGGTAGCATCATCTCCGCGATTGACTCCGACGTTACATGGCCAGTTGCAGAGAAAAGCATGTGTCGCTCTTTTCTGAAGCGGGCGCAATGGAAAAAGGTATGCCAAGCGTCATCACTTTTCTTTGCACAATACTTACAGAACACCGTCTTGACTTTCCCCATTGAAGAAGACCTCCCTCCGTTCGCTCAGCATCCTAGCTTGATACTTTTCAAACCTTAACGCAGTGGCCCATATCTCCGCGCCATACAGCAGCATTGAGTGAGTCACTCTCATACGGAGTTTACGTTTGATTGCAATAGGACCGCAAACGTTTGCTACGAGTCTCTCAAGCGAGATCACAGCCAGTAGCGCCCTATCGCATACTTTTCGGATGTGCTCTCCATAAGCCATCTTGGTGTCCAACATCACTCCAAGACGCTTAGCCAATTTTCTGGTCTCAAGTAATTCAGAGCCAACCGGTATGGGTATAATGGTTGGTATCCTCCTCGTGGTCAGTATGATGATTTCAGTTTTTGCGATCGCCAGCTGGAGACTATGGTTTTCCATCCAGTCTTAAGCTCTTTTCATTACTTGATGAGTTTGTTTTGGTCGAGATGATAGGATTACAGTGGCTTCATCATCGAAATAAACCACCAAGAGCATGTCTTTTGGCATGTCGAGGCGCAAGAGATCACCATAAGCAATATTTTATAGGTCTGGCCCAAGAATGGACTCTTGTGCTGCTCCAGCTATAATGGATTTGCATATAGTTCCCTGATTCCTCTCATAAATCAAGTGGCGGTCCTTCAAGTAGTCTCGTGCTATTGCTAGCAAGTATTATTCTACCTGAAATTGTCGCTGAATGGAATCTAATACGTCTATCCATCTCGCCGAGTTAAAAGCGTTACGGACGTCCAGCGTTACCAAAAACACTATGGGTCTACACCGAATACAAGCGGCCTTTGCGCCAGCTACTGCGCTAATAAATTCACAGATGGCATTTATTGTTGAGTGGTCGCTGCGGAGCCAGTGTTGGTTTTCCGAGAGGTTGCCAGCTCTTCGTATAGCCCCTTTTCGTTTGCAATCAGAGAGAGTCGCGCCAGTTTCCAGGTTGCCTTTTTGTGGGTCGCAGTAAATAGCAACGGTTGCCAGTAGCACACTGTGCCCTGCGCCTGCACGCTAAAACTTTTCGCCTCAGTTCCTCAATCTCCTCAGTCCACCAATAAGCCTTCTGTTTGCCCGGTAGTGACTTTTGAAGTGGCATCGACGCATTGCACGCTCGCCGCATTGATGTGACGGCGAAAATGAGGATATGACGTAGTGTGCTGTTAGCTGGATAAGAGAGCATTTTAATTAATAGTATTATAAAGATTCAGATAGAAGGCGTTAATGGCTTTATAAACGGGTAAATTATTAAGCAACTGAATCGACTTGGTTTCTTACAGCATATGTCCAGAACTGTGAAAGTGTTTTTAAGTGGGAGTGGAGAAGAAGAGACGCAGGGGGCAGGGGTGAGCAATCGAACCTTTTTTGATAATTTAAATTTGCAAAACCCAGCTCCCCGCATCCATTTTTAGCCATTAGAATGGATACATCTAACCACTCTTCACCTCTTCCATTCCCTGCGCTCAGTCATTTTTTAGCCATCAGAATGTGGGCCATCAAGATTTATCTGACTTCACTCAGCCTCTTCTTCTTCATCCCACCATTCTTATAAGAACGGAGTCAGCCAACTTCCTTATTCCCTTTACACCTTCTGATGGTTTGAAAATAGAGGCCAAGTTGCTGGATTGGATGTTAACAATATATTAAAAACGCACAAGAAGGTAAATGGTATTAATTTATTGCCAGTCATAATGACAAATAAGGATTTTTCTCCACTAATAACTATTTTCAAATAAATAAAGAAAAATGTAATAAACAAGAAGATGAAAAAATGTACTTGCCGATCTTAAATAAGTAGACCTCACACACTGAAAAAAATCCACATGGCGCCCAGAGCTATGGAACATAGTGCATTATTTATGGCCCCATACGCTATGTATATAGTGTTCTGAGCTATGCAATATCGCTCCCAGCGCCATAATGTCAGAATCTATATAGCGCGTGGTGCTATGTTACATGGCGCAGAAATTATGGCCCCACACGCTATATTACATAGTACCATGAGCCATGTAATATGGCTTCAGCTGTCATATCGATTTGGATGAATTAAGGTAAGTGCTTTGTTTTGAAGTCGAACTTCTATTTTACTGTAATAAAATAATTCTTTTCAATTTACAATCTAACCCAAGGACATCCAGGAGGGTAGTTAAAGAACTAGCTTAAGCAAGAATCTAGCTGACAGTTTATTTCTTTCATAATGTAAGATAGCTCCAATTATAGCTCGCAGCCATACTGTGTGAGGGGACGTATAAATGTCAGCAAGCTATGTAATATAGTATGTAATATAGTCCTCCACAAAGGGTAATGATACGTTATATCTTAAGGGAAATCAAATGCATCGGTTCCAGCGTAAAAGTTTATGTGACCTTGGTCAAAAAACGTTTCTTTAGACCTTAAGGAAAAAGGAAATAAAAGATTTTGCGGGAAGGACTATAGTGCATGGCGTGGGGGACTATATTACTTGGCGTGGAGGACTATGGTACATGGCGTGGAGGGCTATTAGCATAGCGTCTGCTCCTATGTATTTTTCGCCATGTACCATGGCGTGTGGCGCTATATTTTATCACAATCCCGAAATCGACTATGTACATGGCGCCAGAAGTCTATAAACTATGGCGTCTGGTACTATGTGTTTTTTCACTGCATTTGATGAAGTGATGGATGATGAAACAGCGGCCTCTTTTACGTAATTACTATCAGCAATCGAGTTCATGGCTGCTGTAAAACTGAAAACTGCCTTTTTAATCAAAATGGCGCTTAAACAAGAAAGCATTTCAGCAACCGAATCAATGGACTGATTTACTGCTAAACCGGGACACAAAAAATGCCATACAGGTACAGAACTCATGGTGAAGAAACATCAAGGAGGATCGAAGATGGAATCAAGGAAGCTTGAGAGCAAATCAAAGCATGTAGGGGAAAATTATTGTACTAAGTACACTGAGTTCATAAATTTATCAATGCCGCAGATTCCCGAATGTGGCCTTTCCCTTAATAGTTTTCAACGTAATTTTACGTACATATTTGGCCCTATCAGCGATCTTTCACTAGATACTGTCAGTATATCCAAAGATATCTTAGAGGAGCTATAGACAAAAAATCCAAGTAAAAGGGAAACGAAGGACCACCAAGAAAAATGAGATTAAAAAATCAAAGGCTACATTGTGAATCCTTGTATTTCTCATATGCTTCCTTAGTTTATTTATCTCGCTTAAAACGTATACCCAAGCTAGAACATATTGATGCTTGAGTCAAATTTAGGCAGCAACGTACCTCTCCTTTTTGTTCATCATTATCAACATGAAGGATCATTACGGAGAATCCGGAAAATTCGTGCCTTCACACCATATCAGGAGCAGAACTGAAAAATGGAACATATTTCCAGGACTTCCTACGCCAATTAAAAAGAGAAACCATTAAAACAATCGTTCATTAAAATTTGCTTTTCAACGACATAGTGTTTTCGTTAGTACCCAGGACATCATGCTATCATTTCCTTGGAGACTTTAATTCCAAAAAACAACTAAACGAATCCAACTTCACAAACATAGCGCAACCATAAAAATGTCACAATCCAACACACATTGACATCGAACGCAAGTTACATCAAGTATTCAACCCTTCCTAACGACACTGTTGCTTCCGCCATATGACACACAGATCTAAGCGACACCGTGTGATAATTTACTCAGGATATTTAGGAAGCTGTGAACTATCTATCTACAATTTTTTTTTTAAATACCCGTTAGCAGGTTGTCAATACTCGATTCCTGGTTCTGGTACTGTAATTGTCTTTGCTCGTCATCCTGCTGTTGATACTGAAACTGGTACTGTTGATATTGTTGTTGTTCTCGACTCGCGTAATCCACAACAGTTGTTGAGAAGCTATCAGTGTAATCCAAACGGGATTGGGACTGGAGCGTTGTCGTGGTCCTGATCGCGGTCGGGGCTGTAACCGAAACGAATCGCTGAGCGAACGAATGCATACGGCAATGTTGTCACGTAACCACCACTGCAACTGCTCACGATGCAATATCGTGCTTGCGACACACTTCAACCGGCACTCACAATGACCTTGAAACCCGATGCGTTTAATTGAGGGGAGATTTAAATTTCGAGCGCTAAACTTAAAAAACTACACACTGTGGACGCACTAGAATCACAACGCCGACGCACAATTTAGTTTTGAATTTAACATCGCGTCGTGGACAACCAGGCACGTGCGACAGGTGCAAGCGAAATCTCGAATCAAATTGCGCACTAATGTGAAATACGGAAATGCTTAGAATGTGAAAAGTTCACTCGTCTGACGAGGTAGTTGTCGCCGCCTCTGCCACCGCTCCACCGAGGACGACCGGTCGAGGCCATTCAGTAGAGCACAGCCACCCGACGATGGGGGCCAGTCGGTTATCGGGTAACACGTCCTTCTGCCGTCCGCTGCAGCACTTGCTTCCGCGTCATCTACAACCAGAACACCGACGACGAAGTGCAAAAGGCCACGAACCCAATGACTTTTCCGAATGTTCCCGGAATATCTTGAAACTTCTTTCACGTCGAGATTGACGACTGTATCTGACCCGTAAAATCACTCGTTGCTTTCGAGGTGATTTAGTATCGGGAGCATAGTATTTTCAATTCCGAACCACAAAAGGAAAAAAAACGTGGGAAATTCGAAAAGTTTCCAAGCGATTGGAAAACTCGCTCGACACGTTCGAACATCACTTTAGAACTGTGTAGCGTAGTACGGAGCACGGACTATGACGACGACGACGAGCGTCGACAAATTCTACGACGGAGAATGTTCCCATCTCCATGCGATTACGCCATCCAACTTCCACCAAGTTCCACTAAGTTCGAATACCACAAGGAAGTATCCACCGTGTGAGAATAGAGAATTCTGTTCCGAATCGGTTGTGTTCATGCTTGCGCGACACCCTGACCATGGCCGACCCCGTCGAGCCGCCCCAAAAGCAAACCCATCGTGGACGGCTGTGAGGTAAAAAGCTACCCCGCGGTTGTCTTCCCTTATCGAAAGTATAGTGTGTGGTGTCTCTCTAGAAAACTTCACGACGATGGCGCAACGAGGGTGAATGGCGATGTTTCTGGGCTACGTTAGTCGGTTTGCTGGTCTGGTCGGTCCGTGGGTCTGTCGGTCGGTCAACCGACCGGCCGGCTGACTGACTGGCTGGATGGCTCGCTGCGGTAGGTACAGTCTGCCTGACATAGTGCTTCCGAACCTTATGCTTGAACTTCAATGGTGATGTGATGAATAAATGTAGGCGGATTGCAGTGAAATGCGTTCTATTTTGTACGGTGTCTTGGATGATATGCATTAGAGACTTTTCACTAGAAAAATGGTGATGAAACTGTGAATTACATCATTCGAACTTCAGATTTTTACGACCAGGTTTTATTACTCATTATTCGCGTAGTCATTTTTAATTTCATAGTCTAGAAAATGTATTTGTCGAGAATTTTATGGTGTTATTTTTACTAAGTACATAAGAGTGATATCTATTATCACATTTTGAATATACAATGTAATAAAAAAATATTGTCTGCATTTTGTATCAAATGGAAATTAAGGCCGCTATAGACAAGGAGCAGAGACCAATAGACCCTAAATTAAAAAGCGGTTAATGATGGAAACATCGATATCTGTCAACAAATTGTCAGATATCGTGATACATACAGTCATGAACATAAGTCTACGTACCCCTGCAATTTTCATGAAAAATATTGAACTGAACGCCTGATGTCAATAAAAGTTATAAGGAATAATGAAAACAATAAACTTATTTCAGATCACGTCGAAAATATACATATTCATTTAGTGTAAATTAACATAAAACAAAAATAACAAAATTTCATAAAATAAACGAACAAAAGTCTACGTACAGCAACCTTTAACATTATTTGTCTTAAAAACTAGTATTTGGTGGGGCCTCCTTCGGAAGAAATTACAGCTTTCAATCGGCTTGGCATTGAATCGACTAGTTTTTTGTAATTTCTGGTTTAACTTTGTCCCATTCTTCATGAAGAACGGAAATTAGATCGGATCTGTTTGAAACTTTATGGTTTTGAAGTTGGCGCTTCAAATGTTCCCATAAATGTTCGATTGGGTTTAAGTCCGGAGATTGGGGTGGGGAATGGAGTTGTTTGGGGATATTAAAAAACAACCACTCTTTCACAATCTGTGCTGTATGTTTGGGGTCATTGTCTTGTTGGAAGACCCAAGACGGCCTGTCACCGTTATCCTCTGACACGCTCTTATAACCCTTCTTGACAGTCGGGAATGCAAGGGCGGGAATGCAAGGGCGGCAATTCTCGGGCGGCTTTTGCTCGCGAGATAAAAGTCGCGGGTGGCCGCCACTCGCTTCGAACCGAGAAGTTGCCTCACAGCCGTCGCCCCGAAGCGAGAAGGTGGCGGCGGGTTCACTATCTGGCACAAACTATTTTCTTCTGAAATCCGCATCAGCAAACAAAGTAGTTACATAAAACTCGAGTAAAACTGCGCTTTATTCCACGAACTAGTTACTAAATGTGCTCTTCCATGAATGGTAGAAGATCTTATTCGAATACACAATTTGAATACTTGAGATTAATTCACTATTACAATTCTCGATCTTCGTTATATATCTGCACCGAAATTTTAGAACAAAATCGCGATTCACAATAAAGAAATTCGACACTTATATCTACCAAATCGTTAATTATAAAATTAGTTTTCTGACCTTTATCTTGAGATACTGCTTCGTCGAACGCTACGTTTCTCCCTCGATGGGGCCCTTCGTCCTCGAGATCACTTGTTTTGCTGGAACTCCTGCTGTTTGACTCAAGCCGCCGCAATACTGGGTCTTCTTCGGATCTAATTCCAAAATCCTCACTGACGGAGTGACTGGATATCTCTTCAAATCTCTGCCTTCACTCTTGGCTATCCTTCATGCATTCCAACCGCCGAACCAAGATAATCATTTGAAATAGAAAACAATTTTTAGGACTCCTGCCGCCTAATTCCACATCTACTCGCTTACCCGGTCGCCAGAAAAGAGACGCATTTTGCACTTCCCGGTGCTCAGGAAAATTTTTTGGCGGCAGCGGGATTTTCAAACCCGTTGATTTCAAACACCTGACTCAATATTTCACTCAATCCGAGTTTCACGTCCCACATGCAATTTACTGTCTACTTTGGGACAATAAAAACTCAAACGAAAACTCAAATGTCAACAGGTGACGGATTGTTGACAATTTGGAAATAATAACATTTCGGGGTATTCCAGGGCGCTTTGGATCCTGTGTCAGGTAAGCGGCAATCTTTATTTCTGCTTTCCGATAATAATGCTTAAATCGAAAACAATCCTTGCCACAGTGATCCGCCTGATCGTCTTCGGATGATAGTTCGCTGCGGCCGCGAATTTAATTCAATCAGTGTGATGGTCGGCGTCCAAGTGCCGCTTCGTTTGTGTTTCATTTGATGAATTGAAAGTGTTTTGATTAGTAAATCATCAGGGTTTTCGGCTGCTAAATCGCTATCCTACGTGTATTTAGGTCGACCTTTGTACTGGGATAGATCCTCGTAGCATCTTGGCGATTGTTTCGGTCCTGCTTAGGTCAATTGTTCGGCAGTTCAGACATCTGCTCGGCATCAGTCGTATGTAGGCCAAACATTGGCCTAGGTCCGGGGTCGTCGATATGAGCGTCTCGGCCCCATGCGCTGCTCTGTCGTTTGTTTACGTTCCGTCGCCGGTCTCGAGTTCTACTCAACAATTTGATTCGCGCGTTTATCTCGCAGGTATCTCGAGTCTGATGTCTCGTTGATCTTGTGATGATGGTGATGTTACTTGCATGTTGCTTATATGTCTTATTGTGCTTTTGGTGTTCGTTTGCGTCGCCGTGTTAGTGCAATGTTTGTTTTAGTTAATTTGTCATTACATTCTTAGTCTTATTCAACCTAGTATGCTGACATTGCGGCCCAATCTCCATCGTTCTCTCCTTTAGAGGACGGTGGAGATTATTTTTTTTTATATATATATACGCTAAAACTAAAGACAAAAGCCCGAGTCCCGTGACAGGCCCTAGTCCCAATTTTTGCGCAGATTGTTTTAAATTAGCTTTAAGTATGTCTAAATATACAGCACGATCCATAATACCGTCGATAACAACTAAATTCCCCACCCCCGCCGCCGATATGCATCCCCGAACATGAACACTTCCACCCCCATGCTTTACCGTACCAATTAAATTTTGCTTTTTGCGGCCTTCGTTTGGTTTTCTCCACACTCGTTGCCTACCGTCATGTCCGAAAATGTTAAACTTGCTCTCGTCGCTAAACAAGACGCTATTCCAAAAATTTTCCTGCTTGCCTTCATGGAGTTTTGCAAATTCGAGTCGTTTACATTCATTTGTTTTACTAATGAACGGTTTTTTTCCAAGGTGTCCTGCTAGAATAGCCGTTGCTGTGGAGCACTCTGCGCACAGTTATAGGGTGTAAGGTTTCGCCCTTAACCTCTTTGATGCCTTCAGCTAATAGTTTTGACGACGTACGAGGATTATTTTGTATTTCTGCGAGTACCCTTCTCTCTTCACGGTCGGTCAGCTTTCGCGGTCTTCCACTCCTGGGTTTGTTTTCAAATGATTTTGTCCTCTGGTAATTTAAAACTACAGTTTGAACACTTGACCGCGGTTTTTTGACTGTTTCACTAATTTCACGATAAGATCGCCCTTCTTTTCTAAGGCTAACAATTAATTTTCTAACGTCATCAGAGATTTCTTTCCTAATCGGAGCCATGATCACTTTGAACAAATTGACAATTACTAGTCAACTCGCCGTCAGCTCTTGAATCTAATACGAATTTCACCATTCAATGAAAACATGCGCAATGAAAATTATTTAAACACACGTTAAGCTGTATGCAGACTTTTGTTTCATTTTGGGTGTGAAGATTTCATTTATATCCTTCTTATTATTGCTTCGATAGAAATAGTTCAAATATTTACTTATATTTAAGCTTAAATTAAGTGAATACATGTTTTTGCTGTGAATGCTTAGAATTAGGAGTATAGAAACTGAGTGAAATGCTCATATATTCGGGGTACGTAGACTTTTGTTCGTGACTGTATATCGTAATACTTATAAAAACTGCAGCAACTAAGTAACTAAAAGTCAATAATTTCCCGCCTTGCACGTATGCACTATGAGCTGAAATCTGATGAGAAGCGGAGCATATCTTCGAAGAAACTTAGTAAAAAATTCATTTTTTATAGTAAGTATCGCAGCCAAAACACTTCTATAGGGAAAAAAATTCTTCGAAACAAAAAAAATTGAGAAATTCATATTCAAAAGGCATTGACATAAATTTGGATAGTTATGAAAGTCTCCATACTTTTGAATTGAATTTGCTTTGAATTTACTATGTCTCCACACACGGAGACGTGGTAAATTCAAGAATCTTTAGTTGGTAGTTAAGGAGTTACACCACAGTAGAGAGTGAAAATTTAACGTTTTTCTGCGATTTTTTTTTAAGTGGAAGGAAAAGTAAAAAAGTAATTCTCTTTAAAGATGCTGGTTAAGCATGTTTTGAAGTTTTTAAAAAAAACTGGTTAATTAAAAAATATTACAAACTGGCTGCCCAACAGCCGTTTCTGCGGAACGGTTTTTTTTTGTAGGGGCTCCGCGGCACGCAGAAGAAGTGCACCAAAAATTAATCTGGAACAAAATAGACAATTTTGTCTTAAAGAACATTAGTATAGCTAGAGAAATACGTAGGGAATTTTGAAAATATTTATTTTTGTAAGATTGGCGAGCATTTGAAAAAACAAGTGCATTTTACTTCAAAAAAACCGGCACTTATTTGTAGCTAAAAAATCGAGATATTAACTTATCAAAAATCGGCTACGTATTTCTATGCGGAATGTTGTTTTAAAGATGTGATATTAATTTGGAATGAAAAAATAGAAAATTGTTTGAGTTATGCTGCGTGGCGATTTGAAAAAACGTGTTTCGAGAAAAACGCGTTTAAAGTTTTGACTCGTGTTTCAAGCATGATAAAATAAAAAATTTTGATCATACCATTTTTTTTTACCTTTTATCTGCTATTCCAGCACCGTAAAGAAAAAAAAGTAACCAAATTCACTTTATACATCGATAACGTCAGAATCCACTTTCAATTTCTTTGCCGAAGCGCTGACACCGGCCGAATCTTCCTTCGCTTCATATCTGTTCAACGGTCGTCGTTTCGTCACATTGGTCCGTCACCGCGTCTTATACGATATTTTTGAGCCTTTATGGCTTGCATACACTTTTTTTCACTCATTGTAACTCACATAAATGTCAAGGCTATAAATAACGTGTGAAAAATTAGCACTGCAAAAAAAAATCGTAATTTCGAATAATTTCCACGCAAAATTTACGTCTTCTCTCAACATCAAAGGACACTGTACTACTGAACTTTGTGTTCAACATGCTTGAAAATGTTTCTAACGACTTATATTAGTGTATTAGAGAAGTTGGAAATCGTATGATAAGACATAATGCTGTACCCAATGAGCAGGTGTCGCATCTACCGCAGGTAGTCATTTTCGATCAGTCTGGAAGAGTCGAAAAAGTCCTCGAAATTTCTTTCAAAACGATTTCTAGCAGGTATGAAACCGTTTGCCTCTTATTCTAGAGGTTTCAAAGGATTTTTTAAGCTAATAAAAAGAAAATCATTTTTTTTAAATTTCTACTGTGGTGTAACCCCTTAAAGCTAACTGTAGAAATCAACCTTCTACAGCAGTCATACTCAACCTTTTTTTATTTCAGGGCCACTAAGAAATGTGTAGTTAGCTACGTGGGCCGCAGTCTGGTGATAGCTACAAAAACAAACTCGAATAAACAAGACAAATAAACAAGAGACGTCATGGTGAAAATTATATTTAGTAAAAATTTAGTATGACCCCTGACAGTGTGACAAAGTTTTGACAATTTTAGTTAAATCAGCAAAAACCGAACTTTTACTCTTCACAAGGAGACACAGGGTACCGGCTATTCCCACGCCTAACCTCAACGGAATGACATTGGAACTTGCTGATAGTGTTAAATATTTGGGCCTTATACTAGACAGGAAACTGAACTGGGGGCGAACGTGAAGCACAGAATTGGTAAGGCTCGCGCAGCACTTTTCGCGTGCCGGTCCGCCTACTCCAATACCTTGGGTATTAAACCTAGGGCGGCCTATTACATATTCTCATGAGTGGTGATGCCGATTTTGGTGTATGGAGTGATCGTGTGGTGGAAGACAGCGGAGAGTAAAACTAATAGCAAGGAGCTAACAAGACTGCAAAGATTAGTTTGCATATGTATTACGGGCGCTTTAAGAACCGCCACCAACGGCTGGGTGGGAAATGATTTTGGGACTCATGCCCCTAGATCGATTCATCTTTAGAAGCGCAAGCCTAGCGGTGATACGCGCTAAAAGTTCCGGCATGTGGAACGATTCAGATCAGTGGGGCCACTTCGGTATTCTTACAGAATGCCGCAAAAGATTTAGGCTCGTTGCAGAAGACACGGACCACATGAGCAAAATAATACATCTTGGCAGGAATTTCCAGGTCATACCCACAAGAACAGACTGGAAGAAAAAGGAAGCTACCACCGATGGGGACGTCTGGATTTACATGGACGGGTCAAAGACGGACACAGGAGTTGGCTTGGTCGTGTTTTCTACGGATCTGAGCCTTAACCTTGGATGTAGACTGTCGGACCATGCTACCGTCTTTCAGTCTGAATTATATGCTATACGCATGACAGTAGACTCCATTAGCGGAATATCAACCAGATCAATGACGATTTGCGTCGACAGTAGAGCAGCCATTCTCGCTCTTGCGTCTTACAGATGTTCTTCAAAAACTGTTAACGCTTGCAGAGTGCCTCTCAATGAGAAGGCAAGGCATATTCCTATCCGGATTATGTGGGTGCCAGGGCATAGTGGGGTCATAGGCAACGAAAAAGCTGACGAATTGGCGAGGAAAGGTTCAGGAGCTAGTAATAGCCCCTGCATCATTGTACCACGGTCAATCGCTGACGCCACAAGCAAACTTGATGCCGCCATATAGGCCAAACTAAAGTCCGAATGGGAAAACAGGATGGACTGCAGGGTGGCGAGGACATTATGACCATCACCTGATCTAAGCAAAAGTAGGAAACTATTCAAGCTCAGCAGAAACTGCTTGAGAGCCACGGTCGGCTTGCTCACAGGGCACTGCCTTACCGCATCTCATGCGAACAGAACGGGACTGACATCTAGCAATTTATGCAAGAGGTGCGAGATGGAAGAGGACACTATCGAGCATACTCTCTGTGATTGTCCGGCCCTAAAAAATAAACGCCTCAAAATTTTTGGTTCTTACTACTTTCAAGGGTTAGCAGAGGTGGCTAGTACCGTCACGCTGAGTAAGCTGATCCAGTTTGTGTATTTTTATTTGAATTTAACGAATTGATGGTTCGAATCAAACAAATAATTCTTCTGAAATAAAGTTGATGCTATTTCCGATATTATATGCATTATATGCCCTTAATTCACTTTATAGTTAAGTTTACTATTTTCCTCACTACATTCAATAAAAAAATTACTCGCGTATAATCAAATTTATGCGGTGGAGACTTTTTAAAAAAAAACATATTCATGGGGTAAGAGTATAAGTTTCCTATTACCTACTTGTTGAAGAAAAGTCTATTAAAGTCCCAAAATGAAGAAAAATCTATTATGCAATTATAAAGCTATGAAGCCACAAGATAAAAAAATATAGCTTTCGAAATGTTATGTAAGAGCGGGATGAACTATGGCATAAGAGAAATGATATTAATGCTAAAAATTAATTTTTCCAAAAAAAATCCACATATTTGAAAAAACGAAGATTATTTGTTAGCATGGAGCTGATTCTGAAAACCTTGTGATTATGCAAGAATTTAATTAAAACTATTTGTCCAGGGGATGTATTAATTCTATAAAAATGGATGGATTGCAGTTATAATACTATTTATGAACAAAACTAGTACTTAAACTACTCTTATTCCGCTAACATTTTTATGAAATGTCTCCACATTTAATGTTTTAGGCAACGAGTTTTTAGACGCTTTTTGGTACATGCGTTCATCATCTATGCAGCAACTAGGGTCCGTTATAGTCCGAGTTCAAGAACAATTTTCACACATCCCGAATCAATGTCACCCAATTAAGCATCCCTAAGCTGCGATTGTCGTGACCAAGCAGGGTATTCCCACTGCCGTATATCATACTAGCTGTAAGAGGAGCAGTAGGTTTTTCTTCGTTTATAGGAATAAGGCGCACATCTCACAGAAGTTGATGTCAGCCCTAATGCTAAATGCTAATAAGACAAGTTTTAAACATTATAATATTAAAATCCTCCTTCTTTATCAAATAAATCTACACAAAAGATTTTTTTAGCGAATCACTTAATTATGGGGTCGCCTTCAGTAGAACTATTTCCGTCCTAGTACACACTACTAGAAAAAGTTTTTGAAGTTTTCAATATATTTTTTTTACTAGAAATAACCAACGATTACTACATTCAAATTTTGGGGGAGAATTGCAATCCGTAGTAAAGAATGGAAACTTTCTTGTTTATTTTTTAAGAATTAAGCCGAAAAATTCAACTTATGTGGAAAAACGTAGAGTTAAGGTTTTTTTCTAAAAAATATTGTCTTGAAACTTATTGAGCGATACAATCAGTTTGAATTTTAGTGTTTCCGAAAGTAATGTCTCCACACAAGATTTCTTAGAGTAACATTGAAATTTCTATGAGTTTTCTAAACAGACTTCAATGAAATTTAATACGCAACATATGATATTGTTTACAGTATTGACAAATTTATTTAGAAAGATGATTAGGCATTTTGGGAAGTCTCTTCAATATTTTAAATTAAAATAGGGGGCTCATAAGTAATTACAAAATATTTATGGAAAACTGAGTGGTTTTGAATTAATAATTTTGGCAAATTTTCCGTCAATAAAAATATCATGCCGAAATTACATTCTCGCCGAGGAATGCCAAATGTAGACATGGTCTGTGTGTAAATGGTCTCCTTGTCTATTCTCGGCTGTTTTTTTCATGGCAAGCACGCGTGTGTAAATGGTTTGCTCGTCGGCTCTTGTTTGTTTTATGAAGGGATAATGATCCTTTTATTGCTGTGCCTGAGTGTTTATGACCGTCTCGTCCGAGTTCGAAGCCGCTGGAAGCGAAGTCGGTTTTATGCATCAAGTCAAAGAGATTCGAGAGGGTAGCATGTGCTCATTTAAATTTTCGAATTTTTCGCCGGGACTTCAAACATGTGTTTGCGTGTCCCAGATTGAAATAACTCAACGCACACCAGGCAGTTGCAATAGCCACAGCCCGTACCTCAGTCATCGTTCACTGAACTGAACAAAACAGCTCACAACTGTCGAAAGATGCGTGGTGCAATATCCTAAGTAAACAATTCACCCTATGAGTTCACAGCGTCTTGGTGGATATTGAAATTCAAAACACCCTTGCCCCATCCACCCGCTGAACGACCAGAATATCTTTGTTAATGAATGAACGTAATACGCTGCAAAAGTATCCGCGTCTCTGTTATGTTACTATTTCCTCTCATGATTTATCCATAGATTCTCCTCTGCTCCTCTTCTAACGAGCCGTGCCCCTTAGGAATTGAAGTATTTTCTGGTTTGTTCTCATGTACACATGTACAGTGCAACTATCGTGATGTTCATGTGGAGAATAGAATAGTTGGAGTTACAGTTTTTCGTGTGCAATTTTCCCCAGATCGGTTTTTTGTGTCTGCTTTGGGTCTACTTTCCCAAAAGACGTAGTTTTTCGATTCGGGTGTTTTGGTGAAATGACCACTTGATTGCTTTGGACGCCTATGTTAACGCTGGAAAGTCGTCCGCGTCGATGTTATGTTTCTGTTTCCCGTCATGATTTACGTTACAGAATTTGTGAATTCTCTTCTGCTCCTCTTCTTACGAGTTGTTCCCCTTCTGATTTGATGACTTTTATGCTTTGTCCGTATGGTGTATGTACGGTGCAAGTTATTGTGATGTTGATATGGAGAATATCTAGGAGTTAAATTGTTTCGTGTGCAATTTTCTCCAGATCAGTTTTTTTTGCATCTGCTTGGGTTTACTTTTGCAAAATGAGTTTCTCGGTTCAGGTGCTTTGAGTGATATGACCAGTTGATTGCTTTCGCCTATGTTATTTCTATGTTGAATTTCTGATGTGCTTTCTTTAGCATATATAGTTTACATTAAGTGCGTTTTTTATGTCTTCTTCGCAAAAAAAACACACCTGTTATAATTCTTTTGACTTAAATTTTTTTCTATTGTCGAGGAACAACCATACCGGCCATCTTAACAAGAAAATTTCAGTTACATTTCACTGCTCTTATACCAAAGGTTTCGAACACATCCACTCTGATTTCTCACCTGGTGGTTTCGAGGGCAAACACTTAAAAAAAACCGGAAACAATCACTGCACTTGGGGGAACTACGGAAGAGGCTCGACGGAAAATTCTTTTCAGCCTACCATAAAATCATCCCCTCTTTTTGGTAGAAATGGAAGTTAAGAATCATGCACGAACTAACTCCACATCTTCCAAGCATGGAAGATGAGAAAGTTCAAGACCACTTTACGCCTTAAAACTGAGAAAGAGTCATCCACCATTCCTAGTTTTCTTGTTCATCATATTTCCATGCAGACAATTCGCTCTCCATTCCCTAGAAAATCTTTCCTTCTACTTCAGATACCCACAACACAAGAGAATGGAAAATTTTTGCCGAGTGTTGAAGAGTTGAACTTCCGCAATATCGCTTTCAGCCTATTCATGGCATTCACTTACTAGCAACCAATCCTCCTTCCACAAGAATAGTCAGCAGATGAAGAAGCTTAGTAGAAGTGAGGTGGGATGTTTACTGATAATTGTGAAATGCAGAAAGCTCATGGCTACTTCCCACTTCTATAAATGCTTCGAAAGCTTCCTAAATCGAGTCTTATACTGTTCGTCACGTCGCAATCATCATCGTCGTCGTCCTTTGCGATATTCTCGTTACCATTATAACTGGCACGTTGGCGACGGTAACGGTGCTGCAAGCGGCGTCGTTCGAAATGAAAAGAAAAGGATATAATTGCATAGGAACAGGCAAACAGACAGACGGCCGATGTAGGAACATAACGTTTTTTGCGCCATATTTATTTTTGGGACCACATGAGCAGCCCGGAAAGTTTGACGTATAGGCGGTTGGGCGCGCGTGAAACTGTTTCTGCGGATGGTTCTGTTGGCTCTAGGTGGGTTGTGGTAGCATTTGAACTTTAAGCGGGTGTAGAAGGTGGAAGATTTTACATTCTTCTTTTTCTTTACATTCAATTTATGTGCCATTTTGACGGTATGTTGGCAGTGGAAATGCTGGTGATGACGATGCTAGTGAGAAGGAAGTTGAATGGTTGGAAATGAGAGTACCTAGGTGTCTTGTTTTTTGCGATTCGGTTAGTCTAGTAGATAATCGAAAGAATTAGTTCAATTGACAGATGAATGATTTATAGGAGTTGGAGAGATGTTTTGAGGCAAGAGTAGGCGGGTTAAGTGTACGAAAATATTGGTTACAAGTTTGTTTTTGTTTTTAACTTTCTATATAAAAACTACAAGAACCTTGTGGATTGTATATATCAAACTCTTTGAAGAAGAGACAATGCAGAGCGAAAAAAACCTGCATTCCAGAAAATACAATGTGATGAAGGTCTTCAGACTGACTTAGATTGAAATGAGCCTAATTTTTACGACTGTCCATTTCTTCAACCCTTATATTTATTTCAAAGTGCGACACATTTAAATTTCAATCATCTATTCCGTCAAGATCGAAAAACTTTTCCATGAATATGAGAACATCAAATCATCGATTTACATCCCTACTAAGAATTCATTGCATTATTCCTTCGAGCAAAACTGTTCAATATAAAACCTCCATCACTGCGCCCATACTAACATTCCACCAACGCATCTATTAATTTCTTCACGTATTTATCTCGCCCGAGCACGTTAGCACCGCCGTCACACAATAAAGTCTCCACTCTCTCACAATTCAATATTCTTCATAGAATATTCTCACAATGAAATTTGCATAGTAATTCTTCGACAGAACAGTACGGTTTTAATCATTGATGATTGTCGAAAGCAGCGGTCATATACTTCAGTAGATGTGGTTACATAAGGTACTGCCATGTAGGACCAACTAGACGAGATTGATATGAAAAACCCAAGTCTCCTCTATATATTCGACGTGAGCATGGAATGTATTTTTCCAATTCTTACGTAATGCAGCCGACAGCGTCTCCTAGTCGGTCTACTTGTCTATGCAGCCGCCGATTCATCCTTTTCATTCATATGCCAGTTTTAGTTCGCGATCGAAAACGACGTTTTGCAAGGATTTTCGGTCCAGACGCGATGTTTTTCAATGTGTTTTCCATCCTTTTCATCGGTCTTTCGTCGCGAAGAATTGTTCGAGGAATTCAACTGCGGCAACGTTCTCGTCTTGTTGGTAATAGTTTGTCACGGGAGCAATGTGTCTTCTGCAATCGTCGTAGCCGAGCCTTCTTCCACTTAGTAGATTTGTATGATATAGTAACATAAAAGTACAAATCATAGTCGAGGACGAGAGGAATAAAAAGAATGAAGACGAGACTTATGCAAGAGGTTCTATGGAGAATTCGAAATTGCCTTCTAGATGAAAGCTCCTATTTCGTCGCTGGGGAGTAGAAATGATGGAGATAGTATTTTCTTCACTTATGTTTTGAAAGTTTCTTCTAGTGGCCTAGTGGAAGATTTAAAAGGAAGCTGGTTAGAAGAGTGGAGAGATTCAGGATGGTACGTGTTTTCCGAAGTTCCAATAGGAAAAAAGCTTTGCAGACAATCGCGATGGGCTTGCCGGCCGGTTTTTCGAAGGAATTCATCAGTTAGGATGTGCTGTAACGTAAGTGGTGGAGGACAAGAGTGATATGGAACTGTGAGAAGTGGGCCTAGAGTGCTAGTAGGCATTGAAGAAAATGCGATCGAAACTGGTAAATTTATTGGCAATGGTCTGTTAAAGATGAATAGTTTAGTTACAAACAGGCCATTAGTGGAGTTTAATTGGCAGACAATTTTGGAGACTTTTTCAGCACATTGTGGCGGTGAAAACGAGTGTTTCATTTTGAATATTTGACCTCAAATCGTTAAGAAAATCCTTTCTAACCAAACTGGGTTAAATAGTTTGATTATGTCAGTTTAAATATTTTGGAGACTTTTTGGGACTCCTAAAAACAAAAATTTGTATTAAGGTTTGCTTAGCTGTAACGTGAAAAAGTAAAGTAAAAGTTAGCTTAATTATTCAATCTTTCATAGATTTGTCTTTTCTTTATTATTTTTCAATATGTGACACATATCTATCAGTGAAAATTTCAAGAATAGGTTGGCTACTTTCCCAACTTAGCAGACTCGAAAGCGGACCCTGGTGTTCGTAGAGTGCCAAAATTAATCATGAAAAACGCTTTTCAAACAGACCAAAGGCCAATGCGCTATGCTAATTATAGGAGCGGCCCAAGCATCAGCATTGAATGTAATTGCAGGAGACGGCATGTCAGCTTCCGGCTTGGGCAAGTTAAGTTACCCACTAAAAAGGCAGATGGATAGGTACCAGAGCCATTGGTTACTTCAGTCGCCAGTATAGAATGCAGTGTAACCGATATGGAGACAACACAAGATCCCAGCAGTTCCTAAATAACTAAAAACATAGGTTGAGGAGTCGGAAGAAAACAGCAGGTTTAACCTATAACACTACAAGTGTCCTAAGTAAACAAACGCATAGTATGCTGCCTACATACAAAAATAGCAAGCTTATCCGTGCCGCGGACGGCGATAGTAATTAACATAATCATTAACTTTCTTCTAATCCTAGAAAATACCACCAGGGACACAATGATGTTTCCAGCACAGGATTCCATTGAACGTAAAATATTTGATGCGATATTTGCCTCAACTTATTTCTCCGACCACTTTAGTAGGGAGAACAAACTGGCTCATAACTGATCAATGGACACCACACACTACGAGGGGTAATAACGCCAATGATAGAGGTGAGTTACTCTTAGAATTTGGCTTTAGCTAATTAGGACGAGACGCTAACGTTTCAGCCAGTCAACAGGCTAGAGGTACTACACCTCAAGTTGGTTTCCTACAGTGCAATGCACTTAAAGAAGAAGTGGAATAGAAGCATAGGCATATAGCGTTGGAATCAGAAAAATTTATAGGAAAAAGGTTCAAATGCAGACAACGAAAGTGCACGAACTATGAAGACTATTAAAATGGATTTATAACGAGACTTAATGGTGTTTATTTGATTTATACTGTTAAGATGGAATTGGAAGACAATAATTATCGAATCCTACCATAAGATTTGTCCCTAAAAACTATTGTTCGGAAAACGAGGGTGCCATGGTGAAACAGGGAGTTAGAGAAGGGCATAAGAGCATCGATAATAGAGTTCAACAGCGCCATTAACACATCGAACTGGGAAGACTACAAAAGGATGCCTCAGTATAAAACAAAAAACCAATCCAGCCAATCCCAAGGAAAGACTTGGAATGTTTTCTATGAGAATCTCAACAACATTCTAGAGATTGCAAGGATACAGAAAACTCTCTCCAAAGGCCATCAAGGGCATATAGGAATACTTCGAATCGCTGGTAGAGAGAGAGAGATGACGACTTCCCAAGTTGCATGATTAGTAACCATAGTGAGGGCGAGGAAGAAGATGAACGCTCTGAGCGGATACGTCACTCACCACCGATTAAACAAATAGTCGCATGAAAAGGTTGAACGGCATTCCAATTTTTTTTTATACTAAATCACTGTCATCTTCCTTATGTGTTCCTTTGCCAATAATTTTTAACCTCTCTCAACCGAAACCTTTCCATCCCTTTGAAAATCCGCCAATATATTTCCCATCCATAAAGCTGGTGATATATCTTCCATCTGTAATTACCGTCCCATGTCCCTTTTGCCATGTTTCAGAAAGCTCCTCGACAGAGTCGTTTACAATAGAGTATACCCTTTCGTCCAGCCCCTGCTGGCCATTGAACAGCATGGATTCTTCAAAGGTAAGTCAACGGTTACAAACCTATTGTCTTTGACAAACACCGTTGCTTCCTCAATCGACCAGCAAAAGCAAGTTGATGTCCTCTATACCGACTTTGCCAAGGCCTTCGATTCTGTGAACCATGACATTCTTCTGTCAAAGTTAGAAGGGTTTGTGCCCTCCGGTGCCCTTTTTTGCTAGTTCGCCTCCTACGTTTGTGATCGCTCTTGTGTTGTTACTGTTAACTCTTGCTCTTCCACACCCTTTTTCCCTACCTCAGGAGTTCCGCAAGGATCCATTCTTGGCCCTTTATTGTTCCTTTTCTTTATTGACGATCTTCCTTCCCTCTTTAACTCACCCTGTCTCTTTTACGCTGATGATCTTAAAATTTTCAGAGTGATTGAAACGGTTAGTGACTGTATCATATTGCAGAGCGATTTGGATGCTTTGGCTAACTGGTGCACGGCTAATTCCCTTACTTTGAATGTTGTGAAGTGTCATCAAATGTCTTTCACCCACAAAACATCCCCTTCGCTCTTCTCCTGCTGTGTCCTTGGCTCTCCTTTCAATATTGTTTCTAGTATCAAGGACCTTGGCGTGATTTTTGATTCCAAATTGAAGTTCGATTTACATATTCTAAACATCACTGCCAAGGCTTCTCGTTTTTCTGGCTTCATCATCAGATCCTCTAAACGTTTTGTTAATCTTTCCACTTCTCTAAATCTGTTTTTTTTCCTTTGTCCGTAGTGTTGTTGAATGCTGTTGCCAAATTTGGTGTCCACATTACGGATACTTGATCGATGATGCGGTTGAATCTGTGCAACGCCGATTCACCCGATCCTTGTTCTATAAGTACAGTATTCCGTATTGTGATTACAGTATGCGATTCTTCATCCTTCAAATTTCTTCCCTTGAGTCGCGTAGAGTGTTTCTTGACGAGTGTCTCCTTTTTAAACTTGTTAACGGCAGTATATTGGTTGGCCCCATCATTCAATCTTCTGTTAGAGAATCGGGCCGTTCTAGCAGAATATTATTTAACTTTAATGTTACATTCGCCCGTACCGACACCTATTTCTTTTCCTCTCTTTGCGTTTGCCTCGTCAGCACAATAGTCTTAACCTTGGTCCTCTGCCTCGAACGTTATTAGTGTTTAAAAAAACCTTAAAAAATAATGTTCTTCCTTATACTTGGACTATGTCCTAATTTACTCAATTTGTTTGTTTCTTTTTGGGTCGACTAGCTTTTGATTCTTTTGTTTGTATTATTATTCCATTCTGAATTTTATTAATTTTCTTGGTTTTTATGTTATTTTTCTCTTTTTCTTACATATTTTTATACATGTACTTTTTTCTTTACTGTTTTTTTTTTCTTGTCTAATCTATAATTGGATTTATTCTGTAGATTCGGACTATAAATAAATAAATAAATAAATAAACTGCCTCAAACCCTTTATATCACCAGGACTAGATGGTATCATCAACAGCGAAACTCAAAATGATCCTGGGATATATTTTGAGAGCGAGTTTAATACTCAGCAAGGTTATTTTCATTCTACTATGGTCTCTCTGGTTGGATATCTTCATGAGAGATACCTCTGGTTGGATACCTCTTTCGGGTACTGGAATCACATCACGGTAGCAATAAGAAGCTCATGCTTGGATAGTTTGAGGCCTTAATTGAAACAAAACATTGGTGCGAGGAGAAATGCCTATCAATAAAATAGGAGAAGGATGATCTATCCTTAAAAAAAACCAATATAGTAATATTCACCATGAAAAGGAAAATCGAGAAGCACTACAAATCAAGGGAACAGAGACTGTAACAGGCCTGTAATGGATATGATGAGCTACAACGATCAAATAAAGAATAAGGTAATCTTTGAGAAAAGGTTCAAGATCACAATACCATCAAGGAGCAAATAGGATAATGGCCCACCCTCTCGCATAAACGAGCGCAAGTGTGGTATACGAACGATTTAAAGATGAATTGTGGATTTGGAGTAGGGATCAAAGGAACTAGGTGCAAACTACACTTCCTCCTCCCTCCTATTGGAGAGTGAAACTATTGACCACCAAATCGTCGTATATTCCTTTAATTTTTCATTATTTCTATCTGACTGATTGCAAATATCCTTAAATTGGGTAACTAAGCACTGCTTTAGATATAATGATTTGTGACAAAAAAATATAAACCAAACTGGTCCTCGATTATAGAATTGGACACTGCTGCAATAATTGAATTGATCACGATACTTTAATTTCCTACAGCTGAAAATAAATCTTATAATTTCCAACCTGTCTTCAACCGATGGATATTATGCTCCACTTTCCATAACTTAATAAAAATAATTGCACTGGATATATTTTTTTAAACCTCGAGATTCCCAAGAACTCTTGTGGCCAGCGGTCAAATCCAATTCCTTGATTCTATCACCAGATGCAAACTCTCTTGCTTTTTTATCATTCCACCCGTTCTCTGCTACGCTCTACACTCTATTCTGCTACGCTCTGGACTCTATTTTTAATTTTCGTATCGAAACAGTATTCAAAAATTAGCTTCAAAAGCTTTAATCCAAGCCACAAATACTACAAAATGAAAAGACTACAAAATGACCAGTTGGAAACGTCCCAATCTACGGAATTTCGTTCGACTCCCATGGTCCACGGAGACGGTTGATAAAAAATCTACCTTCAAGAACCATCCTCAAAGGTGGCTGACCGTCTAAAGCTATCATCCAGCCAGCTGTTAAGTACCGGTTTCTCTTTCATACATATTACGCTAAGTAGCCATTTCGCATACCATCGCATGCCATCAAATATGCAGCTCACCTGAGCCAAATGCTGCTCATTCGAATTTTTTTCGTGCAATCTTTTAGTAATTAAATGATGACAGGCTTTAATAGAGGCAAAAACGTTAGTAAAATGGACTTAATCATCAAAAAATCGATGGTTCGCAAAATGAAAAGTGACTAAAGCTTCTGTGGACTATACACGTCTACTTTTTATAGACCTCTGGAATATTCAAGAAGAATTAAGATCGAAGGGTGTAAAGATCGAATTGAAGGAAATCGATGGCAAATCGACAAAGCCCTGAGTATAAATAGGAAAACTTATAGAAATAATTTTCGGATACACTTTATTATTTCAGGCCTCAATTTCATTTGACAAACTTTACATCACCCAGTAGATTTTCGAGCTACTTTAAAAAAAAAACACAAAAAAAAAATTCCAAAGTTCTTTGCAAACTTCACGACTTTTCGTTGCGGTAAAACTTTTCCAACTTTCCTTCCATTTACTTTCACGTTCTCTATCAACACTACAATTTATAAGCCCATTCTAAAAGCCTATACTCTTCAAATTTCTAAGACAGTCTTAAAGCCACAAAGCTTTTTGTTTTACTTCCTATTATTATCCCAACCGAAAAAAGAGATTTTCTCCCGTCTTCATTCCAGAATCCTTAAAACCACAAAGACAAAACGGTCGCATATACCAAGAGTTTGAAAATACCCAGCAGGACAGGGCTTTTCGGACAGAAGAGGATACTTGTGCGCTTTCAAAGATCCAAAGGACTTACTACTCTGTTGTTCTTCTACTTCTACGAAATTCATCATATTCAGGACATTTTTTTTCTAGCATCTGGTGGACAGGGTATCAGAGTACCAAAATATGTACTCACATCCGTATCTATACCATAAGGAAGTCATACTTCAGATCCATATACCCATGAGCACTGCTTACGTATATCTAACTATATATTTGACGAGGAACTTTTGTGGACATTTTCTGCTGTTCCGAGTGGCACATTCAATTTTCTTTCTATCGATAACCGTTCGGTGTTCGATTTTTTTTTTGTACTTTGTCGTCCAGTGCGGACTGGTAGAATATGTCACAAGTGTGGGTACAAAAGGCCTTTTGAAAAGCATGATAAATATTTTCTCGTCGTTGGTAATGCTAGAAAAAAATGGATGCGATGGATTATTTTGGAGATTCGTTGCGGTTCAGAGAGTGTATTTGATATGGTGGATACTATATGCATATGTATATGAGACTGTTAGTTGTTGTTGTTGAATGCTTGAAAACTTTGTAACGGGGTTAGATCAATAATTAGATAAAGGCCGAGGTTAATCATTTGGAGAGTAGCATATATATTTTTGGTCGATAGTTAAGGAGTTGTATTTCACATTTATTTGGAAAAAACATTCCTTGCGCTGACCATAAGACCCCTTTCGAACGGGCTGAAAACGTAATTTAAACCTTTTTCAGATGCAAAGAAAACTATACGAAGCACATTTGCGATTGTGGATAAGATCTGGTCATCTTATAAGTATCGACAATAAACAAAAGATTCTAGTGCTAACGTTCTTCCGAAATGGTCGTATGAAGATTTACTTGGGCATTTATGTTTGTTTAACAATTGATTACTGTAAAAGTGAACATTTTTGAGGATAAATGAGTGAAAAATGTAGTGAAAAATGCTGTAGTGGGAGTAATTCCACTTTTCTGGTAGTAGTTCCTTCTGGAAGTAGGCCTTTTTTCGGTTTTTTCCTACCCTTTAAAACTCAGAATTGCCCAAGGAATACAGCCATATCAGTCCAAACCAAAACAAGATGAAATTCCAGTTAAGTAGCACGAAGCCACAACGACAAATTTTTTAACAAACTCTGAGATGCCCAGCGATGATAATCCAATATCGATGATCCTCCGGTGGTCAGAACATAGGGTGGTATTGGAAATAGTCCTCTTACAGAGAGACATACATTTCAATCCTGCCGATCGTATCTTCCAGGTCCAATATCATATATGCTGCTTCCCAAAAGGCAGAAATTTGAAAGTAGATATTTGAAGACACTCCCACTTCAGCAATTGTAAAAACTTGAAGGGAGAACGATTAAAATGTGTGAACTGCAGAGATGAGCACCCTGCTAGTTATGGAGGCTGTCCATGAAACCCCGAAAACTTAAGGAAGTAATTTGCCTAATAACGAGCGCCAACAACAATCTCAGCTTCATTCTTACTTTACCCAAAAAATAGATCTTTAGATGATATGGAAGGAAGCATTAGCTCCACCGATTCGATAATATCTTCTTCCTGGCTTTCGCTTTCGATCAAATTGTTATTTTTCTGAAATTGTAATCATAGTACTTCCGCAAAGGTCTCTGCTTTGTCTTCCTTGTCATTCTTTAGGCCATTTAGTCCATATATTGTAGGTATGCTGATAAACATAATCAGTTTTTCAGCATGAGATATTTGGCCAGGTGGCAGAAGTATCGTCACTAGGTTCCATGTTCTGTAGATGCTTTTCCCACTTTTCATAGCAGAACTGAGCGATCCGCCAACGAATGGCATTCGCGAGACGATGCAGTTGCTGTTTGATGCTCGGGGCAACCGTATTCCTAACTCTTCTTCGATTGCTCGTTTAATGAGATCATTTACTCGTATATCTCTAAGGAGTTCGTAAGGATTATGTCTCACTGTCGGGATTTTGGATGAAAACTCCTTTTTGACTTGAGTTATTTCGACTGCCAGATCCTTTATTGTTAAGTTTATATCACTGGCAGTTTCGGGTAATTGTTATAAGTGTTCATTCGCCATAGCGTTTCATTAGAGTTAGAGAAACGGTGTCGATCAGCAAGTTTGAGAAACGTTTTTTGGATGAGCACGATTTGTTTGAAGTGGAATCAGTGGGAAACTTGTGAGACATAGATAGGTTATAGGAGGTTCTGAATATCGGTTACGTTGACGAGAGAGAAGAAATAATGTTGGATTTATGTTTGGGATTTAAGTTAGTAGATGGTAAAGCTTGAAGGTGAAAGGAGTTACCTGGCGTAGAAATGGGAGAATCGCCTAATCATGTATCCTTATTTTTATTCAGGTGACGACGCCTTTGAACTGTTTTTGGTGTCTGGCGTTGATTCGTTTCATGCTTCTTTTCCTCTTCATTACGCTCCAATAAACGCCATCCTTATTACATTTATTGTGCTGGGACACTATCAAAATCAAAGAGAAAATTAAAAATCCGTAAAATAGGTATTTTCCCGAACTATTTTAATCCCATAATCTATCTGATCTCATTGACATTAAGTCAACACCGTAGCCAGGCATCCAGACCCGTCAACATGAATTCATTGATGCACGTCCACATATCGGAGCTTATCTAAATGAAAATCAGCATCATGTCATCCTCTTTTCGGATTCACTTCAGATTCTCTAAATCAATTGAGTCCGATTCATGCTAACTCGAAAATATTCTTTAAAGTTCATAGCTAAAGCGCAAAATCCAAAGCTTTTCTCTATTTTCCTAGATGTGAGCAAGTAGACATGACGAGACACCGAATAACGGAAGTGAATTTTCCGAGCTTTTAGCGAACTTGAAATAATATTCCATATGTTTTATGTATTCTTATTCATGTATTCATCTTATATTCTATTGCTTTAAGTTTGCATTTAACCAGAGTATCATTAAAGGCCATGTAGTATATATGTTTCCTCTATAGAAGACTAGACTTAGGGCCAAAATAGACGAGCGGAGCTATCGCCGCGTTTTTCCGCCGAGCTTTTGAGCTTGCAAATGGAACACATGAGTTTGTATGAAGCAATCTATACGAGCGCGATTTTAGCTGCGTGTTACATCCATACATTTTCAAAAGTTCAGCGGAAAAACGCGGCGATAGCTCCGCTCGTCTATTTTAGCCCTTACTGTGCTGACAACTAGCACGCAAGCAAATTATCTGAATGTTTCACATCAGATACGATGTATACGGTTTGTTTTCAAGAAAAAAGTGAGAAATTCCATATGGAATAAACATTTCTTTTATTATTTTCATGTGAATGGAAAAGGAAAAATTATTCGAATAGATTGTCTGTAGAGTGTGACTAGATGTTAATTTCACACTTTTATGCACTTGTTTGTGAAAATGTGAAGAGGCAATTTAGCAAACGACTTTAATACTGATTTGAAGTACTTAAGTAAAGGAAAATCAAAGCAAAATGTAGGGGAAATTTATCAAAGTTATTAAGCCATTTGGTTTTAAACAATTTTTTGCTATACAGCATTATACAACCGACCGATCCATCATGCAAAACAGAAAAGTATCTCTATTAGCAGGCTATAATTCTATCTTTCACATCTCAAACCAAGCAAAAGCTATAGTTTCAAGCCTGGAATCCTATATAAATACCCTAGTGGACTAATTTTATAAGTAGGAAATTCCCTCGATATCAGAACGATTTATTTATATTTTATTTTTACGTTCCCATTTACCACCTGAAAAATTAAAGCCAAATTTGTATATGTACTATTCTGCGGTTATGTAGAGCTATTTCTCCTGGGGGCTCATGGTAAGGCTTTTTTTATAAGAAGAGGTCCATGGACATGGTAAGTTTCGGAGCTACTGATCTAGAAGAACATTACTAAGCGCTTGTTTCAACTAAGCGATCATTCTTGCCTTGAGGGGGAGAGGGATTGGTTTACTTTACACCAATTAGTTTTATAATGTAGAATCTTCAATACATTATTGTGCTCCACATTTCCACACACAAATAAGGAAATTTAGATACAAAACTAAAAATATTCGGGTAATAATTGTTTATAAGATTAATATGATATAATAATAATAATAATGATAATGCGCATGTTATATGTTATAATAATAATGATAATGCGATCAACACCAGAACACCTACTTGGAAGAAACGAATGCAAGATAAGATTAATCAGCTAATGCAAGAATTGACAGTCGAGATTGAAACGAAAAAAGGAGTTCCTACGAAAAGGGTAGATATGTATCAAGACCAGTAAAACACTTTCAAACAAAAGATGAGCTAGACAAGGATCTGATCTTGAAACTCCAGGAAAAGGCCTAACTACTTAGCTTTTTCAGTGTTTCCATCAACGCATACTTTACTTGATCCAAAGCCCTTAACCATTTCCTTCGCAAAAATGCCCAAATTTACTCTTTTTGTCTTACACGTGTCTTACAAAACTTTGAATTAACTTACCAGATTCTGAGATCTTTCGACAAATTGAAATAAGATTAGTAGCTTAAGAAAAAACTGGTCCCTAAATTAAAATAATTTATGTTCACTATATGAATATAAACATTATAATCACTACATGATTTATTAACAACTTTATCTCTTTCTTCCTCACTTTTTCAATTGTTCCTCCTAAATCCCAATCATTTCTTCAATTTACTATCGATCATTGATACTGTTGCTTCTGCCATCGACCAGCAAAGACAAGTGGTTGTATTATATACAGACTTTTCCAAGGTTTCGACTCTACGAATCATGAAAACCTCCTCTCAAAACTCGAAAGGTTCAATATTTCGGGTCAACTCCGCTGCTGGTTTTTCTTATACCTTCGTGCTCGTTTCTTAACGGTTAACTCTTGTTCTTCTTCCTCCTTTTATCCTACTTCTAGTGTTCCACAAGGCTCGATTCTTGGCACTTTGCTTCTCACCCTGTTTATAAATGATCTTCCTTTCCTCTTTGGCTCTCCGTGTATTTTGTAAGCTGACAATCTAAAAATATTTAGGTTGATCGGGCCAGTGGACATCCTAACTGCAGAATGACTTGCCAGCACAGGTCAACTGGTGCTATCAATTGTATTAAGGTTAATGTTTCCAAATTATTCCAGAAGTGTCACACATGTACATTATCTCACTTGGTATTCCTCTAATTCCGAATTTCCTACTGCGAGCATAGTAGGCGTACATCCGTCTTAGAAATTCTTAGCATTCTGACACGTGGAGTATTTTAAATGAAATTATTAATGATTCTGTGACTTTTATCTCCAGTGTCCAGTTTCACGCTCGAGACTCGGAGGGTTTTACCAGATCTTCATTTACTTTCAACATATCGTTTACGTGAACTTATGCTTATTTACATTCTCGCCTTCTACGCTCTCCTACACAAATATTGGTCCTCCCCCATCATCTTTACGTATCTTGAAATTCAATTTAAGAAAATGTATGAGTTACTTCCTAAGTATCATTCAATTTGATCCAAGTACAAAATTAGCACTATTTTTTGTTTACAGCTTTTTGCAAAATTTTGTTAAATGAATACATAATATTTTTTTTTTCTTCTTGTACATTATTTTTTTTCTTAATTTTTAAATGTTTTTTCCAGGCGCCGAGATGGCTATCATCCGCAACTTTTTTTTTATAAATTTGAAGATATCGTACAATTTGTAATTTGTATTTATACTGCGTTTTGTTTACTGGTGTGTAATAATTTTTTTTTGGTAAATAAATAAATCGAGAAACAAATAGTATATTGGTTTTGGTATCGAAGAGATACTTCAAACAATTCAAAAGTATAAATATTCTGTAAAATTTTATTCTCATTTTTGATAGTAGAGAAAAAAGAGAAAAAAAGAGTATTAGAGCCCGAAGCCAGCATAACAAAAAGGGGTGAAAGTCAGAAAATGTATAGCCTGCGATATATTATGCACCGCGAAATCACCGTCGAAAAGCCGATCAAACGCAAAGATCCCGTGCTATGTGCAAATTGTCAGGAATATGGCAACACAAAACCTATTGTTCACTCTCTAGTGTGTGTGTTATATGTGGCGAGTTTCACACTACCAAGTCTTGTGACAAGAGTAAAATAGATCCTGCAATTAAAAAATGTAGCGATTGTGGTAACAACTATACTGCCAACTACATTATTCCAATCTCTGAAAGTAAAAATGTTCCCACTGAACAGGCTCTGAATATTGCAACCAATAGACCAGTCCCCATGCTGGAGACTTCCGTACCCTCATCTCTAGTACCTCCTGATATCAAATAATCCGACGCAATCAAACAAAACGCACACGGCTCTGCTGAATCCACTGCTCATAGCAAATCCAACAACGAGCTCAATGCTATTTTGTCAACGCTCTCAGACAATATGAGTCGATTCATGACGATGAGTAACATGATGCAAAAATTACTTAAAGACCAAAACATGTTCCTCCAATTTCTCATTAACAGCAAATGAATTCATTCAAGGTCGCCCATTGGAATGCGAATGGCATTTTCCAGCATAAAGCAGAAATAGCTTAAATAAATTTAAAAATACTGTTAGCAGGGCATAGCTTAAAAATTTATAAATACTGTTAGCAGGGCATGTTTCTTACGTTTCACAAAATGTGCGATCGTCTGGTTATTACTTACTAATGAAGGAGAGTCGGACCGTGTCTGTAAATACAGTTACAATAAAAAATACCAGAATAATAAATAGCACTGGTGGATGATTTGTTTTGCAACCCGTATGCTAGGTAAAAGTAAGTTAGGTAAACAATGGAAAAGTGTTTTGTGAAAATACTATTCTTTTCACACAAATGCAAATTTAATAAAGAACTAGAAATGAATGCAAGCCTTTCAATTTATTTTGGGGTTTTTCCGTATCTTTTATTAGAGGTAGGGCCATAAAATTTAATTCAGGTACATGTGTTGGTATTATTAATTATTGATTATTCATAATTATTCATTATTAATTGACGCTGACATAGAAAATTCATTATTATTGTTGATATCAGAAGTCTTTGATTGTCCATTTTAACAAGCTTTCACATTTTTTCACTTTCAAATTTAAAAAAAAAACCGCGTCTATTGTCGCACGAAAACACCCACATGAAATCTAAAACTCAATCGCGTTTCAAGTGACTTGGTCGATCCTGTCACATCGAAGATCTACTTTGACTTGGCAGCCATTTTTATTTCAATCCAAGTCGGTCTAAGCCAGTCTAAGTCGATCTGCATTATAAACGCTGCTACTGAGTGTGTGACTCACCAATTACCTTAATATTTTACAGACTAATAGCCGGGTGAGAGAGAGCGAGGAATGCGACTCGTCGTGGGACACCTATTGTTAGATTAGTTTGTGTTTATGTATGTTTAAAAGAACGTTTATGTATGTTTATGGTTAAAAGAAATAAAAATACCCTAGTTAATAAGAAAGCCACTACCAATACTAGAAGATGCAAAAAAAATGCCATAACATCAGCTCGGGTTTTGAGAACATCACACCACCATTCAACAAATCCATCGAATCGCATCAGACATTAAAATAGCATTCAAAGACAGGAAGTACTGCTCAGCAGTCTTTTTAGACGTAACTCAAGCCTTCGATTAAGGCTGGCATGAAGGGTTGATCTTCAAATAAAATCAATGCTTCGGAAAAGCTTCCCCGAAATTCTCTCCTCTTAGCTAACCGGCCGCACATTCCAGGTGAAATGCAAAAGCTATGCTACTGCTAAACATCGTTTGCATGCTGGTGTACCTCAAGGAAGCGTTTTGGGATCGATCCTTTACACTATCTTCACATCTGATCTCCCAATATGCGACAAAACAACGACAGCTACCTTTGCGGATGACGTTGCCATACTATGTACTAATTCAGATCCAGTTGCGGCATCCCGTACACTTTAAGCCCACATCTCACTTCTTGAAGAATGGCTAGCAAAATGGAAAATCAGAATAAACGAAACCAAATGCATCCACGTTACGTTCACATTGCTAAAACTGAATTGTCCTCAAGTACATATATATAAAAAATCTACCAGTACCTCAAAGTAACGAAGTAAAGTGTCTCGGAATGCACCTTGACAGAAGGATCACCTGGAAGCGGCACATTAAAGCTAAAAATCAACAACTGAAGCTCAAATTCATAAACCGCAAATGGATGCTCAATAGCATGTCAAAACTTTCTCTCGACTCTAAAGTACTCGTCTATAAGTCTGTCCTAAAGTCAATCTGGGCATATGGCTTACAAATCTGGGGAGCAGCTCGCCCGTCAACATCATCCAGAGGACCCAGTCAAGAATACTTCGATCTATCACCGTAGAAAAATAATCTCTAACGTAGAAAAAACAACTTGAGTAGCCACTTTCTTTGCTTTTCAAACTCTTTTGCATAATGAACATTGTAATTCTAGAACACAGATCATAGCTTTTCTCTTTGTTGTCTGACTTTAAGTCAATAAAGTCCTTTGGGTCCAAAATGTTCACATCTTCAACTGTGAGGAGTGCACATCATTTGTCTTAGCATGTAAGATTTTCAAACTAACTGAAGCTTCTTATACGAAGGTAGCAGTTTAATAAAGGTGTTTAAAAAAATTTTTTTTTTTATAGTACGAAAGAAATTCATCTTAATCGCTTAATCAATTTGAAACGGTATAGTCAAATGAACAAATTTTATTTCGAAATATTATCATCGAGAAAAACAAGTCATTGTTCGTGTTAATATTCATAAAGCTATTAGAAGTCTGAAAGTTAAGAACAACTCAACTAGCTCGACACTCGTAGATGGGTTCACAGATATTACCTTGTAGATAAATAATCTTATCGTCAGATGAACTACACTCTGCTCTAGACACTCGCATACATAACTTGTTTTGTTTTATCGAAATGTTCTCACCAAACTCTTTATGATACTATCATTAGCATCAACGCCATTAGCAAAGCAACAGCATGGATAGCAAACTATAACGTACAATACAGCCGCTGAGCAATGAAGAAGAACAACTTAACTTCTAATAGTTTCTAATTAAACTTGAACTGTTAGCAACACAATATAAGTGAATAGCACAATTATTACCGATATCACGTATAAACAGAGAAAAGATGAGATTGTTGAAGAAAGTAGTAAAGTTTTCAGATAAAATAATTCTGAAGAATATTCTAAATTGAGCGTAGTAAGATAAATGTTTTTGAAAGGGATAAAAATTTTTCCAATTTATACCACAGGAAAATGTAATTCTCTAAATTGAATTCTATATCTAGCTTTCAAAGGAAAACTTAGTCTTTAAATTAAAACAATGATTGATATTGATATTCAATTTTCGAACTAATTAAATACTTATATCTTATTAAACCCAAAGTTCCAAATTTCAATTATTCAACAATTCCATCAAATTATCAAACATATTATCCTAATTTTCCCTCAGTCAATTTCATTGGCCACAAATTCCTCTAATTCATAATTTGATAATTGGCTTTTATTCTTGAATGCAATCATATATAATTCTACTCACCACTCATATCATGATGTGATTGCTGCTGTTGTTGTTGTTGTTGCATTGATGGTGCACAGAATGCACTTGAACCACCACCCGATATTGATATCGAGTTTGGTGGTGGCGGCATCGGTGGCTGTACATTCTGATATGTACCGGATGCATAGCGAATTGGAGATTCACACCGAGGATGCGCCAGAGGCGGTTGTTGATGATGATGGTGATGCATATGATGATATTTCGGTGGCGATTGTGGATGATGCATGTGATGCATTTGTTCTTGACCGGCTTGTGGATGAGGTGGTGGTGGATGTTGTGAATGGGGATGTGGTGGATACATATGTGCACTGGGCGGTTGCTGACTGACCACCATTGGTGGTGGCGGCTGATCGCCACGATTGATAATGGTTGGTTGGAATGTGTGTTGGGTTTGAGTTGGTGAAAAGCCTGAAAAAAAAACAAATCCCATTATTCAATCAAAATTCATAGTAAAAAAAACTTACCTTCCGACGATACAGACTGACTTCCATCTGTTCCCGGCGGTCTCATACTGGACAACGCACTCAGCGGCGTGTAAGATTTTGGAGGATCTATTGAGTTTGGTCGAAGGACACGTTCCTCGGTTACACTGGACTGGACTCGGTATTGCATTTTGCAATAAGCTTCCTGGCCTGATCCGGAACTTGAATTGACATAGACTCCAGTGATAGTTACATCGGTGTCCTGCACGATAACAACACTGGTTGAAGTCGGGCGGCTATTTTCCTTTGGAGTTTCTTCGACTGGATCAGATTTTACCGACTGTTCCTTGCTCTTCTTCGAAGACTCAGTTTTCATATCATCCGGAATACTCTCGAAACTACTGCAATCCGAATCAAGATTACGGTCCAGATGTCGCTCTACCTCATAGGTCGCTGCCACCAGTGCACTGGCATTCAAACTTGCCATCCTCTTCGAAGTAACGTTAACTTTCACTTCAGGAGTTCCATCACGCTTCCGCTTCTTCTGTTGTTTCTTCTCATTTTCCTCTTCTTCACTGGATTCCGAAACTTCTTTCGATGATAGTGCACTGGGCTTCTTTTTCACTGATTTGGATGGTGACGCCTTCTTTGGTTTGACTGGTTCTGACTTTTCTTTCGTTTTTAGCGCTGGTTTCGGTTTGACAATCTTTCTCTTCTTAGATTTCGTCTTCTCTTCGGTGCGTTTGAAGGTCACATCACTCTCATGACCACTTTCGAAACTCGAAGCATCATTGAAGTCCCAATGTTTGCCCATACCTCGAAGACCTGGAGCATTTCGTAGTTCCCGTTTGTTTTCTTCTTCTGGAGCTGACGTTTCTTCCTCTTCGTCTTCCTCCTCTTCTTCTTCCTTGATCGATTCTTCTTTCGATACCTCTTTCTTGAATTTCTTTGCTGCATTCTCGTCTTCATCGGAACTCGTGCCAGATGCAATTATTCGAATTTTCGGAGCCTGTGAACTCTTGGACAGTCCAAGCTCATGAGCTGTACGAGATTCATTCTCGTATAAACATTGGACCTTGGCAAGAGCGTTGAGGGAAGCCATACGATGACGTTTCGGACCGAACGCTAAACAACTTTCAGACGAGGATGTATCATCACTGTCGTCATTTTCACTTTCCTCGCTATTAGTCGATTCGATTCGACTTTTTCGTTTCGAAACAGGAGCTTTTTTGGTGGGTTTCGATTTTGCAATCTTCACAATTTTGACTGGTTTCTTAGGCGCAGGTTTTGTTTCTGCTTTGACTTTGGCAGTTGATAGCCTATCTTCGGAAATAGATTCACTGCCTGCCTTGCTTTGTTTGGCATCGTCCAAAAGTTTCTTGGTTTGTTGGAGCGGTCGGTCATCTTCATCAGAATAGTCCTTTTCACCTTTTGGTTTTTCTTTCGGTTTGTTTTGGATAAACTTTGGCTTTGCTTTTTCTTTTTCGAGTAATTCTTCTTCCTCTTTGACTTGAGTATCATCCTTCTTAGTTTTATCATCCAATACAATTTTTTGTTCGGTTTTTATTTCTTCTTCAACTTTTTCTTCTTCTTTCGCTTTAGCATTCTCTTTAGCTTTTGCTAATTTCGAAAGTTTGGACAACATTGAGTTTTCAATTATGAGATTCATTTTGATATTATCATCGCTTTCAGATTCGGTCTTAAAATCATAGATGTCATCGCCTTTCTTTGCAGCGGAATAAATTGACTTTTTACTGGGGCTGCGTGGTGGCTCACGTTTGGGTGACTTAGATGGCGATGTTGAGTCTTTTTTTACCGCTGTTATTTGTTTTTTGGCTTTGAAAGCTTTGAAAGTTGTGCCAATGTATTTTTTCTGAAGACGTTCTCGAACTGACATTAGTTTCTTTGACGAATTGGATTTTGATGGAGATTCGTTCGGTTTTGCAGTGACTGGAGGAGATTTTGTTGTTTCGGAGGCAGTTTTTGATGACTTTTGACTTGTTTCGAAGCTAACATTGGTGGTAATTTTAAGGTCGGATGAACTTAGATGGGTATTTTGATTTGTGGTTTTTTTGGTTGCTTCCTCCGTAGGCATCACAGCAATTTCATTTTTAGCTTTCGTTTTTAATGCAGCTTTAGGTAGGTTTTTCGGCTTTTTGACTTCACTATGTGCAACATCTGTCTGTGGAAGTTGTTTTGCAGCCTCCACTGATTCTTTCGATTTTTTAGGGACCTTCTTTGCCGGAGGTTTATTATTAGGTTTTGTTCCCTTCTCAGCCGGTTTTGCAGGCTTTTTCGGCTGATTTATCTTTTTACCGGTTGAAGCTACTGATTTGTTTGAAGTAGATACATTTTCAGCCTTCGATGAAGTTTTATCATTGGTGGAATCACCCTCTGGAGCCGAGTTAGTGAGAGCAGGTTCGTTCATTTCAGGTGCATTTAAATCATTTGCTGGGTCAGGCCTTTTACTATTCTTTTTAGTACAGCTGGTTGTTTCGCGTTTGACAGCCTGTTTGTCTCTAGTCTCACCTGAGGGTTTGATGGGCAAGGATTCAAGAGCATTAGATGAGGTTAGAGCTTCTTTTTGACCTTCTTCTTTACTCTCAAGTACATTTTCAGCTGGTTTTAAAGTCTTCTTTGCATTTTTGCGCACATATTTCTTTTTGGGCTCACCTGCCGCAGTGTTTTTCGGTTTATTGTCCTTTTTCAACGTTTTTGATTGCTGAGGTTTGGATTGATTACTAAAAATCGCTTTTGAAGATGAAGTATCAGGTTGAGCCATTGTTAATGTATGTTTTTGCAATGTTAAATCTTTTGGTATGTTTGCACTTTTAGATGTCTCATCGATATCCTTGCTGCAAGTAACGTTCTTATCTTCTTCTTGTTCTTCTTTGGCATCCTCTGGCTCTGTGCCTAAAATACCAGCAAGCTTCACTTTCTTATCGTCTTCATCTCTCTTACCAAATGGTCCCGGACTAATTTTCGCCGAAGCTGCTCTCGATTTGGTTTTGACGATTTCCGAAATTGACGCTTTACATTCGACTTTTTGTGCATCGCCGACAACTGGTTTAAATCCACTTATTTTGATATCTAAGCTTTTTATGACTTTACTGATAGCTTTTGATTTCTCGTCGTTAAATTTTTGTCGCAGAGGCGATTTTTTCGGTGATGTACTTCGAGCACCAGTTTGAGAGATTGTTGTCTTTTTCGGTTGAGATTTCGAGGGTCCGACAGCTGATGATTTTTGACTGATAGACTGGTTTTTCCCTAGATGAGGTTTAGGTTGTTCATCCTTATCTTTCTTGTTGGTCGAGTGAGTTACTGTTGCAGTAGTAGCTGGAACCGTTTTCTCGATCTCCAGTGATTTGACTGGAGTGTTGGTCCTTGCTTTTGTGGCAGTGCTTTTAACAGTGTTTGCTGGTTTGGCAGTTTTCGTTGAATCATTGACTCGACTTCGATTGTTTGTCTTCTGACCTGGTGGTTGGGATTGTTTCGATGATGGTGTAATGAGTAGCTTTTTAGCTCCCATGTCTGGAATGAGATGAAGAAAAAAAATAACAACTATGAATAAGGAATAATACTATTTGCTTGGAAATTATTAGTTTAATGACTTAAAGAAAATCCAGGAAATGATTGAATTTTAAGTGAGTAAAAAGTGAAGTGTATTGGTAACAAATTAGAATAAATTTGCGAATTAGTTGTATGAGGTAAAATTGTAAAATTTCTTCAAATCAAGGAATTTTTTAAAGTTTTTTTTTTGTTAAACAGGCAAATTTTGTTTCAGTATGATGAGCACAAGAGGGCACGCACAAGTCAAAGGATTGTTGATTTGAAAACACGCTAAATCTACTAGTTTTATTTGTGCGATACACTATCTTCGAGTTACCATTATCTGCCATCCAGTATAGTCTTGCTAGTGCTACGATTAAGCGCAGTGTTGCACTTTAGCTGTAATAATTTAACAAGGAAAGGGACTTGTCCATAAAGCGTTGACAGACTTTCGGGCATGAGCTGGCTGGAAGACTTAGCCGAGACGTAACAAAACGCGTTATAGAAAGATACTGTGAAAAATATGAACGATAATACGACCTCCATGTAGGTATTAGTTCAAAAAGTGAGGCAGACAGACTTTTTACACAAATGTTGTGGGGCTTAGCCATCCTTTAGGCTTACCGGGTGGCCCATCATCATAGGCCACTGTATGCCATAACTATTGTGTAGAGTGGCGATTGCTTATAGTGGCTGACAGGTTTGATGCATGGAAATGGTGATGGATTTAGAGTAGTTTTTCTCAACTCATCACAGCGGGCCATCAGCAACTGAAAAAATAGACATAGCCCATCTAGTGACCAAGTGTGTAGACTTAACTTTCTGATGGTGGTTATCATGTAAACCATTGTAGTGGGCCATTGTGTAGAAGTGATATAAAGGAATGTTTCAGAAGGTGTCCTTTAAATCAAGGCTGGTGATGTGAGTAGCTTTTGGAAGCCTCTTTAAGATGCAATCAATTAGTTGTAATGGATAGGCGTTTCTACCGTGACAGAGTTAATCTTCCGGACATCCAAATACAGGTACCCCTTAGGTGGTTTGTTTCACAAGCGCTCTTAGAACGCTAGTATATGGTCAACTCGTTTCTCATTAGCCAGTTACACCGTGAAATGCCTTTTGTTATTGCTTTCTCTAAATCAGTATCAAGGTCATGCACAAGCGTAGTGAATGGTGAGAAGTCGGCGATACCATTCCTACGTGGGAGTTATCTGGGAGGAAATTGAGGCTGGTTGAAGACCAAATTTGATGAGGACACACAAACAGGACTGAGACCACGGTGAAAAGAAAGAGATTTTGACTTATAGAAGATATAATCTATACATTCAACTTTTTTTGACGATACTCAAGACGGTCCAACAAATGTAGGACATGCAGGTACGAATCGTCAGACGCTTTCTCTGTGTTTTGTCTTCGATTCCTAATAAATTCTCAAAGATCAAGATCGGAATCTCGGACATTAAACTGGTCTGTCCTGGCGTTGTTCAATCTCCTTAATAATATTAATACACTGTTGGTATTGATGCCATGATATCCTCCATACCACCAGTGTATCACCCAGTCCCAGGCTAATACCAGCTCGGTAAAGCGGTACATACGCAGTGTCTATGTCGCTTCGCGGTATTGAAAACTCGAAAATTTCACCAGTAGTCCGGGGAAATTTAACATGGTGCTTCGAAAAAATGAGGGCTGAATTTTGGTGCGAACTTTGGTACTGGCATGTTGAACAAAATGTCAAAAGTCCCCATCGATCCGAGTGCTGCGTTACGTTTTATACGGGGTCAAAGGTCACCAAAAGTGACCTTTCCTAAATATCTAAGTATCCTCACCCATCGGAAAATATCGCGCTTTCCGTGCTATTTATTAGCCTATATGGTCTGTTTAAGCTATGGTGTCGTATCCTCACCCCGCTCAGCATTTTGGAGTCAGTGGAAGCACTAAGCGGCGCATTTTGAAGGATGATTTGCATTTGTTTCCGTATAAAATGCAATTAACACTAAGAATATTGCCGACATACCGTCCACGACGCTTAGAATATGGCTAAACAGTCGCTTGAATGGTTCACACTGAACGTGATTTTTGGAAGCAAATTTTGATGACCGACAAGGCCCATTTCACACTTTCTGGCGGTGTTAATAAGCAAAATTGCAACGCTTGAGGAACGGAGAAGAGATATTGGGCCATATTTTTTCAGAGCAAACGAAACAGTCGATGGAAATCGATATCGGTGGATGTTCGCTCATTATGTACGCTCGCAAATGGAAGATGGTGCGCCATTCCACACTGCAAATCAAACAATTCAGTTTTCGCTACGGGAATTCCCTGGACCTCTGATGTCAAAATGAAGCGACAAAATGAAGCGACAGATCTCAAGATTTGACGCCTCCGGCCTTAATTTTGTGGGGTTATATGAAAAGCAAAGTGTACACCAGCAAGCCACAGACCATTGACGAGCTCAAGACAAACATTCGTGTCGAATTCATAGCTATACCACGCGAGATGCTCCAAAAATTAATGGAAAAGCAGAAAAAATGGCACGTTTTGCTTCGGTCAATAAAGGCGGCCACTAAATTGATGTTGTATTCAAAAACTAGTCCAAATAAATTGCAAATAAAAACACCTCATATATACAAATCGGTTGTTTTTCCCCCTCATTTATTCAATGTTTACATACCGACATAAAATATGGCGCATCATGTACTTTTAGATTAAAAAAAGTCTAGCGCATCAGAACCGCTAAAAAACTAATTTTCGAAGAAATTGTCTTTGAATGACAATGTGGAAAGAAGTAATACACTTTTTTGTAGAATCGTATCAACCATTCCTTATCCAAAGCAACAAAAGTAAACTATAATACAAATGATGAAAATGTTCAGTGCTGGCAACACTTTCCCAACGAAGCAGCAATAAGTTTACCATAACAAGCTCATACTTAAATGAACTTATTCTTTGAATTTCGTTCTCATCGGAGGATTTTATCGAAAGTTTCAGCGGTTCAACGTTGTTTGAGGCTGCCATCCGAAAAATGTTCAAAACTCGGAAAATTTAAAAATTGGTTTCTTATTTTTATTGCAAATGCTTTGCATATGAGCATGCAATTTGAAGCATCTGTTGGTACAATATTTACGAAAATGGCTAAAGCTGGCTACCCTGTGTCAGCAGCAAAGCGAAATATATACCAAATCTGCTTTACGTTAAGGGGTTAGTCCACTGTTAAACTGCTCCAAATGAACTTTTTTTTTAAACAGCTACCAACAAAAAACTATTCAAGATATCGATTTGAAATTTTACATGCATCTTTATTGAAGTTGAGAGTTAACATTTTCATTAGAAAAAATTATTAGAAAACAAAATGGCGGCCGCCCCAATGGATCGCCGCAGCACCGCCGAAAAAAAAAGCAAATTGCGCCTCGTAAATTTCTGGACAAAATGAGCATCAGTGAACAAATTATCAAAAATATTTCATTAGTTTTGAGTATAAAGGACTGCACGGGCCTAAATTTAGAGCCCTAAAGTGATTAAAAAAAATGTGGTATACTTTTGAATCAAAAAAATTAATAAAAAAAATTTGTTTAATCAAAAAAATGTTTCCCAGATCGTCAAAAAAAATTTTTTTGTTCTAAATTTAGGCCCGTGCAGTCCTTTATACTCAAAACTAATGAAATCTTTTTGGTAATTTGTTCACAGACGCTTATTTTGTCCAGGAATTTACGAGGCGCAATTTGCTTTTTTTTTTCGGCGGTGCTGCGGCGATCCATTGGGGCGGCCGCCATTTTGTTTTCTAATTATTTTTTCTAATAAAAATGTTAACTCTTAGCTTCAATAAAGATGTATGTAAAATTTCAAACCGATATCGTGAATAGTTTTTTGTTGGTAGCTGTTTAAAAAAAAGTTCATTTGGAGCAGTTTAACAGTGGACTAACCCCTTAAGTTAAACCCAACCAGTAAATTTCGTTTCGATTGAATCACTGCGCTGGAAGTTATACGGGTGAAAAATTTTTTAGGGTTGTCACCCTCAAAACTTTTCAAATTTTTAAAGCGGTAATATTTGTTAGCTGGCAGCCTTTTCATGATTTTTGTACGAAATTCCTACGACATTTGGTTCACATTAAGGTCCATTTACTGCATGAACTTCGTTTTGATTTCATGACTGGACCGGAAGTTATAGGGAAAAAAGCTTTATTTTGCTGAGCAAATTTGCAAGATCAATTTGTGTTGGAATACAATACAATTGCATTTTGATGTAATTATAGACAAAAATCACCATAGCTGGCAACTCTATTCTAATTTTTCAGCAAATGTTATTTAAAGTGAGATCCAAATATTGTGTGAATTTGGTTTAAATGTGATGGCTTAATCGGAAGTTATAGGCCAAAAAGACCTGGTCCTAGTTAATACCAATAAGTCCTGCGAATTTAATTATGATTGAATAAACCGGTTGTCAGTTCTCGGGAACAGAAGTTTCAAGTGCTGAAAATAGAGGTAATTTGGCGAAGGGTTGTCGTTCTTGTGCAAATCGGAATTTTGAAAATTTCAATTCGACATGATACACAAAGGTTAAAATTTATCAATTATTTGAATTTTTTGTCAAAAATCAAAAATTTTTCAGGAGGGTCAATGATTTGAAGGATTTTTTTTACAACATGTTTTTAAATATCGTTTCGAGAAAAACGCGTTTAAAGTTTTTAGCAAGTTTGCCTTAAGATAACTTTCTTGTTTGTTCAGTTATCACGACCAGTACTAATGATTATAGGGTTTTGGGGTCGCTGATTACGAATCTGACGTCAAATTAACAAAATGCAAGATGGCGGATCCAATACGGCGGATCAAAAAAAATTCCATCTGCCAATTGGGACCAAAATATCTATATAAAGATTTTCGTGGTCGTCGATCGTCAATTTGCTCCATTATACTCAAATTAGGATCTAAGTCGGCTATTCCTATACCGTATAGGAATACTTCCTCGATTTCAAACTGCTCCTGGTTGGATTGCTCCGGAAGACGTTGCGCGAGGCGGGCGTTTCCAGCAGCGGGAGATATTCGTCGTTTAACGATGATGTAAAATATATTGCAATTTTCTGATGCATCGGTTATTTTTCGCATGTCCTGCCACCTAAAGTGTATTCCAACACGAACAAGTATGCGATAGTACAGATCGTAATTATTATAGTTCCGGCACATAGAAAACCATCTGGGGCCACGTGGTGAATAAGCTATACCTGAGCGCGCGTGAAGTAGGTGCGTTTGAGAAGGTCTAATGCGATAAATATGTTCCAGATTGGAATATCCTTTTGTTCACATATTCTACATGTATGTAGCTTTCATTTTTTGTATAACAAAATAAAATCGATTTGTTTGAAAAAATCTGAAAGAACTTCCCCTTAATTCGGCTTTTAATGCACTAATTTTTCTATTCTAAGAAATTTTTTGAATTATGTGCCTTTTATTTTCGCGCATTTATCATGTTATTTTAAAAATGCTCTAACTTGTTGCTTACATTTATTTTTTACATTTCCTGTTGTAACAACTCCATTGCACAATAAATTAACACGTACATTTTGGCGTCGAATGCATGCTTCCAAGGATATAGTGAATAAAAATTACCTAAATAACAAAAATACCAATCTGTCTACGGGTTCGGAATCATGTTGAATTATGGTCGCATCAAGGATGCATATGAATTTCTTTTTTGTCGAAGTTTCATAAAAACTACACTTGTCTTATGGAAATTTAATCTATCTGATCTCGAATCGAATCAAAATCAAAACTAAGCTCAAAGAAATTTTCGAAATCAATCAACAAATTGACAGTGAAAATCAAACCAAGAAATCACCTTCCGTTCCACAATTTTCCCTCACCCACCAATCGCAAACACCCCAATGACCTTCCTTTCATAAACACTTTGTATTTTTATTTTTCAATCGCAAATCATTCGCACACAGTACTCGCTATTTTAATATCGAAGTTGATTTAAATTTCATTTTCGCATATCGCATTTTATCGCTGCTACGTGAGCTAACCGAGGGCATCGTGGCATCTTCGCATTTCCCACGGTCTTTTGGTTGCGAAAATCAAAACATCCACCCTTCTTTCGCGTCATCCGCATGGACGCCATCATCTTTTCACCCTTTGCAACCTATACTTTTCCAACACGTTCAAATTGAACGAGTTTTACACAGACATAATTTTACTGTTATCGCGAATATACTTCGTATTGGGATAGACTACGTACATACGTACGCGAATAGGTCACGCGAATAGAAAATGTATTATTTACATGAAAACTGAGTGAGAATTTATTCATATCCAATTGATTCACGATGCACTTGAGCACCGAAGAGGGTGGTTGCGTGATGGAAAAGAGTCGATGTGAGGTTGACCTTGGCCTAACGCGTTAGAACGGTAGTGAAATTTAAGAGTCGATGAAGTGATGAAAACCGTCGATAACAGCATGTGGCAAGTGATGAAGAGATTATTTATTCTGCCAGTCAAAACAAGCTGATTAATTTATAAAAGCAAACTCGTCAAACTCATAAAACCATTTGTCCTAATCAAACCAAACGTCCTAACAATACAACTACGGCATAATTAATTACTATGAATAATTCAATTTTTACTACAAATTTTCAATCATTTTTGCAATTTTCCTCTCCATTTCGTCGTCGCACATTTTGCGATTATTTCGGATTTCCACTTCGTTTACGCATCCATTATTGTAGAAAAAGGCTGTGTAAATTGTGGTTTTGTTTGATTTTTTTTGTAAATTTTTTGTTAAATTCTGCCAGTCAACAAGTCATCCATTTTCCTAATGGTACGAGCGTACGATGATTAAATGGTTTGAATATGCGATGAAGTGTGTATGAGATTGATGTTGTATCGTTTACGATATTCCCCTAGATCGTGCTTGTTTCTTGTGATTGCATCGTTTTAGGAGTTGGAAAAAGAAAATTTTTAATTCTGTATATGTGCAGATAAATCTGCATTTTCTCATCTGCATTTCCATGCAGATTTTTGCCGACATTTATGAAGCGATATGTGTTTTATCAAGGTTAGAGATTAAATGACGAAACTTATTACATATACTAATTGATATGGTTAGTCTGCCTATTCGATTAGTTTTGAAATTTCTGCCGTATTTGATGCTAAATTGATAATTTAGGCGCTCAATTTGGTTGTTCTTCAAAATTTGACCATCGAGCCTGGCGATTGTGATAATTATGAGAAATAATGCTAACTTTGTAATAAATCATATAATGTAAAAATGTGAGATGATTTGATCTTAAGGGATGATAGTGAACTCAAAAACAACGGTACTTGTTCTGATTTCGGGTTGTTTCGTAGTAAAAGTACGTACCGTTTCCGAACCTAATTTGTTTGGAGAGGCTTTTTGGTGATTAGCTTGATAGCTTGTGTGTGAATGAGTCTACACAAATTAATCCGATTTGAACCGAATTTAATGATTAGAGTGTGCTGTGTTGTGTCAAGTGTTCAATTTCAATGGTGTTTATTTATTATTATTATTCAACAGATCAAATCCAATTACTGAATATAAATATATAATATATAAAGAATCTACTAATGAAAGAAAGTAATAAAGAGAGCACAAAATAATAATGAAATAATAATGATAAAAAAAAACAAAAGTAGTAAACAAAATGAAGGTGAAAAAGTATAAATGCATAATTAAGAAAAATAAGAGAAAACAAAAAAAAAAAACAAAAACTACATTGAGTTGGAAGTAAACAAAACATTATTTTTCAGAAAAATTTTGAAGGCATATAACGTCGGCGGTAGAGGACCAAGCTGAAGGTCATTGTGTTGCCTCAGTAAACGCAGCAGCGGAGAATAAAAATAGGTGTCAGTACGCGCAAATGGCACACTAAACGCAAAAGAGGAACGGGTGCCATGTACTGCAACACGGACAGAAATGTGGCTTCTGATGTCGGATTCAACCATCCTATGAAATAATTTAAAGAGTAGGCACTCATCCAGGAAAAGTCTCCGTGATTCGAGGGAGGGAAGACGAAGGAACGACAGGCGATCACTATAAGGACGGCAAGGAAGCTGAAATTTTAAGAATAGGGTGCGAGTAAATCTGCGTTGAACGGACTCCAACGCAGTATTTAAATAGACACAATGACACCACACTTGACAGCAATATTCAAGGATACTACGTACAAAGGAGAGAAGGTGGAAATATTAACGAAGGATTTAGACGATCTAATAATGAAACCCGATAATTTAGGGCCTCTAATATATGAAATATATGAAATATGCTTATCAAATTTAAGCTTAGAATCAAATATTACACAAAGATCTCTAAAATTATCAATAACATTAAGAGGAGAGCCAGAAACAGAATAGGAGAACATTAAAGGTGAAGTTTTACAGTTAAAATACTTTTTATGACATTTCGCGATGTTCAAAGTGAGAGCATTAGCGCAGCACCAAGTCTGTAAACTATTAAGGTCATTTTGTAAAAGCGTACAGTCGTTTTGTGACTCGATCACTCGAAACATCTTGAAATCGTCAGCATATAACAGACAAGAAGATTAGATTAAAGGAGGTAGATTGCTTATGAACAAAAGAACGAGAAGAGGACCAAGAATAGATCCTTGCGGAACACCTGATACAGGAAAAAAGGGAATTGAAGAACAGGAATTAACAGTTACAATACAGGTACGACCATATATGTAAGAATTAAACCAGCAAAGAAGAGGACCAGCTATGCCACTTTTCCTTAGCTTTTGAAGAAGGAGGTTATGGTTAACGAATGAATGACCACAGGGATTTCGGTTGGTTGGTTCTGATTGACGCTTCAATTCCAGCAATGTAAGTGCACATCGCCTGTCTGGCAGCTTATTTCGCTTTAGAGCGTAGATCTTTATACAAGAGGAGGCCAGCAGGTGAACCAGATCTATTGTATAAATTACGAGCTGCATTTTTGGCTTCGAGTGCGACATTATTGCTGAACCAAGGAGCATCATTCCGTGTTTTCAGACGATGAGTTTGTGTGAATTGCGGAATAAGGTTTGAGAGGAAAATATACAATTTGCACAAAGCATCATCAATGCCAAGACCACGAAAGAAAGAGAACCAGTTAATTTTACTTTATTCAATTGCCATGCCAGTGAAATCAGCTTTGTGAAAGTTGAAACGTACCAGAGAAGGGATTTTGTTCCTCATTGAATCAATATTAGAGATTTCAAGGACAAGAGGGGGATGATGTGGGTCAGGAGGCTCATAGAGAAAGAGAGCAGCGCTTAAGGAAAGTGATGGTTTTGGGAGATTGGACAAAGCAAGGTCCAGAATTCTATTGTTGGTATCAGGTAGTTTCATACCAAATGTCGGATTTCCTGACAGTCGTAAAAGTGATCCCATGGTGAACAGAGTTGATTGGTAAAATGCAAAATAAGTTTTGTGTTTGAAAATAGAGGTAAATACCTTTCTTTTAGTGCCTAATTTATTACCCGTGTGGTTTCCTATATCTGTCCTTTTCGCTCTTATAGACATGCTTACAGTAAGAGATATTCGGGTCCTTTACCTGTTTATGTTTAAAAAAGGACAAAATGTAGCTGCAGCGACGAAAGAAATTAATCAGGTGTTAGGACCAGATACCTGCAACGAACGCACAGTGCAACGATGGTTTGCCAATTTCCGAGAAGGAAATTTTGGCTTGGACAACGAACCACGTGGTCAACAAGGTAGCAGTGTTAATGATGACGAACTGCGAGCAGAAGTTGAGAGGAATACATCGACAACTTTACAGTGCCTTGCTGAGACCTTCAATGTATCGAAATCAGCCATTAGTCGCTGTCTCAAAAATATTGGAAAAGTGAAAAAACTCAATCAATGGGTCCCACACGAATTTTTTGAAAGGAACAAAATGCTGAGAGTTGAGGTAGCCTCTTCACTGTTGATACGACATAAAAAAGGACCATTTTTGAAGAGGATTCTGACTTGCGATGAAAAATGGATTCTCTGTGATAAAAGGAAGCGTTCAGGACAATGGTTGGATCGCGGAGAAGCACCTAGCCACCAAGCAAGAGCGGAACTGCACCCTAAGAAGGTTATGGTTACTGTTTGGTGGATTTCAGAAGGCGTCGTTCACTATTCGTTCTTGAATCCAGGTGAAACGATAACTGCAGAGACCTACTGTGTACAATTGGATGAAATGCACGCAAAATTGCGTTTAAAACAGCCTTCTCTGGCGAATAGGCATGGACCAATTTTGTTACACAATAACGCACGACCGCAGGTATCCCGTTTGACCATGCAAAAACTACAGGAGTTGCATTACGAAGTTCAAGCTCACCCCCCATATTCTCCAGACCTGTCACCAACAGACTATCATCTTTTCCGGAGCCTGGGAAACTATTTACAAGAATAGCGCTACTCCAACCAAAACGCTGTAATTGCGTCCTTTGAAGAGTTTTTGGGGCAAAAATATATTAATTTTTTCAAAAAAGGAATTTTTGATTTGCCAACACGTTAGCAACAAAGTATAGACTCCAACAGTGATTATTTTGAGGAATAAAACCATTTCATTTGAAAATAATCGAGTTTTTCTTAACCCTTCAAAATCCGACATTTGGTATGAAACTACCTTATTTGGTATGCTGTTAAGCTGTGAGAGGGAACAAAGTGAGAGAAACGATGACATTGTTTAAGAGGCACTACTAGTTGAGATGATAACCGAATAGGCATCCCCCCAATCCAGTGTTGGGAGGTTAAAGTCACCACATAGCAGAACATAAGCGGTGGAAAAACGACTGTTGAGGTAAGAAGAAAGTTCCGCAAGGAAGCGTTCATAAACTGACAGAGGAAGGTTGCAGGGGATATATATTGAAGCAACGACTAAGGTTTTGGCAGACGCACAAAAATACACTCAACGGGAGAACAGAAAGGAAAACCACGACAGAGTGTTCCGTTGAATGCCTTATTAATACCGATGAGAACACCTCCACCATCGGATTTACCACTATTCAAACGATCTTGAGTTGATGCTTGATTATTTACTTTGTCGAGTTACCGGCTACATCAATCTGCCGAATTGCCATCAAAAACATTTTTTTTCTATGGTGATGCCAAGGCTCAGGAGATGCCCTATTATGCTATAGCACAGCCTTCGCGGAAGGAAATTTAAGGAAAGGGAGAAAGGAAGGGTTGAGTTTGCAGGTGATAGCGATGCACGATTCGCTTGAACAATTGTGGCTCACAGTTGGCGGGGCAAACAGAAGATGGTAGACTGTTCCGTAATCGTGTGGCGACTTCACCACACACTGACAGCGTGTACTAGCCACCTATCTGTCGCCGACAACTTTTAGATGAGAAGAATGTATCTTCGTCTCCGCGACAAAATCTCACTTCTCCTTCGTTCGTCGTCCTGCGAGGATTAATATTCAACGATTATTTTATATAGCATAAATAAAACGTATTTGTTAAGTTTGATAACAGTGTTTCACTAACATGTAGGATCTTTAATACCCTACAATCGTATTGACCTAGATAAGAAAGAATCGTGAAATTTGACGGTACGACTGGCACTGATCGAAAGGGTATGAGAGCGTTGGGAGGCTCGGGTGTTGCGCGTAGGAGGTGCTCTACAAGGGAGTAGACTTAATATTTTATTAGAGAAAAGACCATAATAATAGCGATAAAGAAGAGAAAGGTAACCCACATTACTTCGGCGCTCAAGAGATTCAATACGTGAGGTAATAGTTTCATCGCCAATGAGCTGGAAAGCTTTGCGTTGGACTTTGTCTAGTTCCGCTAAAGCAGTGCCGCCTGCCCCAGCCCACATATCGAAGTTATACTCAAGTATTGGCCTTACGAGAGTCTTGTAGATGTGCGCTATGTCTAATGGTGTGAAGTATTTGCTGCCTCTCTGAAGGAATCCTAAGCATTTCATGGCATTTTTCGCAATTTGAAAAAATATGGCCGGTCCAGCTTAGTTTGCTGGAGATGCTAAGTTCTAATACGTTCAGAGAAGGTAATTCGGAAATATTCACCCCATCAACGGAAATAGTGTGGCTAGTAGGAAGAAGGTAAGGCTTGAGCGAATGACGACAGCATTGGGTTTTGGACGCATTAAACGCAATACGGTTTGCTGAGCCCCAAGCGATAATGTTTAATAGGTCCCTGTTTAGCGATGCAAACATGCGATCTCTACTAACAGAAGTAGCATTTCCACAAGAATCGGCCACTCTGTCAAAAGTGTATGCGAAGTCAAGGGTGCTGTCATCGGCAAAACTATGAATCGGACTGAAAGTGAAGGAAAGGAGGTCATTTATAAATAAAAGAAAGAGAGTTGGTGAAAGAAGAGTACCTTGCGGAACCCCGGCATTGGTGGTGTGGGCACAGGATTTGAGTCCATACAGAACAACTTGAAAGGCACGATCTACGAGGAAACTTTCAATCCACTTGACGAGGACGGGATGAAGACCAAATGCACGAAGCTTGGCTAATAGGGCAGGGTGCTAGACTTTGCCAAAGGCCTTCGAAATATCAAGAGAAACGACCATTACTTCACCAAAATTATGGAGACAACGGTTCCATCTTTCAGTGAGAAATGTAAGTAAGTCCCTAGTGGAGCGCCCAGAACGGAAACTATACTGGCGGTCGTTGATAAAATGGTTCAACTCAAGATATTTCATTAATTTTGAGTTCACGAGTGATTCAAATACCTTAGACAGAACCGAAACGATTGTAATAGGTCGTTAGTTAGAGGGATTACAGGCCTCCCCCTTTTTTGGTATGCAAGCTTCCATGCGGAAGGAAATATTCCAGTTGAATATGACAGGTAAAATAGTTTGCGCAGAGGTTTAGCTAAGGCGTAGGCGCAGGCAGATTTGGAAACGTCAAGCTTGGCGAGTATTTTCAATACCTCTCTTGTGCGGAAAAATAGAGACCCTTGCTTGCAAGCGCACATTGGAGGAGTAGAAGGACTCAGTGATGAAGGTGGCAAGTAAGAGTTTGTAGTAAGCATCTCAGCAAAAAGATTAGTTTTGTCCATTGACTCAGTAAGTATGTTACCACCATGAAGAATAGGTGGCACGGAGGAACTGGAGAAGTTGTTCTTAATCCTTTTAACAAGTGATCAGAAGTCTTTGCTTCCGTTCTTGCTTGCAAGGACTTTCTGTTTAATATTTTGGACAAACTGGAATTTAACTCTTCTGATAGTGGATGTACAGGTATTGCGAGCAGTTTTGTAAAGTTTTTTTAAATTCCTCAGACGGAGATATCTTGTAATATCGGAATGCCGCCTCCTTAGTGCGAATAGCCTCTTGACATTCGTAATCAAACCATGAGGTAGTGATTGGCTTAGTGTTCTTGAAGACATGCGGGGTAAACGAGTACATTCCATAGCATATGATATCGGTTATGGTGGAAGCTCTATATTCGACGTTCTTTGTTGCAAAGCAATCAGTCCAGTCGATCTCTCTGATGTATTTTTTAAACGCAGTCCAGTCGGCCTTGCCATAATGCCAGACTAGTCGTTTGGTAGGAAACTGATTAGTGTTAATCAGAGAAGAGATGTTAAATTGTGCCGAGATCAAATTGTGATCCGAGTTGCCAAGAGGCGCAGAAACTGAGATCGAATATTTATCTGGGTGTGAAGTTAAAAATAAATCTAAAAGTTTTGCATTGTGTTCAGATATGTCGGGAATTCTTGTTGCACAATCTACTAACTGCTCTAAATTGACCAAGTCGCTAAAAGGCTCAACGAGTCGCTAAAAAGCTGTTGCAACCGACTAAACTTTGTCGAGCAGTCGTCAGTGCAGCATATTATTATTAAGAAATCTTCCTGTTCTTGCCCGGCGTGCCTTTCCCCTGCCGACTAGCTCAGCCTGGCGTGGGTTTGCGGGCGGAAGATTTCTTCGTGCTATGGCACGCTGACAGTACAACATTCATCAATCACAAACAGAAAAAGGAGGGAAAACAAAGAAGTCCGTAGAAAACATTACTTAACTATTTATTCTTCATGCATTATAACTACTAAAATAACTCTAAAAATCAAAATACAAGCAAAAAGAAACTAAAATAATAAAAAAAAATGATCAAATCAACTAAATCCAATACAGTAAATTAAATTCAAAACTTCATGCTAATCACTCAAATCAAATGAAAATCAGATAAAATAAATACAATCCAAACAGTTCCAAATAAAAACTAAAATGCCTGAATAAATTGGATGGGGGGTTTTCTTTTTTGTACTCAACCCCGGCCGGGATCGGTTTACACCGATCATACAATATTTCTGAAAATTGTTAGTTATGTAATATGCTATGCAAACCAATATATATATGTGCATAAATCAATGTTTGGTATGACCAATATAATTATGATATAATAGTATAAAAAAATTACAAATTCCCACCCACGGAATTGAAACAAGAAAAGATAAATAATACTCAATTTAACAATGAATGTTTGAAACAAATAATTTCATATATGATTTTTACTTAATTGTTTAACTTCAAACGAAATTCTGTTAACTCCCAGCTCGTCGACGTGCAAAAATAGTTTTATCTCCTTGGTGTCTTATGCGTGCATTCAAGCTATGTCTTTAAATTAAGACAAGAATCCCAAGATGTGCAGTTTTCATATTTTGTCGCATCTTCGACCCCACACTGTTCATGCATGCCTTTCAAACAATAGAGGAACAAAAGCTACTTATCTGATCCGAGGGTTTTTTTTTTATACTTCAGGCGAAGAACGCTGAAACCACGCAGTTAGCCTGCCAAATCTGCCCAAATTTGCCGTCACGTATATATTGAGTTTTTCTCCAGTCGTTACTCAGTGAATTAAGATGTTTCTGCCAACTAACTCTTCTTTTCACTCCTTCAGGTGTTTAACTTTTTCACTTTGCATTTATTCAAATTTCTTCCAAACCGCCGAAAATTTTCACCTTTCTCCTTCAACAGTTTATTTATTTAGTTAATTTCTCACTTTAACTACTTTAATAATTCATACACTGTGACTTTATTCAAATTTTCCCCAAAAACCGCCAAAAAATTTTCAACTTTCTCCTTCAACAGTTCATCTTCAACTCCCCTTTTCTTTGTTCTTCCGAGAAAAATTTTTTCACGGTACCGCTAGAGCGGTTTACTTCCAATTTCATTTCCAAGTGATTTTTAAACCAATAGGGCATCACCAAAACAGACGGTTCAGAAATTTGACACCAGGTTCGCGGAGTTTTCGCGCAATGTTTGGAGATCCAGCTGTCAGCGCCGTTGTTTACGTCGCTGGTATCTGCGCTGTCAGACTGCGAATTCTCAAAATGGTAAGTAATGCAAAAAACCAAATTTAACTGAAATTAAATGTGATTTCTGTTTCCAGAAAGAAAGTAGAAAGGTAGAAGGTTTGTCGGACAAGCTCAGAGCGCTCAGAATTGGAATAATTAGGATCAAATTGAACTAATATGGTTGTTCTGAAATCGGGCGGTGGTACAAAAACCACGTCCAGAAGCACAACCAAAAAAGCAACTACGTCGAAATCATCAACAACTGCCAAGAAATCTGCGGCAAGTACATCTAGTCGGAATAACGATGCCGTACTGAAAAAACGTTTAACGGCATTACTCGATAAAGATTCGGGGTCATCGTCCAAAGGTAATTTAGATCAAAAAGAATTTCGAAAAAATTCGCGATTTACTATCCACTAGTGAGGTTCAACAAATTATACTAAACACAGCTAAAACAAGAAAAGAAAACAGGTACATCAAAGAGCACGAAAAATAGCTCTACGCCTTTCAAAAAAGTCGATTAAAATAAGAACAGCACGGCCAAGCCATCGACCGGCAAAGAACGCGAAACTACCAATTGTTTATGCGCTAATACCGTCATCGACCGGAGGAACAGTAGCGGCATAACAGCTTACACCGATCACCAGGCCTGTTCTAGTCGAATTCTCAACAATCGTGGGGACGACCCAGACCCTGAGAGGTCTCAAAATGCCGGGCACCTTTCGAGTTTGCACTGATCAATTAAGTTGTGAATTCATATCTTTGACAAACCTCTTTGAACTAGTTTAGCTATTTTCAGACTTTGATGTCTTTAGCGTGGTAATTCCCAAGTACCTTTCCTTTCCCGTCTACCAACTCGTAGATGACCTGTCCCAATTTACGTTTAATCGTTGCCTTAATGAACTTTGGGGCGAGTTTAGCCGCAAATCGGTCAACTGCACAGCTTAGTGAATGATTGCGTACCCAGACGTCTTGACCGATGGCAAAATCTTTTACACGGCTTCTTAAATTGTATCTTTGCGCACCCTTGGTGTATGCCTCAGACATTTTGGTTTTGACCTGACAATGAATCTGACGTAACCGGTCACAATTTGGTACTGTCACAACCTCTCCATCCTCAAAAGCCTGTAAAGACTTCAAAAGCGCGTATTCAGAACCATGGTGGATAGGTTGGTACCCGAACATCAGGAAATGGGGCGAACAACCTGTGGACTCATGTACTACATTACGAAATGCGGCACATGACTCCGACAGGTTAGCGTCCCAATTCCGATGGTCGTCCCCTATGTAGGCTCGAATAGCGGTTAGAATAGACTGGTTGGCTCTTTCGGAAGCATTAGCTTGGGGTGAATAGAAAGGGGTGTAACAATGGTTCACACCATATTGAGCCAGGAATTCCGAGAAGAGTTTAGACACAAATTGGACCCCATTGTCAGTATGGACGGTTTCAGGCACGCCAAAGGTCAAAAATACGTATTCTTTTAAAAATTTCACCATCGACTCAGCTGTTGCCTTGGGTAGAGCCTTGAGCCAAATGAATTTGGTATAGTGATCGAGCACCACCAGCAACTGGGTGTTACCTAGCTTTGAACGAGGATATGGGCCCATGAAGTCAATAAACAAGCGCTGCATTGGTCGATCAGTAATCCTGGCAGCACCCATAGGTGGTCTCATTGTAGCATTCGTGGCCTTAACTTGCTTGCAAATAGAACAATTGTTGACATAGCTGGTGACATCTTGACGCAGCTTCGGCCAGTAATAATAGCGTCGCAAGACTTCTAATGTTTTACGAATCCCACAATGTGACCCCAAAGGGCTGTCATGACTACGTGCCAGCAACACTTGTCTTCCTCCTTCAGGCACCCACACCTTTGCACTAGGAATATCTAAGTCAAGACCTCCGTGTGAACCTAGATGAATATACACAATTCCGTTCTTCGTGTACAGGTTTTCGAACTGATCCGGATGTTGCTCAATCTGATTGACGAGATTCATGTAATCAGGATCCTGAAAGGCCTGTGATGGAATGTTCCCTAGCAATTGGTGATGCTCAGGAAGACAAACAACGGCACAATGAGGCCCCCCTTCAGAGTCGCGTGCTCGTGATAACGCGTCTGGTACGACATTTTGAGTGCCTGCTCGATGCTCAATGTTGAAATTGAACCCTTGTAATTTTAGGCTCCACCGTGCTAACCTCCCCGACAGATCTCTCTGGCCCATTAACCATTTCAGACTGGCATGGTCTGTGATAATGGTGAAAGGCAGCCCCTCGACATATGCCCGAAACCTTTTGACACTCTGCACCGCAGCCAAGCATTCTAGTTCGGTAACGCTATAGTTGCGCTGCGCAGCATTCAACTTCGATGACATAAAGGCGATGGGATGCTCTCCACCATCATCATCTTTCTGAAATAAAACACTGCCGATGCCGGTGGCACTTGCATCGCACTGAATATAAAAATGCCGAGAGAAATCTGGGTTGATCAACACAGGTGCAGACACTAAAAGTTCCTTCGTCCGATCGAAAGCCTTATTAGCAGCCTCAGTCCATACGAACCTTCTTTTACCCTTCAGCAGATCCGTCATAGGTGATGTGATAGATGCAAAATTTGGAATGAAACGTCTATACCACCCAGCCATCCCCATGAATCTCCTCACGTCCTTTACCGTTTTGGGTCGTGGATATGCTATGATGCCGGACACCTTTTCAGGATCCGTCTTTAGGACACCATCACTTATCACATAACCTAGGTATCGAATTTCTTTTTGGACGAATTTGCTCTTCTCAACATTGATGGTCAAATTCGCCTGCTGTAATAAATTGGCCACAATAGACAGCAATTTGAGATGGTCATCAAATGTTGGACTTGTTATCAGCAAATCGTCCAAATAAACGAATACCTGGTCATGCAACTCGTGAGGGATGACCTTATGCATCAATCGACACATAGTCTGTGGAGCATTGCACAATCCAAAAGGCATGACAGTGAAGTGATACAAAGGGCGTCCAGGTACTGTAAACGCTGTCTTTTCCCGTGATTTTGCATCCAAAGGAATCTGCCAAAAGGCATCTTTCAGGTCCAAACTGGTTATAAAGCGTGTGGACTGCAGACGTGCTAACAGACCCTCGATCAACGGCAAAGGGTACGCATCTTTGACAGTCACCTCGTTCAATCGTCGAGCGTCCAAACATAATCGCACCTTACCGGGTTTTCTTACAATAGTGACTGGAGAGCTCCAGGAACTCCTACTCTCCTCAATTACCCCCAAAGACAGCATCCGGTCCAATTCGTCGTACATCAATTTCTGCACCACTGGTGACACTGCATAGTGACGTTGCTTAATTGGTTGAGCATCACCTGTGTCTATCACGTGTGACAACAAATTGGTTTTGCCCAATCCTAACTGGTTAAACGACGGAAATTGACGCACGATTTCATCGAGCCGTTGCTTATCCCTCGGAGACAACTGATGAAAACCAGAGTCCTGTGGAACTAACTCAACAGCGGAACAATGCGGTGCAATTTTGAAGGCATCCCAGAAATCTATGCCCAGATAAACTGAATTGGTTAAACTGGGGCATATTAGGAAGCGTATTAGCCTCGTCTTTTCATTGAATTGCACCAATGTGCTTACATACCCGAGAACAGGCGCCTTTTGACCAGAAGCGGTATGAACTTCAGTAGGCATTGAATGTATATTCAAGCCCAACTCCTCAACCAGCTTCAATGCCCCCGCTCCCAGGATGCTTACACTTGCTCCACTGTCAAGCAAGCCAGTCAACTGCCGACCTTTGATGGAAATGGTGGCAAATGGTCGGTTATCTCCATGGATGGATACAATAGAGTCCAGACAAGCTTTCCGCAAAAATCGCCGAAGGGTGAAATATCTCCAGGCGCGATTAAAACGCCTTGATGACTGTTTAGGAGCATCATGTTTTGAGTTGGTAGACGTAACAGAAGGACATGAATTTTGGGGTGTATTTATTGACGGCGTTGCAATTCGGGGTCGACATTGGTGGCAACGTCGGTCTTTTGGGGTCTGGATGGGTGAATAGCCAGCGGAATACGCATCCTCCCCGGTGAAAGCGCATTCCTGTTGGAGTTTTCCGCTTGGCATCTAGGGCATTTAGGTTTGAGTACTCCTTCCTTACCACATCCGAAACAGAATATTCGCTGAATAGGAGCGGGACAGTCCATAAAACCATGCCCCAGGTCACGACAATTCCAACACACTCGGTATTCTCCTTTTCCTTCTACTTCACGACCTTTATTTAGGAAAGTGCTGGAATTTGTTTGTACGGCGTGCACTTCCCGTTTTGTCAACACATTTGAGGGTGTGGAATTTACAAATTCAGAACAGTAATGAGGGGCTGGTGGATTTGAAACTACGTGCGAATAACTTTCACCATCAGGTCTGGATTGGTTTTCTTGTGCAAACCTTGCATTATAATTAGACGGTCTTAAATCGGGAGCATTAAAAGAGACACCTTTAAGACCCGATTGAATCACCTGCACATTGTGTTGTACACCATCATCAGATGAAGCATAACCCTGATCCCATAATGGATGACGAGCGCGCAAAATGGGTTCAAACAACTGACTATTGTTAAGGTAATCCGAGTCAAAATGCACCTCTTGCACTTGACGGGGCCGACGATTGATGTCTCGGTCTGAGTTCATTCTCAAAAGTCTCCATTCGGATTCCACCAGGCAACAACGTCTGACTAACTCTCGAGTTGAAGTGAAGTCCAGTCCAGCTAAATGTGCTCTAAGAGCAGGAGCCATATTTCTAAATACCACACATTGAAAATCTACATCTGATAGAGGGGTATTTAATTGTAAAGAAATATTCTCGAGTGCGTCAAAGAACTCCTGAAAGCGCTCGCCGGGTTTCTGCAGTCGTCCATCTAGCATTCTTCGCACATCTACATCGGACCTAAATGAGCTAAATCTTTCCAAAAATTCTGTACGTAATCTATTCCACACCAGTGGATAATTCATCTCGCGGAAACGCCAATACCAGTCGGCAGCTTGCCCCTTTAAAAGTAAATGAAAGTCTGTGGCAAGTGTGGTATAAGAAACGCGATAATCCTCTGCCAAGGACAGCACCCTGAACATAAACTGTCTGGCCGTCAACCCAGAAGTTGAGCCATCAAATAATAGATTCCATTTCGAAATGGGCAGCCTTACCGATGACCGCTCACCTGAATCCAACTGATCTCTGAAAGTTACTCGTGGTGGTTCGTTATCAGCTGACGTATTTGGGTGAGGTGCTCGCTCCTGGTGAATAAATGAATTTTCTCCGTGAGTAACCCGTCTCCGCGATGGTTCAGTGGCAGTTACTCTCATTGACTCGGAAACTCTGGTGGCTTGAGCAGCTGAAGGCGACAGACTCAGGCGTTCTAACTGATGCTGGAACGGAGTGTAGCTCGGATCCCAACTATTTGTTCGGCGACGCATTGTTCAGGTATGATATATTTTTCTTTCAATTCAAACCGAATTACTTACAATTAAGTATATTTTTGCAGATAAATATTACCAACAAACGAATAAGATTCTCAATACCGAAATCTTAGGATTCTTCTCACATATGCCAATAATTCTGTGTAGTATGAAATAGTTGAATACACTCGTGATGTAACGACGGAATAAAACTACTTCGTATCTAATGAATGTTAATTTCAATTCAATTCATAAAAAAAATAATGATTCCTACGGATCTTCTTTGTGACAGGAATTTAAGACAGGAAGGGAAAAGGCATAAAATTTGACATTAAATGATGAAATGGGACTGGGAACTCAGGAGAATACAGATCTCTTGTAGTTGTCTTGAAAATGTCCCAATAAACATTTGCCTTGATCCTGCTCAATATAATTCAATTGACTGAATAACATCTTGCAGATGGACAAGAATCAAAACTAGCTCATGAGTCATCTCAATGGACAGCTTCCTCCAGATGCGGCAAACTCAGATTAATCTTTCCACAAGATTGATTCAGATAACAAAAGATATTGCCCCGTTCTAATTAATTAATCTGGAGGTAATCCTACAACTACAAGAGTCTGGTTAGCACTTAAAGAGACGAGCTCTGTTAAACACATAGAACAAATACAATAGCACGAGATGGGCGCCAATGCTGCATTGACGACCGCTCGGCGAGATGATGATAGCAAATAGAAAGAGTCAGGTATATGACTGCCACCATAGCCAAAGAAGAAAGAAAAAAAAAAATGGCTGAGGCAACAAGATGCTCCTATTAAACATTTGCCACCCCAGCCGAAAGCATATCTGCCAAAAGAAAACCTATAAAAGAAAGCCAAATGTTTGGGCGCCATTTGTTGCAACCGACTAAACTTTGTCGAGCAGTCGTCAGTGCAGCATATTATTATTAAGAAATCTTCCTGTTCTTGCCCGGCGTGCCTTTCCCCTGCCGACTAGCTCAGCCTGGCGTGGGTTTGCGGGCGGAAGATTTCTTCGTGCTATGGCACGCTGACAGTACAACATTCATCAATCACAAACAGAAAAAGGAGGGAAAACAAAGAAGTCCGTAGAAAACATTACTTAACTATTTATTCTTCATGCATTATAACTACTAAAATAACTCTAAAAATCAAAATACAAGCAAAAAGAAACTAAAATAATAAAAAAAAATGATCAAATCAACTAAATCCAATACAGTAAATTAAATTCAAAACTTCATGCTAATCACTCAAATCAAATGAAAATCAGATAAAATAAATACAATCCAAACAGTTCCAAATAAAAACTAAAATGCCTGAATAAATTGGATGGGGGGTTTTCTTTTTTGTACTCAACCCCGGCCGGGATCGGTTTACACCGATCATACAATATTTCTGAAAATTGTTAGTTATGTAATATGCTATGCAAACCAATATATATATGTGCATAAATCAATGTTTGGTATGACCAATATAATTATGATATAATAGTATAAAAAAATTACAAATTCCCACCCACGGAATTGAAACAAGAAAAGATAAATAATACTCAATTTAACAATGAATGTTTGAAACAAATAATTTCATATATGATTTTTACTTAATTGTTTAACTTCAAACGAAATTCTGTTAACTCCCAGCTCGTCGACGTGCAAAAATAGTTTTATCTCCTTGGTGTCTTATGCGTGCATTCAAGCTATGTCTTTAAATTAAGACAAGAATCCCAAGATGTGCAGTTTTCATATTTTGTCGCATCTTCGACCCCACACTGTTCATGCATGCCTTTCAAACAATAGAGGAACAAAAGCTACTTATCTGATCCGAGGGTTTTTTTTTTATACTTCAGGCGAAGAACGCTGAAACCACGCAGTTAGCCTGCCAAATCTGCCCAAATTTGCCGTCACGTATATATTGAGTTTTTCTCCAGTCGTTACTCAGTGAATTAAGATGTTTCTGCCAACTAACTCTTCTTTTCACTCCTTCAGGTGTTTAACTTTTTCACTTTGCATTTATTCAAATTTCTTCCAAACCGCCGAAAATTTTCACCTTTCTCCTTCAACAGTTTATTTATTTAGTTAATTTCTCACTTTAACTACTTTAATAATTCATACACTGTGACTTTATTCAAATTTTCCCCAAAAACCGCCAAAAAATTTTCAACTTTCTCCTTCAACAGTTCATCTTCAACTCCCCTTTTCTTTGTTCTTCCGAGAAAAATTTTTTCACGGTACCGCTAGAGCGGTTTACTTCCAATTTCATTTCCAAGTGATTTTTAAACCAATAGGGCATCACCAAAACAGACGGTTCAGAAATTTGACACCAGGTTCGCGGAGTTTTCGCGCAATGTTTGGAGATCCAGCTGTCAGCGCCGTTGTTTACGTCGCTGGTATCTGCGCTGTCAGACTGCGAATTCTCAAAATGGTAAGTAATGCAAAAAACCAAATTTAACTGAAATTAAATGTGATTTCTGTTTCCAGAAAGAAAATAGAAAGGTAGGTTTGTCGGACAAGCTCAGAGCGCTCAGAATTGGAATAATTAGGATCAAATTGAACTAATATGGTTGTTCTGAAATCGGGCGGTGGTACAAAAACCACGTCCAGAAGCACAACCAAAAAAGCAACTACGTCGAAATCATCAACAACTGCCAAGAAATCTGCGGCAAGTACATCTAGTCGGAATAACGATGCCGTACTGAAAAAACGTTTAACGGCATTACTCGATAAAGATTCGGGGTCATCGTCCAAAGGTAATTTAGATCAAAAAGAATTTCGAAAAAATTCGCGATTTACTATCCACTAGTGAGGTTCAACAAATTATACTAAACACAGCTAAAACAAGAAAAGAAAACAGGTACATCAAAGAGCACGAAAAATAGCTCTACGCCTTTCAAAAAAGTCGATTAAAATAAGAACAGCACGGCCAAGCCATCGACCGGCAAAGAACGCGAAACTACCAATTGTTTATGCGCTAATACCGTCATCGACCGGAGGAACAGTAGCGGCATAACAGCTTACACCGATCACCAGGCCTGTTCTAGTCGAATTCTCAACAAAGCTCAACGTGTCTGCCCGCCGGACTTGTGGTGGAAGAGTCTCTGACCCACTGGACGTTATGCACAAAAAACGACTTTTAAAACGATTCATTACTAGAATCCTATATCCTTTCTTACAGGCTAAATCACAATTAGAACAACAGAATGAGTTGAAAAAGCAAGAGAAAACATAAATAAATGATTTTTTTAGGCTTTTCTTGAATCGCTTTTGTTTTGTGTCGTTGATATTTACCACTTTTGTGCCAAATTCATAGATTTGTGGCACAAATTTATAATATTTTCGAGTCTAATTAATACTTTTTCAACTCAAATTCATAATTTTTCGAGTGAAATTCATAATTTTTCTGAGCTAATTCATATTTTTTTCGAATCAAATCCATAATTTTTTAAATTCTTATTCAAAGTTTTTGTGAGTCATCATCATCATCAACGTGGCACAACAGCCCGATGTCGGGCCTTGGCCGCCTGGATCGAACTCCTCCAATTGTCTCGGTCACGTGACCGCGTCCTCCAATCTTGGAACCCCAATAGTTGTTCGGCGTCCGCATACACTGAGCCCTCCCACCGAGCTCTTGGTCTTCCTCTTGGCCTCGCTCCGTCGACTCGTCTTGCGTTCATGACACGTTTTGGCATGCGATCGTCATTCATGCGTTGCACGTGCCCAGCCCACTGCAACCGTTGTAGTTTGACAATTTTTGAGACTTCAAGCTCATCGTAAAGTTCGTACAACTCATTGTTGTACCGGATGCGCCATCCATCTCGGTCACGGATAGCCCCGAAAATCCGCCGTAGTACTTTCCGTTCGAAAGTATCGAACATGTATTCAGAGGCTTGGGTGAGGGTCCATGTTTCGCAGCCATAGCACAGCACAGGTCTTATAATAGTTTTATAAACGCGGAGCTTAGTCTTTCTGTGCACATATTTCGATTTCATTATAGGGAGGACCGAGAAGAAAGTCTTATTTGCTAGTTGTATCCGTCGCTTGATTTCGTCAGTTTCGTTGGCGTCACTCGATAGATTGCTACCCAGGTATACAAAGTTGTCCACGAATTTGATGCAAAGGTCCCCTACGTTGATGGTCGTGTGCGCTGGCGTCCTTGTCCTAGATTGCATCATAACTTTCGTTTTGTCCTCGTTAATTCGTAGCCCAACTTCCTTTGCTGCGGTGTCAAGTCTAAACAGAAGATCTTCTGCATCGGTCAGTTTTCGAGCCATGATGTTAATGTCATCCGCGTACGCTGCCAATTGTGTCGACTTAAAAAGTAGCGTGCCGCTGGTGCTCAGGTTCATTGCTCGAATAGCGAACTCAAGTGCCAGGTTGAAGAGCGTGGGCGCTATTCCATCGCCCTGCTTCAGGCCACCCAGAGTTTCAAAAGGATCCGTCAATCTGTTCTGGATCCGGACTTGTGAGACAGAGTTGGTCATTGTCATCTTTGTAAGTCTCACTAATTTGGCCGGTATACCAAATTGCAGCATGATGCTATATAGAGCGCCTCGGTTGATGCTGTCATATGCTTGTTTAAAGTCGACAAAGATTTGGTATACGTCGACGTCGTATTCCCAGCACTTTTGCAAAATTAGCTTGACCGTGAAGAGCTGGTCGATTGTTGAGCGACCAGATCTGAAACCGGCTTGATATTCGCCAATGATTTCTTCCGCGAACGGTTTAATCCTATATTCCAGGATCTTTGACAGGATTTTGTAGGCCGTACAGACTAAGGAGATGCCTCTGTAATTCTCACACCGCAGTTTATCTCCCTTTTTATGTATGGGACAGATAATGCTTCTGCGCCAATCGTCTGGGATCACCTCAGTCTCCCAGATTCGCAGCAGTAGTTGATGTAGCGCACTTAATAAACCCTCCCCACCAGACTTGAGTAGCTCAGCTGGTATCTCGTCAGCGCCCGGTGCTTTGTTCCTTTTCAGTGCACGCAAGGCGAGACCAACTTCTTCTACTGTCGGGGATTGTGTGGATGGGGGCTGTCCAACGGTATCGTCATGGAGCTCAGCTTCTGCTGCGAGGATGTTTGATGGCAGATTCAGAAGCTCTTCGAAGTAGGACGCCCATCGTTTGCTAATAATTTCGGTGTCGCTGATAATGCTTCCATCTTTGTCCTTACAGAGGCTTGTCCTGGGTTGGTAGCCATTTTTGATCATGTTTACTAGTCTGTACGCTTGTCTGGTGTTCTTACTAACTAGGTTTACATTAATGTTCAGCAACTGCTCGTCAAAGTATTTTCGTTTCTTACGCCTAATTATTCTATTGGATATTCGCCGTAGCTCGTCATATTTTTCCTTCTTGGCTCTGGTTGCACGTTGGACCCATTGTCTGTAGGCCTCGTTCTTCGCGTCAAGTGAGTTTCTGCACTCTTCGTCAAACCATTCATTTCGCGCTCGTCGGGCTTTGTATCCTACAACGATTTCTGCCACATTCTTGATTGTGTTTTTGAGCTCTTCCCAGAACTCGTGGACACCTACGTTGCTGGAGTCGCGCAGCATTGGTGAAATTCTTTCCTCAAGCATGGTCGTATATGTCTGAGCCGTATAATCGTTCAGCAAATTCTCAATCGCGAAAATTTTGGGAGGGCTGAATCTCGATTGGTGCACTGAGGAAATTCTGCACCGGTATGTTGTTTTCACCAGGAAATGATCGGAGTCACAGTTAGCTCCGCGGTACGACCGAACATCCATCACACTTGACGCCCATCTCTTGCTGATAAGGACGTGGTCGATTTGGTTGACGGTATGTGCGTCTGGCGAATTCCAGGTCTGCTTGTGAATGCGACGGTGTGGAAAGCAAGTTGAGCTTACAACAAGGTTCCTACTGCAAGCGAAGTCAATTAGACGATGGCCGTTATCATTGCATTCTTCGTGGAGGCTGTGTCCTCCAGTGGTCCCCCGATGCCAACTTTCATTCCCGACTTTTGCATTAAAATCTCCCAGTAGTCAAATTCATAATTTTCAGTGAGTCAAATTCATAATTTTCACAGGTGAAAATTATATTTTTTCGAGTTAAATCCATGCATTCTTAAGTAAGTTAATATTTTGCGCATCAAATTCATAAATTATGATCTCGACGTGCACAAATTAGAATTCTCTTCGAAAAAACTACGAATTTGACTCGAAAATATGACGGAATATGTTTGTGAAATATATGAATTTGATTCAAAAAAATTATGAATTCGACTCAAAAAAATTATGATTTGACTCGAAAGCTTATGAATTGATGTCGAGAATTTACAAATTTGATTTGAAAAAGACTCGAAAATATGAATTTGTAACAAAAATCTATGAATTAGACTCGAAAATGGTATAGTTCGAGCATATAGTTCTTTTGCGACACTGACTTTTAGTACAATACCAGAAACCAGGTCGTCGTCGTAGCACTACAGTCCCTTTCGGGCCTTGGCTTCTCGCAGGTGACGCCTCCAGTTGTCTCGGTCCAATGACCGCGTCCTCCGATTTGGAAAACCGAGCAGCTTTGCCCAGTCTTCGTCGACAGAGTCAGACCAGCGTTTTCTGGATTTTCCCACTGGTCTTCGACCCTCGGCCCTTCCGTCGAATACCTTCGTAGGTACTCGATGCTCGTCCATTCGTTGCACGTGACCAGCCCGTTGCAGCTTCCGCAGTTTGATTTTTGTAGCAACCTTTGGCTCATCAAAAACCTCGTACAACTCGTGGTTGTACAACTCAAAACCTCGTACAACTCACAACACAGGTCTGATTATTAATTTGTAGACTTGGAGCTCCGTCTTCCTGTGTATGCAGCTGGTCTTCAGTAGGGCCAGAATGGAGTAGAAAGTTTTATAAGCGAGCTGTATTCTCCGTTTAATTTCATCCGTTTATAAACAGTATATAAACTCGTCCAAATTCTCTAAATTATATTCGTCCAGAATTAAATTTCGTCTAATGGAGGTCTTCTTTCTTGTTTGCGTCATGATTTTTGTTTTCGTCTGGTTGATCTTCAAGCCTACTTCTTTGGCTTCCTGGTCAAGTTTTAACAGGAGTTCTTTGGCGGATGTGAAGGAACGTGACAAGATGTTAATATCATCTGCGTAGGCCACTAATTGGTTCGACTCATACAGAAGCGTACCCCCTGTGTCGACCGAAATCATCCTTATCACGTACTCTAGTGCTAGGTTGAACAGCAGAGGAGCCAACTCATCGCCTTGCTTTAGCGACATTTGTGTCAAAGGCGTCAGTCAGACTGTTGTTGATTCTGACTTGTGATGCTGTCGACGTCATCGTCATTTTGGTCAGCCGGACTAGTTTTGCCGGGATGCCGAAGTATAGCATTATTTTGCACAGTATGTTTCGGTAAATACTGTCATATGTTTGTTTAAAGTCCACGAAAATCTGGTGGACGTCGATGTTAAATTTCCAGCATTTTTCGAGCACTTGTTTGACTGTGAAGAGCTGATCCGTAGTTGATCGACCAGACCTAAAGCCTCCTTGGTACACCCCAAAGACCTTTTCAGCGTATACATTTATTTTATTTTTAAATATTTTCGTCAGTATCTTATAGGACGTACAAAGTAGCGATATGCCTCTGTAGTTTTGTGGATAGGGCATAAGATGGATTTGCACCACTCCTTCGGTATTTTTTCTTGACCTCAGATGTGTTGGATCAATTTGTGGATGGCTTTTATAGGGCAGCTTCCACCATATTTCATTAGCTCAACCGGAACCTCGTCAATGCCCGGCGCTTTATTGTGCTTCTGGCTTTCTGGCAGAATTGACTTCTTCCAGCGTTGGAGGTACGATCGGGGCTTCGTCAGAGACGTCTATCGGCTCTGATATTATTGAGCCATGTGCAGGATTACGGAGTTCTTTGAAATAGCAGGCCCACCTCTCCTTAATCTGGCTATCTTCGGCGATAATATTGCCGATTTCGTCTTTACAGAGTGTCATCTTGGGCTGGAATCCGCGTCTTAAACATTTCACTACCTTTTAAGTTTGCCTAGTTTCATTATTCGCCAGATTTTCGTCAATGCTCTTTAATTGCTCGTCATAATATTTTCGTTTCTTGCATCTAATGATCTTATTTGCTATTTGTCGGAGGTGGTTTAGTCAAAATGTTGAACTCAAGTACAGTACAAGAACTTGTAAGTCTCGCAGCCACAATCGCTCAAGGAAACCTCACCTTACTACGCCTGAATTTTTTGTGAAGTTATTGCAAATAGGAAGTTTACAAAACAAAACCAACAAATGTGAATGATTTAACGCAATTCTTCGAACGATAATGAAGCCAAATCCCGTTGCTACTATCCAGACAGTAATGAACAACTTTTTGATAAGATAAGATGTCCATTGCCTACTTATGTGGCCTCTATCTTTGAATAGCACTTCGATTATCATGCAAAGTGTGTAAGTTTTAATATACTGTGAGCGTCAAAAGTGAGTGCACACCTTACAAATTTATTTTTGAGCTTCAATAAAAAAAATTACCGATTGAAAAATATTTCTGATTGAGTAATATCAAACCTTTGTTTATTAAAAACTATATACAAAAAAATCAATTCCATATATTAAATAACAAAAAATTTACAGAGGAACAAAAACAACGTCAATGAAAGATGAATCAAAAGTGCAAACGTGTTCAAACGTTGCTATATTCTAGCTGTAAACAAAGTCACGGATATTTTACTATAACGGAATACAACTTCAATATAATTTCTAGGAAACGGCAATAGCAAAAATTCTTGGTAAAGTCATTTTTGAAGGAGTAAGTTTGATTTAAAACGTGCTGGAAGAAAGGTGTGAAAATGAAGAAAGAAACTGAGCCAGAAACAAAAAAATTATAGTGAATTTGCATTGTGAAGGTAAAAGTTTACGGGAAATTGGAAAAATGGTAAAAAGACCACACAGTGCAGTTAAAAAAATTTTTGAAAAATACAATAAATTCAAAATATTGGACAATTTTAAAAGATCTGGACGGCCAGGGAAAATAAATAGAAAAGAAATAAGAAAAACAGTGAAGGAAGTTAAGAGCAATCAGCGTTCAAGTGCAGCAAAAATCGCTGAAAATTATTCCGCGACACACAATCAATCCGTTTCAGCCTCCACTGTTCGAAGAATATTGAATGAACATGGAGTGCATCGCAGAGCACAACGGAGGAAGCCGTTTATTTCTAAAGCGAATATAAAAAAACGCAAAAATTATGCTAAAAAATATAAAAACTGTACTTGTAATTTTTGGAAAAACGTTTTATTCTCTGATGAGAGTGAATTTCAAATATTTTTGCGGGCATACAAATAAAAAACTTTGACGAACTAGAAATACTGAGTTTCATGAAAAAATGTTTCCGGCACAGTGAAGCATGGCGGAGGATCTGTTATGGCTTGGGGGTGCATGGCAGCATCGGGAGTCAGAAACCTTGAATTTATTGATAGTGCAATAGATAAGCAAGGCTATCTCAATAATATGGCTGACAGTGTTGCGAAATTCGAATTGCCTAGGACGTGGATCTTCCAATAAGATAACGATCCTAAGCACACTTCATATTTAGTAAGGTTGTGGTTGCTTTATAGAGCTTCCAAGGTATTGGATCATCCCCCCAATTATTATGGAATTATTTAGACAGGAAAGTTCGGCAACGTCTAATCACAAGCAAGGCTAGTTTGAAAAATGCTCTTATGGAAGAATGGGATAATATATCAGCAGAATTTGCCAGAAAATCAGTAGAATCCATGCATAGAAAGCTGTTTTAAAGGCAAAGGGCGGACAAACCAAATACTAGTTTTTCTTAAAAGTATTATATGAATTTTTATTAAATGAAGTGTGCACTTACTTTTGACTCGTATTTCATTGACTTTTTGTTTTTGTTGTTCTGTGAATTTTTTGTAAGTGAATATATGGAACTGATTTTTGAGTATATTGTTTCTAACAAATAAAGGTTTAATATTCCTCAATCAGAAAGATTTTTCAATCGGTATTTTTTTTTATTGAAGCTCAAATACAAATTTGGAAGGTGTGCACTCACTTTTGATGCTCATAGTATATGTTATAAGACGGAATGAATGTATATATACTTAAAAAAAATATGAATGCAACAAAAATAAGGGCCCCATCCACATATATCCACAAACGACTTTCGCATCTTCTAAACAATTTATCCACCATTTCACGCCAGTTAGATTTTCAGAACAAACCCTAAGACTATTTGACAAACGTGCTAAAACACAACATTTCCTTTCACACTAATTAGTGCCATGCCAGACTTTACTTCTTCCATTTCGGCTTTATTTCCATCCGTTTTCGTCATCATCAACACCATTGCCGTCACCACACTATCACCATTCAAATCATCTCATCTTATATCCCTATCCTGCCTTCGTTATCCTTCTTCGCATCTTTTCAATTAAAGCACCGACCACCACAGTACAATCCTCAAGTCCTTGAAACGCATTCCGGATTCCAACTAAAACCCATTAGATTGTATTAATTATGAAATTAGGTAAGAGCTAACTTCCAACCGTTTCGTTCGTAATCCACCTCTCGAAAACGACCAAATAAACACCCCCGAAGGCAAACGTAACGCAAACGGTAATAAACTTTAAATCGTTTTGTGTACAAAAAGCTTTGCTTTTGTTTAACTCATCATGGAATCATCATCATCATCACTGCCACCACCACCAGCAGCAGTAGAATCTCGTTCAACGTCTCCTTTGACATTGCCGTCATACTCAAATGTATGCGTAGGAAATAGGCTTGAGCATAGTAAAGAATTTCAAGCGACATTTTCGACGCCTCTAAAAGTGTCAGAAAAGCTGGATGATGACGGTATCGTTCTATGATTTTTTGGAAACCAAAAGTAAAAGCCCTCGTGTCACTAGCCTCGTTGATGATGGGCTTTCGTTACGTCCCGTTACTAGACGATTAAAAAATCCAGGTGTGAGCTGCTATTATGGGTGCGACAGGTAGAAAGATGGTGGAAAATTGTTGGAAAGTGATCTTTAAACAGGAGCAGACGAGAATAATTGACGGTTCAGGATGCAAGGTGATGATTACTGGATGGCATTCGTAAGAACGATATCGCGGTCGAAAATTGCGGTTGAACTTGAGCTCTAGCTATAGGCATGCGGAAAGATGATTAAATAGACTGGAATAGCTTGGTGAAATCGAGATAGGATTTGAATTCATGGTGATGATGGGTATCTAAAGGATTCAAAAGGGATCCAGATGGGATTGTTGTGGGTTTTGAAACGGTCGTTAAGGGAAATCTGAAAACAGATTGAAAAGTAAGTAAAATTAGGGGAAGTGAATAAAAGAGTGAGTGGAATGTACTAACGGGCCTCGAGTCGTTATTAAAGTCTATTCAAGGTAAAACACCATAATTTCGTCATGTTAAGAAAAATATCACTTAGCTTAGAGTGAAATGAAATTTGTTTTTAAAATAAATTCAAGTGGCGGGTACATAAAGTAGTTGAACGAAGCGTTGTTTTTTTAAACATCATATTCAAAGGACTCGATTTGGTCATTATCAAACATTTATTTAACTTAGTTTCGCATCCTTTTTTGATATCTTTACTCTTACTTTTTCTTAGTCTTTTGGTTTGCTTTTCTTTTTTCTCTCTGTCGATTTTAAGCTGATAATTTAAAAACTCTCCAGCAGTAGCAACCCTTGGTGTAATTTAACGTTTAACTCTTGTGGCTTCTGTGGTTTTTACTTCAGGCCAAAATAAAGCTTTTTTACAAGGAGTGCGAGAACACTGAGAATGGACGACAACTGTGGATTCCTCTTTTATGTCTGTAGTTTCGTTTTGGGATATTTTAGATTTTTGGGATATTTTAGTTTAGACGTTTTTCCATATTAAATTCTGGGGTTTTTTCTGTTTGGTCTGCTGATATTTTATCTGTTAAAGTTTGGTTTTTAGGATGTACATTATCTTTTGGTGTAGACGCGATTAATGAACCACCGAGTTGTACGTCGAATTCCAAAATATCTTAATTATTCCATACCGCTTCGTCTATATTTTCATCTAGGGTTTGTTCATGATGCGTTATGTTATCGAATGTTTTTTCGTTGACAGATTTCCACAAATAGAAAACACTTTAATTTTTTTCGCTCTAAAAATTTTAACCTTCGCATCTCCTATTTATTTTTCAAGGGTAGATAAAAATGTGTTGTAATCGACAACACGTCTACCATCAGCGAGGTCGTCAGCAAAAACCTCGTTACAAATAATTTCTTTATTCGCTTCAGGCAAAACACTGATGTTCTTGTTCGAGAGGAGTTTGTCGTATGCAACAGCGCTAGGATTGCATGGATACAAGCCACATTTCCTGAAACCACTTTTAATTGTGTCGGGCTTTGCTGCTTCCTTAGGCATGAGTCTACCAGACATGTAAATTCTTCACGATTAAGCTTTTCGCCATTATTCTACAGTCACCAATCACTAAACTTTTGCTTCCAAACCTGTTTAGCCGGATGAGAAACTGCAACGTCCATTGGTTGCAAAAGATACGTTGCATTCGGGAGAAGTGCTATAAAAATTATACCCTTTTCCCTGCTAAAGTTTGTTAAAGGCAACGAAATGTGTGAAGAGTGGTCATCCATAAACAAAACTACAGGTAGATCTATATTATTTTTATGTATTCAAAAAAAAGACACGCAAGTCATCCAGCCCGAATCAGATCTTTCTATTCCCCAATCAGCAGACATTTTCATTATTATATTTTTAGGGATCCTTATATATGGTAATAGAGTAAGAGGATGCATAAGCTTTTCACTGGCTGAGGCCCATAACAATACTGTACAACGTCTCTAAATGAAAAAGACAAAATAATGTTCTTAGGGGATTTCAATCGTCCTAACCTATGTTTTATCCCCGATGAAAACGACGCATTTCTTCTTCCTGTAAACGTTTCAGATTCCAATGACTTCAACCTTGCGAGTACTTTTTACGGCAACGGTTTCCAGCAAATCTCCCCAACTCCCAACCAAAACGGTCATTGGCTGGATCTTGTTTTTACAAATGCCTACGACGAAGTAGTGGTAAGTCCAACTGATGACGCAGAGCATTTTTTTTCAAATAGTTTACACCAAACTGCAGTTGAACTTCCCACTCCTGATTCTATTTCCTTAAAAACGTAGAATAATTCAATTGTATATGACTTTCTTAATGCTGACTACGAAAGTATTCACCATGTACTTGACTCTATAGATTGGACGAATACTCTTTCGACGTTAGATCTTGAGGAAGCCATTTCCACTTGTTACGATAAAATATTTGACGACGTTGCAAGACATGTACCTAAGATTAAAAAAAAGAAAAAATTGTCTGAACCATGGCTTGATAGGGAACTTAGGCATTTGCGAAATCTTAGGAACAAACTTTATAAGCAAATAAAGGAATATATTGATGTTAATCCTACTATTCAGGAAGCCTATAATGAAGTAGCTAAGGAATTCTCGACAAAGTCTCGCGATGCTTATGCCAATTATATTAAGAAAACCGGTAAAAGTATAATCCGCGACCCAAAAAAATTCTTTGATTTTGTAAATATGAAGCGGAAAGTCACCGGTTATCCATTGTCAATGTCCTATAATAATATCACCTCTGCTCCTCCTAAAGATATTTGCGGTTTATTCGCAGATAATTTCCAAAGGACATCAGACCCATCTAACTCAAATATTTCTCCTTCTAATTCAGCAACAACCACTTTTCTCAGCCAAATTAAAATATCACGCGAAGAAATACGTAAAGCTCTCTTGGAGCTCGATTGCAACAAAGGCCCTGGTCCTGATCTCCTTCCACCGAGCTTCCTGCGTAGGTGTGTAGAGCAGCTGTTGGAAACTTTCATATGTGACACCAATTTTCGAAAATGGCGGTAGACGCTGTGTCGAAAATTACAGAGGCATTGCCATTTTATCTTCCATTCCAAAACTTTTTGAAAAGGTTGTATACAATATACTTTCCCCACTAGTTGACTCCCGTCTGAATGAGCATCAGCATGGCTTTAGAAAAGGTTGCTCAACTATTACAAACTTGACAATCCTAGTTTCAGACGTTTTCTGTAAAATGGAGAAAGGCTATCAAATTGACGCAGTCTACACTGACTTTAGCAAAGCTTTTGACAGAGTTGAACATTCTATATGGATCCTAAAGCTGCACAAATTCGGACTTGCTGGATATTTACTAAGCTGGCTCAGTTCCTACCTCCACAACCGAATCCAACTCGTTAAATTTCAAGGAAATTTATTAACAAATATATTTGTTACCTCTGGTGTTTCACAAGGTAGTCAGTCATCTTGGCCCACTTCTCTTTAACATATTCATCTGGGATCTATCTGACGTCCTGTCAAACATACCTCACCTACTTCATGCAGACGACCTCAAACTGTACAACACCATTGAATCTAAATCTGATGCACTTTTCCTTCAATCCAAGCTGGATTCTCTTGTTCAGTGATGCAACATAAATAAGCTCTCGCTGAATATTGATAAGTGCCAAATTATAAGTTTTAGCCGTAAATGCACGGTTACACAGAACACATACTTTCTCAGCAACAACTTATTAACTCGCGTTGATAGCGTTGTTGATCTCGGTTTTGTGTTGGAAGTGAAACTTCGTTTCACCTTGCACTACAACAAAATTCTTTCCCGTGCGAATAAGCAGCTCGGCTTTATTGAACGACGTGCTAAGGAGTTTAAAAACTTGTGGGCCACTAGATCGTTATACACTGTACTTGTTCGCCCTCTTCTTGAATACGCATGTATTATTTGGAACCCAGCCTTCGAAATTCACAATAGCAGACCCGAGTCCATTCAATAACAATTTTTAATTTTCGCCCTAAGAGATCTGTACAACCCTTACGATTTCGAAAATTTACCCCCATATGAGTTTAGTCTGTGTCATTTAAACTTAACTTCACTTGCATCCAGAAGAATGATGATATCGACCTGCTTCACATTTGACGTAATTAGAGGCGTTATTAGAGGTGAATTCCTTAATAGTAAATTTGTGATAAATATCCCTTTAAGGAACACCAGGTCTAATCGATTACTAAAGGAATATCCACATTCTACCATATATGCAGCTAATGAGCCGGTGAATAGATGCTGCAGGGTCTTCAATGGCTTTAGTAACCTTTATTCCCCAACGATTTCCAAACTTTCCTTCAAATCTTCCCTTATCCAAGCCTTTTGTACACCATAATTTTTAAGCTCTAGTTTAATTATCGTTTTTAATTGATATTCTTTTATTTCATTGATATATTACTTATTGTCTAATTCAATCTTATTTGGTTCGTCAATTAGTTATTTATTTATTTGTTATTTATTTGTACCTTACACTTTTTTTTTAAATAGTTTGATATTTCATATTTATATGTATATATATTTATGCCTTGTTTGGCTAATAAATAAATAAATAAATAAGTAATGCATTCTTTTTCGTCGTTGGCCGTGCGATTATAAGTATGGACTGAACCTTTGCGAACTAGGACTCTCTTGTCTTTGGGACACAAAAATAATACTGTTTCGTCGCAGTTGAAGATTCGATTGGGTTCATTTAAAATTTCCTTTAGCTCAGGAAAACTCTCCAAATAGGTTGATATTTTAGTAAACCAATTTCTAATAGATTTTCCCGTACTCCTGAACCTCCCAGTTGTCCAATTTTGAGACATTCTCAAGGAAATCTCCGGATTTCATTTTAAAAATCCTTTGTACCAATTTATACCGGGGACACAGTTTTTGAATTTGTTTTCTCTATTTACTTTTTTCGTCGAGTTTGACACACTACTTATGAATTAATTGCGTTTTTGTTATAGGAAAACCTAGATTCGCGATTTCAAGAATCCACTTGACAAGAGTCTGCTCTTCTGCTTGGGTAAGAGTTGTAGGCGCTACAACATGTTTTGAATGCTTTTTTAACTTCTTCTCCTGAAGCATCGTTCTCGGAATACCAAATATTTTGACAACGTCTCTAATAGACTGACCATCTTCAATTGTCTTTAGCGCCATTGAAAGCTACTCTTGTATGTATTTCTTAGAAGTCATATCTATATCTGTAACAGAAATATAATGTTCTTTTTAATTGGCAAATGGTCGATGAATTTGATAAGGTTAATTTTTGATCTCAAGTCATTTAAGTTCCTTTAATTTTGCACGTCGATTAAGTGACGAAATCAAGACAAAATGCATTTGAGAGAATTGAAAATCTTCAAGCAGGATAACGGAATTTTTCTCAACAGATTTTTTAGCTAGTATCAAACTAAATCTTAATAGTAATAATACTTTGTTGCGCCAGAAAACACACGATTTAAAATATATTTGTTATCTAAAATTGCAGCATTCTTCATCCTTAATCTTCTCGAACTGGGGAAAAATTTTATCAAAATTAAACTAATATATAGTAATGATTGACAGGACGAAATTATGTCTTAGGTTTAAATACTCTATTGACATTGATTATGCACTGCCAACATAACGACGTTCTAAGAACTAAATTTCGTCACTATGACGTAGTTACCTACATTGCTGTTAACGCGCTTTGGTAAATTTGTCATGTCTTTTTCTTAGTAATTTATTGGTGAATTATACAATTTTTTTCATTTCGTGACTAACGATGCACTAACTTTTTGCCATGTATGAAGAAAACCTATAGATTACTTACCTTGTTTCTGACACCCTTAACAATGTTCACGTCCGGACTATACAAAGCACTAACACGCAATGAGCTAACTACGAGACGCAGCACTGACGCATTCATATAAGCGAACATAGTTTGGAGCCAATACGACATTCATACTAATTTGACACAATTAATTTAGCTGCTTTTTACGGTGCGTGCCAACTACCTTCAATAAAAGCATGGTTCGTTTTCCTTGGATGTCTCCACAACTTTGCCATTTGAAAAATTCAAAAAAAAAAAGCCTGGAAAAAGTTTCGACTGTCACAGAAAGATTTAGAGGTCCTCTTCGACTTGCGTAGGGCAGACTTAAAAGCATTCAGTTTAGTTTATACAGTGACTAGTCATTAGATATTTTTGCGCTGTTCTTTTTGTTTTCTCCACAGGGTGGTTTTCCACATTCCATCACCGGGGTTATGGATTTTCGCTGGCGTTTGGTGGGTTGCACTCTGATCTAGTTGCGGAGTTAAGAGCACTGAAAAGGGTATAAACTGTGTAATTCTGATAGTTTCTGGACGAATTTCTGAAGGATCTGGCGAGGGACTGGGATTTCATTTTCTCCGTTTTTTTTCTGTTAATACCTACTCAGTTGAGCTGCGGACACCTACACCAATCGATATGCACGTGTACTTAGGGAAAGAACACTCCTGGATAATCCTTCGGTCACGCAGGAGATGCGCGCATACCACCTACTGACTTAGGTAATGTTAAGAACCTCTTTTCGAACTGAGGTGAGGAAAATCACTTTGTTCCCAACGTTTGCTATACTTAGATATGTTATAGGGCAAGATGAAGTCAATAAAAAAGCCTCACCTCAACCATTTATACTGAAGCTACACCATACTTTATTATGAGCGTTAGTTTCAGCACCTATAATAAGAAACACGCAGGTCCTAGCGACTGCAGCCACTACATGCTTGAGGATGTCATTTAAATGCGGTACCGCCTCTTCACTAAAGATGAAGAGATCCTCCCGTCTATTTTCAATAAACTCACTAATTTTGCCCATCCACGTACCATTACAAAAGAAGATTGGGGTTGAAAAGCTTAGCCCTCTGGATCAAAATGGAAGTAGAGAATCAATGTCCTGCGTCTGGGCCGACTGGGGATATCATCCATCAGTTTGGTTCCTAGCTTAAGTTCCCCCAGCTAAGAGATCGCCTACTTGTAGAATTCGGCTGATGAGGTCTGATCTTTACACGCTACCAGCCTGACTCATTTGCATCTACCCGCGTCATTCACCGTAGATGAAGAACATAAGCTGGACTCTGATCAAAGTCCGTCTTATCTCCTGCTAGTTTTCTGCGGAGATGACATTCCATATCCTTTTCCGGCATCAATCACAGCCCAAATAAAGCTCTATTTGAGCATTACATTGAAAGGCCGAGTCAGCCCTGAAGCAGTTGCTATTAGTTTAGGTTTTTTTTTCCATGTTTACCTGGTTAGACTCTTTGTTCAGTCAGCTCAGAGCGGGTACTCTTCAACAAAATTTATTGCCAAATGAAGATATATTTTGGCCTTGTCGGACAACGCGTCACGAGGGATATTTTGTAACTTTCTCAATACCTTGAGGACTGATCTTTTGGCTGCGAAGTCCGAGAGGAGTTGGCAGATGAAAGTTGAGTACCTGAAGAAAGTAGCACTGCAAGTAGAGCTAGCAGACGGTCGGTCCGCTACCCTTTCTTGCTATCGGCTTTCTTTGGCCATAGCTTAATGATGAAAGTCCCGGCATAACCAGGAGCAAGGGTTGAGGATGTGGTGGAAGCCAATGGGGCTGACTAATTCGTTATATCTCCGTAGCCTCCAGCAAATTTAAGAGCTATGCTGCCAACAATCCGTCAAGATAGCTCATCCGCAATAGTTCCAGTTTCGACGAATTTAACTACACTCGATGGAAATGTCGTCTTCGTCCCTCCCTCGACATTAGAGGGTATGATGAATTTCCTGCCAGGATTCCGCCAGTAGAATTTGTGCATTAAACTTAATGATCCTATGATTATGTATGTTACTAGGGCGCAGCCAATCCAGATTCCACGTCAACTGAGCCTTCACCACCAACTTAATGACGACGAGACTGAGATCGTACTCTGAGGCATGTCTGGGTTTTGACGGGATGGAGATGGTCGTATTAACCCGAACCCGTTTACGAAGCAGATTCCACTCCGCTCAATATACATATCATGAGTCCGAAAGCGTAGTAATCATGAGCGAGTTTAGATCATTTTATATTACCCAGAATACACCGCGAGGATGCAATACAGACTGCATTCATTACATTACATGTTTGCTTATAAGTAATTTCACAACCTTTGCAGTTCAATTTGTCTAACATTTTCAATCCCAATTGAATTGAAATAAAATCTAAAAGCTCGTTTTTGTCTCTTGACATCTTTGAGAGCACTTTCAAACGTAAAAAAAATTGATGGCTTTACGGGAAAGTGACAAATTGAATGAAGTCGCTGTATGAAAACTCCAAAAGGCATCAACACACTCCTATGAAAGATTCAAATAAAAACGGAACAATATACAAGTGTATTTTTGGAGCCAAGAGAACGGAGAATAAACCCGAAGGAAGTATAAGTATTAGAGGAAAATCCTTGTAAAATCGATAATAAAAGAGTATTATAGGGAGCCATAATGAATTAGAAGCAATGTTAAGAGAATTTGGGAAAAATGCACATGTGCACTGCTCTCTTCTATTTATATGTAGCAAAATAAACGAAAAAAAGGGGTGAAGGAAATGTAACGTGGTTATCATGACAATATGAATTCGAGGGAAGACGATACTGTGCTGAGTATGTTTGAAGGATCATTCTCAGCAGACATTGTAAATGGGGCCAATGCAAAAATTTGATATTTTCAAACATGATTCTTATCAATTTCGGTCAGTAAGATAAGATATTGCATAAGATGAACTGTTTTTATGCTTAAAAATAAAAGTTATTAAATTTTAAATTAAATAAAAAAAAAATTATTAACCCTCCACTGCATGAAATATGATTTATTGGGGGGGGGGAAATACGAGGGATGTTTAAAAGTACGTTTATTAATATGAGTAACACTATTCAATAACAAAAAATACAAATATATTTTTTGATTAAGAAAAAAAACTTAAAGCCATATATGGCTTCGTATGCAATAATGGGAACATATATTTTGTGTGATTAATACATTTAACATATTCTAAATTTAGATGCTATGGAATATAGTGAAGCAATTTCTTTGTACATTGTAACATAAATGTACATTACATTTTTTGCACTTTGTGTAGGATCTGAAAGTGCAATTGTTTTGACATAGCTGACGATTTTCCACCCACTCAGATAAATGTCCATGATTATCAGAACGCCCCGAATCTAGAGGTAAGTCCTGATGCCTAGTGGGACGTTTTCTGGCCTGTCTTACATTTCTTGATGTCCCAGCACATGTTTTGCCAGCAATTGTATATTGGCTTGGCTGCCTGGATTTTTTAGGGCAGGTAGTCTGCTAGGACGACCTCGTTTGCTCGAAGGTGTTTTACCTGCTTTGCGTAAATGTTCCGCAATTGCAAGTTTAAAATCGAACAAGGGCATATAAACTTCACTATTACATTTACGTCGCCAAAGAAGCCATGCATTTACAACAGACATATCGATCATGTGAAAAAAGATGCGTTTGTACCATTTTTTAGACCGTAAATGAATTCTATACAGGCCAAGAATAGAATCGATTAGATCTACACCACCCATATGCTGGTTGTATACTTCTACGGCTTTTGGAGCAGTTATTGAAATTGTTACTGAATGCTTTTCAAATTCAGTAGTCTGCGAAACATCATACTCGTCATCCGAATCTGATGCAAGGATATCGTCACTTTCAGAACCATCACCAGGAATTTCATTCACATATTTATTGTGGCCATAAAATTGAGAAGGATCCATTGCTGAAATATGAACAAAAAACATACGTTTACACATACCAAGCTATGCATGGATTGGTCTTCATAACGAAAATATAACCCTAAATGCATACGAAGCCATATATGGCTCCTGTAAAATTACCATCAAAAACACAATAATGATTAACAAATTTATAAAAAAATTTGCACCTGAAGAAAAGTTTGAAGCATACCTCTTACAAAATAATTTTATTTCTTATGTATTACTTCTTCAATCAATACAATATATTTTAGAAACGAACACTTTTCAATCACTTGTAGTACGTCTTACACTCTTTGGGGAAAGATACGTTATGCAACGATACGAAGATACGTAACAAAGCAGAAGTACACAGTTTTAGAGATAAGGATACATATTATCTTGTGAATATGATTTGGGTATTTTATTTATTATTATTTATTTCAACCAAACAAGGCATACAAAACACTTACAATTAATATCTAACAATTTATATAAATTTGTATAATTAACAAGAATGGAAGAAATTTAAAAATATATAACCATCTTTAGTAGGGAATTGGATAGGGCATTCATGACGTGAGCACCTTAGTCAGAGCAGTTTTAAACCTAGGTCTGGAAATGGTAGGGGAATAGTATTTTGCGAAGCTATTGAATATTTTGCAACATCTATTGATTGGCTCATTGTTGGCGTAAACTGTGTGGTGTCGGTATTCATTCAGTAAACGTGTGTGCCTCGTCTGCCTTACTGATTCGTTGAAGGTGATCTTATTGGACAGGGACACAACATTGATCAAGCCCCTAATAACGTCAAAAGTAAAGCAGGAGCATATGGCTATCCTCCGCGAAGATAGACTTGATAGATTTAAGAGACTTAGCCTGTATCTGTATGAAGGTAGATTTTCAAATTCGTAAGGATTATACAGATCTCTCAACGCAAATAGCAAGAACTGCTTCTGCACCGATTCGAGCCTATCGCTATGGACATCAAAGGTAGGGTGCCAGACAATACATGCATATTCGAGCAATGGCCGAACTAGAGCTATGTATAAGGACTTCGTGACCCATAGGTTTTTGAATTCCTTCGCACGTCTTTTGATAAATCCAAGCTGCTTATTAGCCTTGCTTAAGACTTTGTCATAGTGTAAATTAAAACGCAGCTTTTTATCCAAAGTAACCCTGAGGTCGATGACATTGTCAACATTATTGATTGTAACATTATTGAGGCGGTAATCAAAATTTATATTACTGGTTTTGCGGGAAAAACTAATGACTTGACATTTACTGACATTAATGTCGAGATTATTTTGTTTGCACCACCGCTCAAGAGAAAGCAGTTTCGATTGAAGGAAAACTGAGTCAGATTTCGATTTAATTGTGTGGTACATTTTCAGATCATCTGCATAAAAAAGGTGAGGGATGTCTGATAAAACTTCAGAAAGATCCGAAACGAAAATATTGAATAAAAGATGCCCCAAGTGACTACCTTGTGGAACACCTGATAAAACTTCGATTTTTTTGGATAGGATACCCTGAAACTTAACGTACTGCGTCCTATTTCGAAGATAAGAGCCTAACCAGTTTAATAAAAGACCCGAGATGCCAAATTTCTGTAGTTTGATTCGAAGAATATCATGATCAACCCGATCAAAGGCCTTGCTGAAGTCTGTGTAGATGGTATCAATTTGATGCCCTTTTTCCATGCCACAGAGAACATCTGAGACGAGAATCACGAGGTTGGTACAAGTTGACCTGCCTTTTCTAAAACCATGTTGTTGTTCATTTAGAAGAGGTTCTATTACAGTAGTGAGCTTATCACAGACAATTTTTTCAAATAGTTTAGGCAATGCTGAAAGTATTGCAATACCTCTGTAATTATCAATTGACCGCCTATCACCACTTTTAAAAATTGGGGTCAGATGGGATGATTTCCAGAAGGAAGGGAAAACCCCACAAGTGATTTGTTGAAAATTAAATACACGGGTAAGATAAGCGACTCCATGCATTCGAGTATGAAACTAGGAGGTAGTAAGTCAGGATCAGGACCCTTGTTGACATTGAGATCTTTGATGGCCCTGGCAATCTCCTCTCTAGTTAAATACATTTCACAAATGATATCTGGTGGGAATGTTTGAGGGAGAAGAATGTTAGACATGCTTGTACATGAACAAAATACTTCCTGGAAATGCTCAGCGAACAGGTCGCAAATTTCGTGAGGGCATGTCGAACAAAGGTTCTTTTTGTGCATCGAAGTAGGGTAGCCCGAAGTTTTCCGTTTGGTGTTCACGAAATCAAAAAACTTTTTAGGATCATGAATTATATTTTCGCCCATGATATTAACATAGCGCTCATACGCTTCACGGGATTTCGACAGGAATTCTTGAGCTAATTCATTATGTTTATCCTTGATATCATCTCTGACATCAGTGCTGGTGGTAATTACTTTGTAAAGTTTATTTCTTTGATTCCGCAAATACCTTAGATTGCTATCAAGCCATGGTTCAGATATTTTGTCTTTTCTCTTAATCTTTGGGGTGAACCTTTCAACGGCGTCAAAAACCAACTCATAGAATAATGATACAGCATCATCTAATTCTAGCGTTGAAAAATTACTAGCCCAGTCAATTCTGAGAAGACAATCCGTAATGCTCTTATAATCAGCATTGCGAAAGTCATATACAATAGAGTTATTGTAAGATAGGGAAGCGGACATATCAGATGTAGATAATAACTCAACTGTGAACGCAGAGTGGTGAAGAGTGTTGACAAAAAAATTTTCTGCATCAGCAGTTGAGTTAGCCACTACATCGTCGTAGCTATTAGTAAATATGAGATCTAACCAATTTCCATTTTGGTTAGGTGTCGGAGCTATTTGCTGCAAATCATTGCCATAAAATGTACTAACTAGATTGAAATCGCTGGAGTCAAGAAGATTAAAAGGAATGAGTTTATTATCAGTTTCATCGGCCGTAAATTTTAAATTTGGGCGATTGAAATCACCGAGAATTATAATTTTATCCTCCTCATTAAGAGATGAAACTAAGTTAGAAATCACTTCGCACACATCATTATAAACGGCTTCGTCTGAACCGGGTGGGATGTAGAATATTCCGATGTAAATGAAGTTGCAGTGGAATTTCAGGTAAAAAAAGGATTTTGAAATTGTAAAGCCATATATGGAATAATTTATTAAATTTTTTAGTGGAATAAGATTTTTAGTTTTATTTGAAAGTGAAAACTTGAAGGATACGTGTGGAACAGTTATCTGACAAAATTTTACCTCTGCTTTGATGGAATCTTTGCTGATAACTGACAAGTGTTTTTATATCATTTGATTAGTAATGAGATGGTAATTTGTTGATTGGCAAACATTATAGAAAAGCCCAGGTTTTGAGTCTAGACTGATTTACCATACTTTTAGTCCAACTCAAAGAATCAGTTGATGGGACATGAATGAATGATACTAGTCCTCTTCTACATAAATCGAGGATAAAATTATGTTTTAACACAAACCTTGCTTTTTGGAGCTGAAGTTTGTTGTGTTCTTTGTTTATTAGGTCTGTTCCCGTACTACGATTAATTGCAATTAATTGCAATGAAGCGTACTAAAACGGACTACAAAAAAAAACGGCTTCATTGCAATTAATCGCAATTAATTGTAGTACGGGAACATACCTATTATATCGTAAAACATGAAATTTGAGTCATTGACTTCTTCCCTATGAAAATTGTTGAGTTGAGTGGGAAAGTTTTTAAAAATATTTTCTAATTGTTGGTTTCTTTTTGTCAATATTTTTCAATGTCTCTGACATAAAATATTTAGTGTTTATCATTAAATAAAATTTTTGAAAATCGCTTTAACTTACTTCCATCGATATTTAATCCTTTCTTATAATCCTTTTCGAATTAATCCTTTCGTCGATTTATTCACGCATTTCACACACATCAATTTACATTTTTCTTTTGTTTCAACTCCACTTCATTTCTCAGACTACTCACTTTTCTCCACCGGGCCACATCTTTCAAATTTCTTGCCACACAGTCGTGAAAATCTATGGAAATCCACTATGGAATTATTTTAAACTTTTTTTTATGACTTCACCACTGCTTTTCCACGAAAAAAAACAACAATTAAGCCGGGAATTTTGCGGTTTCACCGACATGAAGTACACTATAGCGAGCGGGGCAGAGAGCGCGACGTCACACTTTCAGTAACAGCAGCAGTAGCGGCAGTTGCATCTCAAAAGTACACTCACTCACACACATCTGTCCGCACTTGAGCGCGAAGAAAAAAAAACAAAAGAAGTTCCGCGCGCGGAGGGCGACGTATAACGGGCTGATTGATGCGATTCCAAGAGAACCAGTCAATATGAACGGAAGGAAGGAAGCAGAGGTGAGGTGAGTTCGATGCAATGCAACCAAAACTGATGCTGGACTCGGGGAACGCGCGACACGACACGGTTCACGGGGGCAAACGAAGCAGCAGCGGTAGCCATCCGTCGTCTTCGTCACTGACACATTACTGTACTGTGACGGTATGGTGGCGTCCAAGACGTTGTCGTCGGTCGAGCCGCGAGAAGTAATTACCGCTGCGACGGACGTATACGGCGTGATAGACGGGTAACAACGAGAAATACTGATCACTACTAACTACCGAGGAAATTACGGCAACGCACGCAGAGCGTGATGAAATCCGCTTTTGACGCCAACACAGATCGCGCACTTTACATCTCAATCTTTTTCTCACGTCACACTTGGCACGTATGAATAGACGAGGGTGTTTCCCGCGAAACGCTAGGAATTCAAGTCTTTTCACCTCATTAGGTCAAATATTGTTTTCATTTCGTTTATCCAGATAATATTTCCAATAGGTTGACACAGGCAACACCAGGCAGTCAACAATGATTCGGAAACAAATTTTTCAGAAGCAACAAGAAAACGGGAGAGATACGAACTGTTTCGCAAGTCCAATTGGAAGATCTGACAATAAGAATACGTAGGCTTGTGCCTTCGCGGTCAAAACGATTTTGCGCAAAAGGCGGACGTCCAGCAGCAAAATCAGTCATGAAATGAACTTATTTACACTCGACGTCCTCTAATATCCTCACAGACGTTATCACACACACTTCGCCAAATCTACTTTCCAGACGTGACATTTTCCCCAATTTTCCTCTATTTCGACGGCAGCCAAAAGCATTTTCGCAGTTATCGTATCTTTTCACATTTTTCACAATCTTTAGACTGAAATTTTCACTTCAAACACTATCCAGTAGCCGCGGCGGGTCGATCGCGATCGGGGTGGGCCTTTGTTTGTTGGCAAATATGTCAAAATCGGACTTGAAAAGTTCTGGTCAAATTGGAAAACAAATGACAGTCGGCGAGCAAAAACTCGGACAAACAAGCGCGAACGGTCGTCGAAACGTCACTGAAGTTACACGACCGAGGGAGCTGGCTGCTAGTTGCATTGCAGGATGACTGGATGCCTCTGAAGGGTTTGGAAAGAGATGAAGCTATTGTTTGTTTACTAATATGAGGGAGGAGATTTGATTGTGTCGGTTGGCGGCGCTCCCGTCAAGGTGGTAAAAGTATGGCATATTCTCTTCACAGATGATGGAAGGAAAGTGAAGAGAACACGTGCTTTTTACAGATATTAAACAATCATTTAAATGATTGATACCGGGTGCTAGTTGTTTTTTTTCGTTTTTAACTGTGCTAGTAATTTTCAAGAAAAATTACAGCAATCTGCATACGTCACGAGGAACGGCCAAGTCGCTCTGCTATAACATTTCATCTCTCCAAAGGCAATTTAATTCTATTATCGCATCCAATTATTAATTTTAAATCATAAAATATTCCGTCTCAAGTTCGGATTGTTTATTTACTCCAAATTGATTCATTAATTTGTTTTCTTCCTTCTCAGCCGTAGCACTAAACTAAAGGAAATCTTCGAAAAAAATCTAACTACCGTTAACATGATACTGTTGATCGTCTTCATATTTGTGTATTAATAAGCGAATTCAATTTCCAGATGAAGAGAATGCCGAAACCATAACTAAAGAGAACAGAAAGTGATGGAAAAGAGAGAGCAAGAACAACAAAACAAAAAGACACAAAAAGTGAAAGAGATGAAAATAGTAGCTTGAACGTAAACAGTGGAATGAAGTTTTGGCAGCCATATTATAAAGTCTACGATCCACGAATAGATTCCAAACGCCGTGAGAGACATCGTACGGTGACTGGAGAAATAATTTTAGCGGCTTAATTTGAAATTAAATGAGTGATGTCTCGATGCAACGGGATTCGAAAGAAATTAATTGAAATAAAATGATAGAGAATGAAATTCGGAATTAATGTTGTGGAATGAGTTTTGCAGTGGCTGAAGGCGAATATAAATATATAAATAAATTGACGATATTTATTTATAGATTTAAAAATTCAAAATTTGGTAATGACAAAAGTGCTGACATCAGCTAAGCTGGCTTTTAACCCTAACAAAGCACAATGACGAAAAACTTAATAGTTTATTTTTGCGAGAAAGCTTTTAAATGCACTCACTAAAACGATTCGTTTCGAGTTTTTTGTGGGTACGATGCTAGTTGTCCCAATCATCAAAATGTCGATATCACCCCACTGACACCCCAAACGCTTACTTTGAAGTTAGCGAATTTTACATTGGCTTAAAGGCAAGTCACTCATTTTTGTCACCAGCGCGAGAATAAGATAGGGATAGACATGCGCAATGGATTACCTTGTTTTCATTGTATCATGGGGTATACATTTCGTCGCGCACCAGCCAGTTGGCCACTCCGACTGCCATGAGGGTAGAAGCTATATAATCTTTTTATGTTTAATGATAAAATAAAAAATGTACATAATACTATTGTTGCCATCTTTTTAGTAAACACATGTACCTAAAATCATCCAAAAATTTACCGTAGCATTCCAGGGACAAGGAAGAATATTATGCGATAAAATGTTAATATAACATAAGAAAAAATAGATATTAGAGTGAATGTAGAAAATAATACTTATCACGATTATAAAAAGAATCAGTTTCAATACAATGAAAAAGTTCAGTTACATTTCTTCTAAAATCGTAAAGGAAGATTTGGGTTAAGGAATAGATTGAGGAAGAACGGAACAACGGGCATATAATTATTTTTTACATGAACTGAAGTAAGGACTACAAAAGGCGTGTTTTTTTTTCTCCCCCTATCTATAACAGAACAATGCTAACCAGTGCAGACGCATTGGAAACAACAACAACTCCCTCAATCCATAACATTATTTGTTGTTGTTTCCAATGCGTCTGCACTGGATAGCATTGTTCTGTTATGGATAAGGGGAGCAAAAAAAACGCACCTAAAGATAGATGATATACAGTTTATCTAGGACTAAATAAAAACTTAATTCGTATGACACCTGAAGTATTTCGAATATTTGTTGGGAAGAGTTGAATCATTAATGAACGAACTGGATAGGAGAAACAAAACAGCTATTGCTGCTGATGAACGATTGGTTCTGATTTAGCCATCTTCTGTGCTAAGATATAAATTTTCTATCCTGCATTTCAGCCTGTGAAGGTTTTCGTTGATTTAATCATAGTCAAAGCTAATGTTATGTAATCAAAACTTTTATGTGAAGAGAATGATGATGATGCAGAAATAAGCTATTGAAAATAATGAAGAACAGTCACGGACCTGTGGAGGAATCTACTGACGACAAAAAAGAAGCATATGTTTAACAGGTCTAAGAGGTCGTCGACGCCTGATGAAAGGTTCCCGCTTAAAAATATCCATAAGGCCACCTAGATATCACTTGATGGAGCCACTCGTGGTCGGATAGACCACGTGTTAATAGATCTGCTTGAGTTTGATGACGGTAAGACTTGGATGATATTTTAAAAAAATTAATTAATGAGTTGATTGTGTTCCAAAATTTTAACATACAAATCAAGCAGATTTCATTGATGATGTGAGCTCTGAATTAAAATAGTAGTCATGTGTGCAGCTTCATAGTCCAGCAGCAGATACAATAGAAATGCGAAAAAGGAGAGAACATGAAAGGGAATAATGGTCCACAAACAAAATTAAATCGGACTAATATATTTAACTATCACATGTAACACCAATAGTGTCAGGTAGGCTGGGCCGCATGGGATTTGACCCACCTATGGTGGCGGATGTCCGGAGGAATCTTGTAGATTTGTTGTTCCCAGTGCACGACGTGAGAGTATAAAAGTGTTGTGAAATGTATTAATGCTGTCGCGAAATGTATTCAGGGATATCATATTGGTATACTTTGGACAGCGCACTTATTTATACTTTGGACAGTGTGATTATTGGTAAGTTGGTCAGAGTGTGATCTTTGATACTCGAGGACGGTCGTTGTTTGCAGGAGAATAGAACTGTGTTTGCTTAATATAAAATATCGTCAACCCAGAAAAGTATTTTGTATTTGCGACCTTATTCGCAACAAAAGGATTACACAGTCCGCCAGGAAGATATCCCTTTGTTCACTGAAGAAGAACTACGAAGCGCGAGTGCCAGAATGAAGAACCGAAAAGCCCCAGGCCCGGACAATATTCCAGTAGAAGTCCTAAAAGTAGTGGTGGAGAGACACCCGTAAACATTTACTAGCGGGTGTCTTTCCGTCAGCCTGGAAAGTGGCGCGACTTGCTCTAATTGCAAAGCGAAAGGGAGATCCTAGCAAACCATCAGCGTACAGACCTCTCTGCATGCTTGATACTGCGGGAAAAATTCTGGAAGGGTTGCTGAAACCCCAGCTAAAGGCAGCTATACGAAGAGCTGATGACCTTTTGAAAAACCAACATGGATTCCACAGTGGCCACTCAACAATAAGTGCCATCAGTGAAGTTATTAGCGCAGTAGATTGCGCAGAGACCGCTTGTCCTCGAGCTAGACCCATAGTGTTTTCGATAACCTTAAACGTCCCTAACTCTTTTAACTCGGCGAGATGTACAGACATATTGGATTCTCTTCAGTGAAACTTTCAGATAGAGGAATACTTGCTGGCAATGGTACGAGACTACTTGAAGGATCGCCATTTGATTTATGAAACGAATCAGGGAACTGTAAGCAAAACCATTACAGCTAGAGTAGAACAAGGGTCCATTCATGGGCCAGACCTATGGAATATTGCTTATTATGGTCTCTTGCGCCTCGAAATGCCGAAACACGTGCTCTTGGCGGGTTATGCCGGGGTGTGTTCAATGTGCATGCTATAGCTGCTTCAAAAGCATAGCATAGCATCGCTTTAGCAAGTGTCAAAATTTGAAGTAGCTAAGTGAAGCAGCTATGGGTATTGGAGAGCCAAGAGGTGCTACGAAGGTCAGGAAATTCAAAAATACTTTTTTTAAATTTTTTTTAATTTTTAATATTTGTGTTTTCGTGGATTAGTTCAATACTTCCATTGCACTTTGGAAATTGTATAAAATTTAGGAGTTTCCAACATACAGCTGCAGAAACCATTAAAATTTTCCCAACATATTTAAAACGTATCACTTATTTCCGGCTTTTGACGCCATATATGTGAAAAAGAGCAAAAAATAATCGTTGAGAATTTGATGACACATGAATCAGTGCACCCGGCCTTCTACGCTTCATGATCACCTGCTAAAAAGACAAGATGAGCTGCACTGTGTAAAAGCCGACTTAACTCGAGTTGAGTTGAAGTGTTTAAAAGCTCATATTTAATTTATGCTGTAACTATTTTCAAATTTATTCCTTGTCTCATGTGTCACAAAAGCGCAAAAACTTCTTTTCATTTCAATTTCCAATTGAAAATGACGTTTGAACTGCATGTCAGCTGTGTACGCACGGCCATTTTGCCTTAGCTACTTTCTTGCTATCCTCCAAACTGCGAGCAGCAAATAGCTGCTACCTTAGCAGCTATGCCGGAATCTTGGACAGGCCGACTGTCAAATAGCAAGCATCAGAAAGTAACTATTTCGTGACATTGGACAGCCAGAGCTGCTAAAATAGCAGTTAATAGCTGCTATAGCATGCACATTGAACACCCCCCGATTATGTAGCGGCTGTCATCACATCTAGAAATCCTCACCTCGCCCAACTGTAACTTAATCATGTAATGAGAAGAGTTGAAGGCGGTATGGAAAGCCCTGGCCTTCAGCTGGCGATCGCAAAAACTGAGACTGTCATGCTGACAAAGAGGAGGATACCAACCATTTACCCATGACGGTTGGCTCTGAAGTACTGGAGACCAGAAAATCGGCGACGTATCTTGGAGTGATGTTGGACTCGAAGCTGGCTTATGGAGAGCATATCCGAAAAGTATGCGATAGGGTGCTACTGACTGTTATCTTGCTTGAGAGACTCATGGCAAACGTTCGAAGTCCTATTGCGAGTAAACGTAGGCTCCTTATGACGGTGGCTCATTCAATGCTGCTGTACGGCGCGAAAATATAGGCCACTGCGTTAAGGTTTGAAAAGTAGCAAGCTAAGATAGTGAGCATCCAGCGTAGGGGAGCGCTGCGTATTGCAAGCAGCTACAGAACAGTTTCAGAAAACACCGTGTTGGGGATAGCGGGAGTAATCCCAATTGATTTATTGGCGAGCAAACGCAGGGAGATGTTTCTGAACAGAGCAGCAGTGGGAAGATACATTTTGGCGGCTCAAGCACGAGCACAAACGCTTGAGCTTTGGTAGGAGTGCTGGGCTACGAGTTCGAAGGGAGCATGGACGATTAGGCTAATTCGCGCCTTAAAACCTTGGCTTAATCGCGACCACGGTGAAATAAACTTCTACCTGTGCCAGTTCCTATCGGGCCACGGCTACTTCAGGAAATACCTTCACAGAATAGGGAAAGTCAGAACGGACTTCCGTAAGTATTGTGCTAAAGAAAGTGATTATGCTTTGTATACCTTCTTCCATTGCGCCCGCTTCAGAAGGGAGCGACACATGCTTTCCGCTGCAACTGGCCATGTGACGCTGGAGTCAATTGTGGAGATGATGCTACAGTCAGATGAAGCCTGCTTAGCTGTGTCAGCATATGTAAAGCTGGTATTGCGTTTGAAAAAAGAGGAAGGGTATCTCATAGACTCCTGATAGCCTGACAGAACGGACGTAAGCCAATGGGACACCTGATAGGTTGAAGTAGCACGGCCGAGTTGAAGTAATGAGAAACCGGTTCCAGCTCGTCTTCCGTGGTCAGCTTTTAATGCTTTTTTAATGAGTACGAATCTCACATAATCTTGTATCATTCGCAAGATACCTATTGAAGGTTTTTGACAACCATTCCCAGAAAAAAACTCCAAAAAGGACTATGACAGTGGTTTATTATATGGTCTTGAAGTAGATGGTTCGGTGTAAGTTGAAAAAAAATTATTATTATTTCACACCAATAATGTTGGGCCAAAATTTTGATCGAGAATATTTTTTTTCTTTGAAATGCTGCCAATTTTGTTGAAAATTAATATTTTGCTCATTCTTTCGATTTATCATTAGGTAGTACTTAATGCCAACGAATTTTTTTTTTTTCATTTTAAATGATCCAATCCAGAGATATCATGCTCACCGAAATATAATCGAAAATTCGTAAATACTCATGTTCATAACTATGGCATTAGCATATGAGTACAATTAGATACATAGTATTGTTAAATAAAATCAATGTTTGGCTTCTGGAAAAAGGAGGTCCCAAATTCAGATGACAGGCAGATCAAAAAAATTTTTTGAAGAACCAGATCCTCAATTGCCAAAGTATTACAAGCTTTTGGATGTCTCCAACGCCAAAACAAAAACAACTAAGCGAAAAGGGTGACGATTGTTCTCTACGCCCTCAGTTCTTCAGCAGAATACTGGACAATTCCAACGATATTCTATGCTGAACGTTCAACGGGTTGTCAATGGATGATATCAACCACAGTACTGCAGAGTGCGACATCAAGTATGTCGGTATAAAAACATTGAATAACTTTGACATTTGTCAGCCTATTGACTTGATTAGACATGTTTTTGAAACGTCAATTCAGTACAATTTTAGCCATGAATCGCTTCACACCGAAACAACGCGTCGAAATAGTGACGCTATGCAATGAAAATAGTCGTTCAGTTGTGTTAACTCAACGTGCGTATCGTCGAAAATATCGTGGCCAACAGGTACCATCTGACAACACTATTCGTCGTTTGGTGTCGAATATTGTTGAGCACGCGGCAATGGGAGATTGTCAACATGTCGTTCACAGCCCCTGGACACGGACGGTATAACTTTCCACCATTAGCCCCTTCAATCCACTCGCGCACAAAGCATGTTAAAGCTGCCTTTACGCCATTTCGCTCTCATTGTCAAATTGGAGGGAAACTACTTGGATTTGACCCGATTTGACAATGAGCAGACAAAATATTACTACCATCCCCTTCAATGTAAATCTTATGGGAATGTCCACTCCATTTCTACTACCTCACCGGTCGTTCATCAATGCCCAAGACGTTCCAATGAACTGGTTGAAGCGGTCAGAGAGAACGTTGCCCAGAGCCCAAAAGTGTCGTATCGTCCCCGCCTTCAGCATTTCGGCGTCATTCGAACCACTTTGCGACGCATTTTGAAGGATGATTTGCATTTGTTTTCGTATAAAGTGCAATTAACACAAAGAATATTGCCGACAGACCGTCCATGTTGCTTGGAATACGGCCGAACAGTTACATACCGACATAAAAGATGGCGCACCCAGTATACTTAAAAAAAGGATCACATCACTGGAAGGATAATTAGAGATGCATTGGCCCAATTTTTCAATGAAACAGGTAGCGCAACAATTCATGTCAATGATTTTTATAAGCACCAATTTAAAACAATGCAAAAAATCATATAACTAAAAAAATTGCTCCGCATTAATAAACGTATAATTAATAAATTTGCAATTAACTTAAAGTAAATTTTGACAAATGCATAATCTATTAATAGGTATAATTCTTTTTACTTAGGTCTTCTTATCACTGCTACTGTTTTCCATTGCAATGCTTCCAGCAGTTTCACATCAAACTTGTCTTCGCTCTACTACATTCCGGAGCGATTATTAATTTGGATAGATTAGATTTTTGTAAATTTGTAAATTTTTAGATTATTAAATAATGACACTTTGTAATACGAAATAGTAAAATTTATTGTTCCTGCCAACTACTTAAATTTTTGGTTTGTGATGTGGCCTCTGGCCGAGATGATAAAACACACAGAAAAAGCTGGTTAGCGGACTTGCTGTCTCGTCTGTGACTTTTATCTTTTTTTTTGTTGAACTGGTTTTTTACCTTGGCGTTGGTGTACATTGTGGCAAAAATATATAAGCTATAAAACGTTCAATGCCGTCATTACAAGGATCATAACTTTTTCTTATTCTCTCTTGTCGCTTATGACTCAGCACTTAGGAAAGTCAGAAGCTGCTCCAACTTTTTTTTTCTGTTTCTAGACGGTAGTGTGGATTTGATGTCAGTATTTTTTTTTATGAAGATGGCTGTGGAGTTGGGAGTTGCACTTGAAGAGCTCACACTAATTGCTAAATATTTTTTTTTAATGGGCCAGCATTCATTAATTGAACGATAGAATTTTCACTTAGAAGAACCGAAACTAGGTTTCACATTTATTTGAGACTAAATAAAAACGCCATACCAATGCAGCCTGGCGAATTGTGTATTGACCCGCTTGCACTTAATACATCTTTGTGATCTGCAAAAATAAAAAGAGTGTTATGAGCATTAAAAATTGTGTTAAATAATGTTACTACTAGTAATGATTAAATAAGATGTAAGGGAGTATACCGAGGCGGTTGCATTCGAAAATTAAATTATGGATTTCATGCTAGCTCGGAATTTCAAATGACACCGCTATCACAAGTTATAAAAGTAACGTTGTCCTTCTACAACCAATTTAGGGTCTTAGAGTGTAGATAGAGGCACTCGTTTTATAAACGAAGTTTATATAACCGAAGTAAAAGAAGACTCTGTAAAAGACGAGTTTTATGCCTGCCTTGAAACTCTCTTCGACTCACTTTCATCAAATGATGTAAAAATGCTGCTGGGAGACTTCAATGCAAAAGTCGGGAATGAAAGTTGGCATCGGGGGACCACTGAAAGACATAACCTACACGAAGAATGCAACGATAACGGCCATCGTCTAATTGACTTCGTTTGCAGCAGGAACCTTATTGTAAGCTCAACTTGCTTTCCACATCGTCGCATTCATAAGCAGAACTGGAATTCTCCAGACGTACATACCGTCAACCAAATCGACCACGTCCTTATTAGCAAGAGATGGGCGTCAAGTGTGATGGATGTTCGATCGTACCGCGGAGCTAACTATGACTCCGATCCTCACCTGATGAAAACAATATACCGGTGCAGAATTTCCTTAGTGCATCAATCGAGATTCAGCCCTCCCAAAATCTTCGCGGTTGAGAATCTGCTGAACAATTATACGGCTCAGGCATATACGACAGTGCTTGAGGAAAGAGTTTCACCAATGCTGCGCGACCCCAGCAACGTAGGTGTCCACGAGTTCTGGGAAGAGCTCAAAAATACAATCAAGGATGTGGCAAAAAACGTTGTGGGATGCAAAGCCCAACGAGCGCGAAATGAATGATTTGACGAAGAATGCAGAAACTCACTTGACGCAAAAAACGAGGCCTACAGACAATGGATCCAACGTTCAACCAGAGCCAAAAAGGAAATATAGGACGAGCAATAGAATAAGTAGGCGTAAGAAACGGAAATAATTTGACGAACAGTTGCTGAACATTAATGTAAACCTAGTTAGTAAGAACACCATACAAGCGTACATACTATAAATGGCTACCAACCTAGGACTAGCCTCTGTAAGCACACAGATGGAAGTATTATCAGCGAGACCGAAAGTATTAGCAAGAGATAAGAGCTACTGAATCCGCCATCAAACATCCTGGCAGCAGAAGCTGAGCTCCATGATGATACCGTTGGTCAACCCCCATCCATACAACCCCCGACAGTAGAAGAAGTTGATATCGCCTTGCGTTCACTGAAAAGGAACAAAGCGCCGGGCGCTGACGAGATGCCAACTGAGTTACTCAAGTCTGGAAGGCCGGGTTTATTAAGTGCGCTACATCAACTACTGCTGTGAATATGGAAGACTGAGGTGATCCTAGACAATTGGCGCAGAAGCATCATCTGTCCCATACATAAAAAGGGAGATAAACTGTGGTGCGAGAATTACAGAGGCACCTCCTTAGCCAGTACGGCCTACAAAATCCTGTCAAAAATCCTGGAGTATAGAAATTATTGACGCGGAAGAAATTATTGACGGGTATCAAGGCGGTTTCAGATTGGTCGCTCAACAATCGACCAGCTTTTCACGGTCAAGTTAATTTTGCAAAAGTGCTGGGAATACAACGTCGACGTATCCCAAATCTTTGTCGACTTTAAACAAGCATATGACAGCATCTACCGAGGCGCACTATATAGCATCATGCTGCAATTTGGTATGCCGGCCAAATTAGTGAGACTTATAAAGATGACGATGACCAACTCCGTCTTGCAGGTCCGGATCCACAACAGACTGACAGAGCCTTTTGAAACTCTGGTTGGCCTGAAGCAGGGCGATGGAATAGCGCCCACGCTCTTCAACCTGACATTTGAGTTCGCCATTCGGGCAATGAACCAATTGGCAGCGTACGCGGATGACATTGACATCATGGCTCAAAAACTGACCGATGCAGAAGAACTTCTGCTTAGACTTGATACCGCAGCAAAGGAAATTGGACTACGAATCAACGAGGACAAAACGAAAGCTATGATTCAATCTGTGATAAGGGCGCCAGCGCACACGACCATCGACGTAGGGGACCTTCGCATCAAATTCGTGGACAACTTCGTTTACCTGGGTAGATGCCACCGATGTGTGATGCCACCGAAACTGACGAAATCAAGCGACGGATAGAACTAGCAAATAAGACATTATTCTCGGTCCTCCCGAAATAAAATCGAAATATTTGCACAGAAAGACTAAGTTCCGCGTTTATAAAACTATCATAAGCCCTGTGCTGTGCTATGGCTACGAAATATGGACCCTGACCGATGATCGGCACCTTCAAACGGAAAGTTCTACGGCAGACTTTCGGGGTTATTCGCGACCCAGATGGATGGCGCATTCGGTACAACAATGAGTTGTACGAACTGTACGATGAGCTGGAAGTCTCCAAAATCATCAAATTACCACGGATACAGTGGGCTGGGCACGTGCAACGCATGGATGACGATCGCATGCCAAAACGTGTCATGAACGCAAGACGAGTCGACGGGGCGAGGCCAAGAGGAAAACCAAGAGCTCGTTGGGAGAGCTCAATATATGCGGACGCCGAGCAACTATTGGGGTTCCAAGACTGGAGGACGCGGTCACGTGACCGAGACAATTGGAGGACATCGATCCAGGCGGCCAAGGCCCGACGACGGGCTGGTGTGCCGCGTTGATGATGACGAAGTTTTTACGAATGTGAAATGTAATTTGATTTTAGCGAAGCTAGATTAGCTTAAAGCTCGGTATGTGGTTCTCCGTTTGGCATTGGATTCGAACTATAGACCCCACATGATAGGCGCCTGTACTCTATTCACTAGACTACACAATCTTATAAAAAATAACTCCCTCATCAACGATAAATTTTGGCTGTGGAATGAGCCAAGCATCTAATGTATTTACTGGTAAAACACCCAGTCAGACGGTTGCCAATCCTGGTTTTTACCTTCCTATGAATAAGTGTGTATTCGAGATACATTGATCTAATAATTTATCTATATCGAATACCTAAGTTCCGTATTTTGACATGGACCTCTTCACTGGTTACAGACTCAATTCTAGGCTTTTCATGTTTAAGACCACTATTACGAACACATATCAGTTTTTGTCAACTTTTTTTTTAAAATATATGTTTTTATTTTTGGGTCGATGTTTTCAATTGAGTGCCATTGAGTTCTTTGTCAATATTTTTGGAACACTTTATTCAAGAAGTGTTCCAATAATATTGTCAAAGCGCCATGGATTTCATAAAACTGCATCGTAGGCTTCTTCCAGGCTCAGCGCAGATTGATTGATAACCCAACATGGGGTTATTGCAGCCTCAAAGGCAGCCTAAAATAAATGGTAAAAAATGTTGCAATATGACTTTCCAGATAAAATAATAGAGATGGGAATAAAGAACGTAGGAAAATTTAGATAACGAAAGATACTAACACGCAGCATGGACTTGAGCCCGCCTTCTAAATCTGATAACTGCAATCCCGATGCTAGTCTAAATACACTGTGATGCTAAGAAAAAATAAATTCGCCCATCAACGGTAATAAATCAAGTTCACACGATACACTCTACTGAAAAAAATTATATCAACTTCCATGTAGCACCTCAAGCGTGAAGGTCATTTTTAAAATCCATTGAAAATTTAAACTCAACCGATTTAAGCAAAGTTGTTGAACAAGTTATTTTTTTATTCAATCACAATCACACATTGCATATTTAAGATGTTTCCCCCATTTCAGAAATTTTTGACGCATTTAAGATAAAATGGTTCAGCTGTTGTGTTCAAACTGCCAACGATTGCATTGAAACTCAAAACAAAATTTTATTTTTGTAAATCTAGACTCGATAATTGATTCGACTTATCTAAATAAATAATGCATGAAAGATACATGAACTTGTTCGATATCTGACAAGAAAACAACGACAAAGAACCTACCAAAAAACGCGTCGAAGAAGACTTGTTTCGAAACCACATTCCATAAAGTTCACAAAATATGTACGCCTCAGGAATTTAAAGCTATTGTATACCAGCCTGCTTTGTATAGATGTCAGTTATACGAAAATGTAAACGAGTGTGCAAAGATGGCAATTTCAGTCAGTTTGATGGATATAGGAGAGCAGTAAATTCAGGTGTCACGGCAATATAAAAGAAGGCTTGATTTAAACGACCTTGTAGTCTGATCACGTTTCGAGCGGATTCGTAAGTCGTAGCGGACGAGTTAAAGCAGGAAATTTTAACTGAAACTACCGGTGATTGATTTTTTTTTACATATTTTTAATAAAATGTAAACGGTTGTAGGAGAAAATAATATCTTTGCTGTTTGATGAAAAATTGATTTTTTTCTCAGAAATTTTACCCACACTGGACGCTGAGATTTCATAGACTTTGTACACTTAATTCCTCAAAGTATCAAATGAGTTGCAGCCAAAGATTAAACTTGTATCTGTATTGTTAATGTTAGTGCAGAATATGTGCCTGGAAAAATTTATGCTTGGAATATAAAGACTCATGGGCCAAACCAGTGGATTCCGATTTCAATCAGTTAGATCATGGGACTCAATATTTCGTTTTTTTTTTAAAAAAGAAAAAACATTTTGATGGCGAAAAGAAAAACGAGCTTCAGAAAAATCAAATACATCATTCTCATCAAAATTTCCATTCACTTTAACATGAAAATACATTGTAAAATCTTTCCGACGACAGCCAACCTAGCACAAATCACAAAAGACTCTTGTGTGTGGTCTTTGATTTCTCATTTTAACCGTCGAATTATAGATGAACTCAAACTATAAATAACCGTTTGAAACAGTACCATAACATCCTATCGAATGCAATTCTAATCTAACGTTGAATTAGGCAGTTAGGTCGACCTACACGGATCTTTACACCCAATATTCCACATCTTTTAACATGCAAACGGCTCATCATCTGACTCCCAATACCTTCCATCACACCAAAGCCAGTTAGTCGTCTGTGAAATTATGCTTTCATGGCTCCTCGACATGTTTTTCGTAAGCCAACAACATTGATGATGTTGGTTGGGTTTTACGACCTGCTGGTATGCATTGCTGTAATATGTCTCTCTGAACCAGTCGAGTTAAGTTTGACTACCAATGCAATACTGAGTTAAATCCAATGGAATGTTCCGAGCAGTATAGGAGCTCAAAGTTAAATTCAAAACATATCAGTATGTTGTTGAAATTGATTGTTGGTCGTATTTCATGGGCAGTTTTATCGAATGGGGTCGACATGTGTAGAAAATGCCGTCTTTGTGCTACATCAGTCCGAACGCGGAAGCTAATATTTTCATATGTGTATATGCTCATATAAGTCAATATGTGAGCAACGGCCAGAACATGTGAAAAGGTCGAGGTGGAATGGATGAGAATACAGTCAAATGGCAGCAATTTGAAATCGCGGCTAATGGACAGTTAACGTACTCATAGGTTAGATGGAATGTAAATGGAAAGAGAGCGTCAACAAGGTGATGTTCTAATTCAAACGGTTAAGTCTCCGTGTATGATTTTCTTTCGTTACAGGTCATAAAAGCTACTGATGTAGATCTGGTGACCTAATTAAAAGAATCAGATGAGCAAATCATTGTGCATTACATTTTAATGCGACAAGAGCTATGTATATGCCAAAAGTGAAGAGATAATAAAATTCCCCAAAGACGCTTTCAAAATTCATTACAACAGAATACAAATTCCATTTATGGCAATGAAATGAAAAAACAGAAAACTAAGTTTGATATATTTGCAGTAATTTTATGGTGTAAACGTGGCCGTTGGGCCAATTATTGAACGCATTCTTTTGTGAATGACATAAATCGAGTGTAATGATGGGTTTTATTCCGTCAGATTATCAGAGAGGCAAGTTATCGTCGCTCGTCGCTAAAAAAAAACTTTTACATTAGAAGCAATAAACACAGATTTAACAATAAATACGCCAATAATTCTGTTTTTATTTCAGAAGAACAGGAGTCAACACATTGCAGAGAGATAACGGAAAACTCAATCCAAAAATCCATGGCTCAGGTTGAGTATATATTGTCTTTTGAATGAAGATATGGTCGACGTACTGTAATTTTAATTCCAACAAAACTGGTCTCCAGAGGATGAAGTCATCGGAAAAAAGAAGTTGCTGAGAATGCTGATCAAATCCTTGCATCTGCGCCAAAATTCTCGAATCAAACCAACAGACCTTGGAGAGATCACAAAACTTAAAGTTTGCCTCATTAAACGAAAACCACTTGGACCTGACTACATTGGGTTTTTATGGTTGGCATATGCCATCTTTCGTACGAGAAGCTTCCCTGACATCTGGAAAAGAGCGACACGGTAGTTCCTAGAACAGGAAAATACCTTCTCTTCCCAAAAAAATGGAATCCAATAAGTCTCCTATCCAACGTAGGAAAAATCGCTTAGCGTTTTTATATCGATTGGCTTAATGAAATCATTGAGGAAAAATGCATGATACCAAAGGTAAAATTTGGCTTCAAGTCACTGCATTCTATTGAGCTCCAGCTAGCAGAAGTGATGCTGCATATACGTAAAGAGTTCAATTATAGAAAATCAACGGGTTGGCGTTTGACAAAGCCTGCATGCGGGCCAAATTTTCAATATGCGTACATTCCAAATTCTATTACCTTTCATGCAACTGACTGTTTCTGTCCTAGATTCAATAATCACCTTTCCACAATGTGGACACAATAGAACCTGCAGTTTCGCAAGGCTCACCACTCTCCTCAATATTGTATATTTTATACGCTGCCGATATTCCTAAAATGCCTAATATCAAAGAAGCCCTTTATACTGTTGATTCATGTGTTACTATACATCAGAGCGAGCAGAAGTTATATCTTCAAAACTGCAAGCCTACATAGACATGTTATTAAAATATTTCCAGAAGTGGTAAATCCAAATAAGTGCCCACAAGACAGCGATATAGACAACAACCATCACAACTATCAGTTGGAAACCAGAGAGTAGACTGGCTACGGATAACCAAATACCTGGGATTGACATTTGAAAACAGACTTTCATGGACCATACATATACAAAACAAAAGTCAAGTTAGTTTTTCTCTCGTCCTATTGAGTAGACTTCAACTAATAATCAGCTCAAACAAACTGACCATGACAAACAAGGAACTACAATCCAAACAAATTATACGGCCCGTACTAGCATACGGTAGCAATGCCTTCTACCAGCCGTGCAAAACTAATAGACAACCATTACAGGTCATTAGTTAAACTTAAACACAAATTTCCACAATTGCTGTTCAAAAAAATTACCCCAGATAATCTTCAGGATCAAACTACAACTTCATTCTGCACCACCGTTTCTTCGGGCTTCAATGACTTACTAAAGTGCAATTTCTGTACACCTGGAGTTTTCATAAAGGAGTTTATTAAACTCACGGGTAAACATTTTCGATCCAGAACAACAAGGAAAACACAAACGTAAGCCTTTCCATAAAGCTGTATTACCAAAACGTCCGTGGCTTCAGGACCAAGTCTCATAACGTAAGCCTTTCTCCTACTCTTTAATCTGATGATATTATCTGTCTTACTGTATGATTAATTTACGTTAATGAGATTTTACCACGGCACGCTGTTCTCCGCAAGGATAGTGATCGCTTAATCTCTGGTAAGTCTAATGGTGGAGGTATTCTCTTAGTCATCCACAAATCTCTCATTAGTAATCTTTGCAGTGACTTCACTACTAATTCTTTAGTAGCATGTGTTTTATTGCGCGTTTCTCTAGCTCTTACTTCATTATTACTTATTGTTTCAATCCACATCCCCTATAATTGTTCTGTTTCACTCTATGAACTTTCCTTTTCAATACTCTCGTCTTATTTGTTTTGCCGTTTTAATTTCACTGGCTTAGTGTTAAGTACTCACTCTAATGTGTCTTCGATCAAGGGAAACACATTTTTTAACTTTCATTTCTAGAAATTATCTTTCCTTTATTTTGTCTACCTCCATTCCTTTAAGGTCCCTTCCTCAATTAAACTCTGTACCTAATATTAATGGCAAAGTACTTGATCTTATTTTAACCAACTTTCCAGTACCTTCAGTTCATTTGGATTCCGCAGCTTCACCGTATGTTCCTACCTGGTCCACATCATCCTCCTGTACTTTTAGAACTTTCTCTACCTCTAAAGTTGCTAACTGAATGAATGAAAAAAGAATGTTGTACGTGGCAAATTCAAACGTTGGGCATTTCATGATAACCTACTAGAGTTAAAAAAACTACGCTTTTATGCAAAAAGGGTGGCTAAAAATGCGATACATGTTACCAGAGTTGAGACTTCTATTAGTTTCAACTATTCGAAAACTTTCTGTTCATTTCTTTACTTCCTGAAAAAGCCTCCCGTCATCCCTCCTTCTTAATGAAATTTCTGCTACTACAACTAAAGAGACTCGTGAGCTTTTCGGTCGTTTTTTCTCATCATTTTACTGGCTACAAAACTGTCTTTCCCATTCACATGTTACTTTTTCATAGCCTTCGTTGTTTCATACAAACATTAGGGCACTCTCTTCGTTTCATACGAATACTTTAGAAGTTGAATACTTAATGGATTGCCTCGATTCTGCTCTGATTCTGCTCTGATGGCATTCTTAATATACTAGCAAAGTTACTATCTCGTTCACTTTGTTAACCTTTGTCCATTACCTTTAAGTTAGCATTTCAACTGGCGTATTTCTATTTTTTTGGGAATCTGTCAATATTTTTTTTTGCATTTCCAATCAGCGCTCAATTTCGTTTCTATCTTGCTTCAGCAAGCTACTTCAGAGAGTTTTATGTAACAAAATCCATCCTGTATTCCAGCTTTTCCTCGCCAACGAGCAGTATGTATTTTTCAAAGCCAAATCTTCTGTTACTAGCTTGCTATCATTCACATCATTGCTACTGCTATCGATCAGCAAAGACTTGTAGATGTACTCTACACTGAGCGTTTGGCTCGCTCAACCATGACGTTCTTCTTTTGAAATCGGTGAAACATGGTTTTTCCGGTTCGGTGTCCTCCTGATTTTTCCCCTACATCTATGAACTTAATTGTGTTGTAACTGAAACCCCTGTTCTTTTGTTTCCTTCTATCGCACCTCAGGTATTCCGCAAAGATCAATCATTGGGTCTTGTTGCTTCTAATTTTCATAAATGATATTCCGGGTCTCTTAAATTTCTTTTTCCTTCCATATACAGATGATCTTAAAATATTGAGAGTAATCGATTTAGACCGGTTACAGCTCCAAAATTTATAGTATACTATAGGCAACTGGTGTATTGTGAACTATTTGACTCTGAATATTTCGAAATGTAGCCAGATATCATTCATGCGTAAAACTTACTCACTTGTATTTACTTATTCCATTTCTGGAACTTCTCTCGATGCCGTATTTTATTCGACCAATACATCTTGCATACCACCGCCAAAGCGTCCAGACCACAGATATAAGAGAGAATGGATTAGAAATCGACCGAGAGAAATGTGCTAATTTTCGACTTTTTGTTTACTGGTGTGAGAATGAGGTACTGGTGTGTACCCTACACAGTTCATATGGTAACAAAAAGCACGAGCGATTGCCATTTTGAACGTCGTTTGACATTTCTTTCCCGAACCGGCGAGTGGAGATTAAAATGCTTTTTGTTAATGAAATTCATTATGATTTCACACAAAAACTATACCAAATTGTTGCCAGAGGTTTATTTTACTCACCCGAAATACGATATCCCCTGCGAAGCACTTCGGTAGCTACTTTTGCAGCCTGGAACGCGGCACTTCATTATCGCACTAATTTATAACTTTTTACCGCTAATTTACTCACGAAACCGACACAAAAGGTTGCGCACAAACGTAGATGCACGTTTCCACCGAATTCGCCGAAAAAATTCCAAATTTTATTTGAGAAATTTTGACTGAAAGCCAATGCTCTCAGTCCCCGGCACAAATCAAACTGACATTGACGTTTCTTTCCGTGTTGCCCGTTGACCGCTTTTACGCCGATCTGGTGTTCCCAGCATTAAGACACAGCATTAAGGCTTTTCGGTTGTGAGTGCGGTAGAAAGGGGCGCACTGAGCGGAATTTTTGAGAGCGAGCAATGCTGTGCGTGTATTAAAAAAGGCACACTCACTTATGGGTACACGGATAGCCATTTCTTATCCATATTCTTTCATATCTATGGTCCAGACTCTCGGGTTTTATACTCAGATACTCTTTATACTTTACAGATATCTCAATCTGCTCACATTTGTATTTGTCTTTTGTCCACAGTATCCTCTAGTACACAGAATACACAGAATACTCTTGTCATATACACAGAATAATCTTGTCATATATCATGATGCACACATTTTAAATACTTAATTGATGCGGTTGAATCTGTACAACTCAGGTTCACCCGCTCCCTTCTTTTTATATTTAATTTTCCTTACTGTGGGTACAATGTCACACTTACCATGCTGGAAATTTCATCCCTTAAATCCCACAGACTGTTTCTCGTTGAATGCAACAATCTGTGATTGATAGAGTCAAAGGCTTTTGAAAAATCTGTGTAAACTACGTCCACTTGTTGCTAATAATCTAAGGTGAGAGCAACTGTGTATGAGAAGAGGTGGAGGTTAGTCAAATCGGACTAACTCTTGACTTATGTCTTATCATAATCAACACTGTTCCGGAAATAGGATAAGATGAATCATAGAATGCATTCTGGAGAAGAAGATTTTTTCGAGAAGCTCACCGAAGCAAGTGAGAATAGGGAACAGGACGATAATTGGAAACGAGGGAAACATCCCAAGTTTAGAAAATTGGATAAATATTAGAAACTTTTCAGGTAGAAGCAAAAATGCCAGATGGTAGGCTTAAACCGAAAAAGATAGCGAGGGAAATGCACAATGACAAAGACATGGACCACGTATAGAAATTGGAAATGCAATAGGATCAACCACCGAAATGTAGATCAAGACTGTGCAATAAGTTCTCAGCTTAACATAAGTGGGACGTAAACAGTCTCCTTAGCGTTGTCTCACAAGAAAAAGTCACTTAGCGTAAGATCAGAAGACCTCGGTGACCAGAAGGGTAGATAAATGCTTGCCAATTGGTGCCAAGACTCTAGCGGCCGTTTACGCAACTATCACTGCCCAAGTCGTGGTAAACAAAATTTGAAACTTCCTCTTTCGTTCGGTAGTTCTTCGAAGGGTATGTCAGCGGGACATATATAGAATAGAGCAATGCGGATACGAGACTGAGGTCCTGTCGGAAGCTTGCCAAGCTGTTCGATAGCGTCAACCATCAACTCATCAACAAGAGAAAAAAAAACATGAATTGCTCCTGGAGCAGGGTGTCCTTCAAATGTGTCGTAAAGGCCTGTTGTCCTTATTAGTGGAGCACTCTTTTGCCTGACCGCGACGGATGCTAGATTGCCGCTTTGCCAGCTCCACACTACTGGGATGGTTCTTGACAAATGGGTTGGTTATGCTCTAGTATGATGAATCTATAAAGATGTGGAAGAATTCAAATATGCACGTTCTTTTTGTGGCCGTGACTAACTCTCCAGAATATGAGTAACTTACGTATAAATATATGATATATAACGCTTAATGTTCAGCAATACTAAACGGACTATAATACTAATGCTTAATATTAAGCAATACAAACTATCAAACCCAGTAGCCCAGAGTCAAGCTCCAGTTTGCACACAGACCCAAAAAGCTCAGAAGAACAACACAACATCAGCTACAACTAATATCACTAAGGATGTGGAAAAACTAAAAGGATGGGAAGGGAGAGGGTATTGCGGCTAGCGGGAAAAGCAGAGCTGCAATAACATGTGCCAAAGAGAGCAAACTGTTCTATTGAACAGCAACGATAAGAATCGCAAGGGAGATGATTCAGGACATGTCAGTGGCAATCGAAAAAGAATTCGTCGTAAATTACTTTTCCCAATTGGGTGGGGTCACCACAAACAAGGTTTGGGCCTCACATTGGGTGTCATTTGTAGCAATTCGGTGAGTAGGCTGTCTTGGTAGGCTCTCGACTGGACTTCGGTCTGGTTGAGTCGCTCCTGCCAAGACTCTCTGCTCACCAAATCGCTACTGCTGATTACTATACCTGAGGTAATTTGAAATTGGGTCCCAGTCGACGGAAGGCATATTGAAATTACCACAAATTGTTAGTGGGTCAAAAGGAAAAAAAATGTGGAATTAAGAAGCACAAAAATTGCTACAGGGGATATATTCCGAGAGGACCATTAAGTGAAGGTTGTTAGGACAACAAATATAAAACATCCTACATTCAAAAGGAGAGGAAGAATGAAGAACAGAATTAGAACAATTACGATCTATTCGCCGCATTATTGTTGTCTAAATCCCATTGATCGACCTTGACAAAAATCCATTTATCAAACACTTCACACGAATATTTTCTGAAGCTGCATCTTAGCTCAAAACAATTCATCAAAATCGAAACAATACAATTGTCAACTACCCACCACCATTACAAGTATTTTTTCGCACAACTCTCACAATTAGCATTCGAAACATCAAAGCACGTATGGGTTCGCTATTTGCCATTTTTTAGTTATTTTCATCTCCTCTTCGTGACTATTCATCAACTTCCATGAGATCATCAATGTCATCGGAAAAAAAACTCAGTCTCAAATTCCACGACTCATCTCAGCCAAACATCGTCTGCAGCAAAAACACAAAGCAATCATCATTTCCATTCTGCCATAGCAAACGATGAGTTCATCTATATCTGTTTACCTCAACCAGATGTGACTTTTACATTACTCCCCTGCACAGAACGAAGCTTCGAAAATAATTGTGCTTGGTAAGTATGGTCATTCAAATGTCCGCCTACTCCAACAATTCGCTTTGTTGTCGTCGTAAATGGCTTTATAATTGAAAACTCGTTGAAATATCTTTCGCTCTTCATCTAGATGCGATACTCAAAAATATCATCTTCTAAAATATAAAGACACTACTTATTTGTAGTTCATATACGGTCCATGCTCGATTTGGCTTTTGAACCTTCACTTTGTGCGTGTGTAATTACCAAACTTTCTCAAAAGAGAAAAACAAAAACAAGAATAACTTTCAGTACAAAAATCAGAGGTGTATGTTACCTGGCTATTAGCGCCCAGTGTGGTTTTCGGGTGAAATTATCTCAGATAGTCTTTCTTTTTGCGATGACACAGATTAACCTAAATAATGAAAACAGATAAATGGATATAAAATAGGTCAAAAAGACAGCAAACAGTTCATTGTGAAGAGTTTTGTAGTGGAAAATGTGCTAATTTGTCGAAAATGTGTTTAAAAGCACTTTGAATACTGTAATTAACTTTTTTTGTTTCGTTGTTTAGGCTAAATTGTGCTGCGTTTTTTCTCTACTTGACATAACATATAGCGGACAATGATCTTGGAAATTCGACCAAAATCTATCGTAAAATTATTAGAACGACTTTAGATTTAGATTGATTTAAGTATTCACCATAATTGGGTGATGATTTTTTCTCTACTAACATAGATTTGTAGATCTTTTCTGCATCACATTACCAAACTGTAAAACTTATGATTTGGCAGAGCGAATAACGGTTATGCAAAAGCTTTACCAGATAAAATATGCAAAACGAAGAATTAATGCAAAAATTAAGTGTTTGGTTGATACGATTTTTGTGAACAGTTCGATGACTGCATCTGCTAACATGGAAGTGATGTGGCCGTGCACATGCCGAACAAATAAATATAGATAAATTAATAGCTTGTAGAAGTGATTTTTATTTGCATTTCAAATGCAAATTAATATATATTATTTAATTCAAATATTTTTGGAATGAATAAATATTGATATTCCTTTCCAAATTTATGTGATACAACAGATGTGTTTCCTTTTGAGTTTATTTTTATATATAAGTCAAAGAAATGAGGTTAGATGTATCTTTTATCATAATGTAACAAACAAAGCTGTCTATTTTAAACGTTTTAGGAGTGATATTATTAGAGGCTTAGTTTCATAATAATTTGTCACTTAACGTTCATCATATATCACGTAATTTGATCACATTTCGGCTCTGTGCCTCCGACCAAACAGCTATATCTGTGGTCAGTCAAAAGGTGACTCTTTTGAAGTGGCTTTTTGTGTTTTGCACGTCCTCTTTTCCTCCATAGAAAAAAATCCGGCTATTGTTTTTTAGTAAAACTGCCGCAAATATCACTTCCCTCAGTGCAAATGTAAATAATACCCCCAAAGCTAACTACCTGAAATAAAATGAAATGTTTTTGAAGATCAGTCAACCTTGTTAGGCATTATTCTTACAGAAAATCCTCAAACTTTTGTTTAGCCAAAATGGCGGTGATTTGAACGCCAATTCAAGTAGATTATATCTTGACGCCAAATCATACCCTTTCAATCAAGTCACCTTCGCTAAAACGAGGCTTATTATCTCTCATAAGAATGAGGAAATCCTTGACAGTAACTGATAATTTACAGAACTATAGCTTTACAGGTCAGCCATTTTAATGGTTCCTTACTTTCTGTTACGAACACGCTTTCAAGTGAACTCGTCTATGCCGCACCAAATGTTTTCTTCAAACATATAATTGTTCGAATCTTCTTAAACAATTTACATTGCTGTTTGTATTCCTCCCAGATTGAGCAAATTGGTCTACAGTTATTTATGCAAAACAGTATGTTCTTTCGCAACATCCCGCAACGACAAAGACAAAATATTATTTTTGGCAGATTTAAATCAAACAAATCTATGTTTTGATCCCGAAGAAAATGACTCTTACCTTTTGCATATTTATACCCTTTTAAACCTCAACGACTACAATCACTACAGTCATTGACTTTATCAATTGGATAAATACTCTTTCAACGGATTCTCTCTCTTGAGGAGGTTACTCGCTCTTTTTACTACACAATATTTGACGCTGCTGAGAGATAAGTTCATGAAATTCAATAAGAATAACTAGTCTAAGCCACGACTTAGTTACAATGCAGCAGCACAACTTTGTTGCGCAGCGAAGTTCACTTAAACCTTAACAATGTAGCATAGCAACATTTTTAAAAATTTTCTATTTCACTTGCTCCTACAAGCGGCTTTGATATGAATGTTGTCAAAGACATCAGACAGCCTAAAATCATGTTTTTAGTCTCATTTTCAGTTTGCGATATGCTCTGCACCTTTTAAAATCTAATATACTCACTAAAATAATTTTTCCTAGAGTTGAAAGAGTTCACATTATCAAACGAGAATATTGTATAGCTCATAAAGAGCAAGCGCTACAAATGTCAGGCTCTTTGGAGGAGGCCAATATAGACTCGTGAGGTGAGGGGTATAAATTGGTTACCCACAGACTTGATTGTATATGGTCTAGAGCTCTCAGCGATGTTGCAACCCTGGAACACATCGTCAGCTCGATGTCCCCGCGCACCCGCCAAGGACGGATCGTAGCATTATCGTTCACTGTGGGGACGTTCCTCGCTTTACGGAGGAGGAGCTGATCGCCGCGGTGTCTGGGATGAAAAATAAGAAGGCCCCGGGCCCTGATGGAGTGCCAGTCGAAGCACTTAAAGCTGTAGTGGAGAATCAACCACGGCTACTACTGGATTTATATAATTCATGTTTAGTGTCGGGGGTCTTCCCATCGCGATGAAAAGTTGCTCGATTCGCGCTCATCGATAAAGGAAACGGAGACTCGGACAATTCGTCCGCGTACCACCCGCTTTGCATGCTGGATACGGCCGGGAAGCTTCTTGAGCGGTTGCTGAGGCAACGGCTGTTGTCAGCAATTAGATCAGTCGGTAATCTTTCTGATAGACAGCATGGCTTTCGAAAGGGACATTCAACTGGTGATGCCATCTCAGTAGAGATGGGCGCGGTAGCAAGAGCGGAGGAGGCATCCCACAGTGCCCAGCCGGTTATTTGCTGGTGACGCTAGATGTCCAAAATGCCTTCAATTCGGCGAGGTGGACAGAATTGCTTTGGGCTCTCGAGCATAGATTCCGCATTCCTGACTGACTACTTGTTGGTCATGATACGGGACTATCTTAGAGACCGATGGATGTCGTTCGATACCGACGAAGGTTTTTGGAGGAAACTTGTGATCTGAGGGGTAGCAAAGGGGTCTATCCTTGGATCTGACCTCTTTACGACGCACTGCTGTACCTGGAAATGCCAACGGATGTGTTTCTCCTGGGTTAAGCTGGCGATGTGGCAGCAGTAATTACCTCTAGAACTGCCTAGTTTGCCCAACTCAGACTTAATCAAGCCATTAGGAGGATGGAACGGTTGATGACTGACCATGATCTACAGATGGCACTGTCGAAGACAGAGATTGTCATGCCAAACGGAGGATATCGGCTGTCATCCCGATGACAGTGCGCTCTGCAGTGGTCCAGACGAGTAGGTCAGTAAGGTATCTGGGTGCGACGCTTGACACTATGCTGTCCTACTGGTTCCACATCCGTAAGGTATGTAACAAGGCTTTGATAGCCGTCAGCTCGCTGGGCAGGTTGATGGCGGGACGGAGGCTGCTGTTGGCGACATTCAACTGCATCTTGCTTTACGGGGCGGAAATTTGGGCAAACGCACTCTCAACGAAGAAGTTTTGAGCGCGTATTGTCAGCTTCCAGCGAAAAGGTGCCCTGCGTATTGCCAATAGGTGTCAAAAGATGCCGTGCTGGATCAACTCGTAAAGTATCTAGGACTTTTCGCAGAAACGAATTTTGCTTACTTCTTTTTAATATATTCAGTCTTCAAATATACTTCAATCTCTTCGTACGGAGGATCCCAAAGTTTATCACATCATTGACTCTAAATCTGATGTTCTTTTTCTACTACCTAAGCTCGATTCAATTGCAGTGTAAACAAGCTCTTCCTTAACATTGATGTACATATGTCAGATTTAAGCTTGTCCCGGAAATGCACGTTTATACAGAACACGTACTTTCACATCGACAATTTATTAGCTCGCGTTGATGACGTTGTTTACCTTGATATCTTGGTTTAAAAACTTCTCTTTACCTTCCACTATGACCAAATCCTTTACCGTGTGAGTAAACAACTAAGATTCGTTGAACGACTTACTACACGGAGAGAAAAGTGTAATGAAATTATACAAAATTTGCAATTAATTTTATTGCAATAGTAGTAATATTTTGCCCCATTACCTTTGTAATCAATTGCACTACACATTTTACTACTTTGTTGTGAATTATGTATACATGAATGTCTCTACTACAGCGCAATGAACATGTGTGAGTTGTAGTATGTAGTGGAATTGACTATTATTTGAAGGAAAATAGTAAATTTTCATCAAATTTGTAATAACATTCAAGTTTTCACATCGAATTTTCGGAATAGTAAATTTTATTATCCACTGTAGTAAAAATCATTGCCGAAATTTCTCTCCGTGTAAGGAGTTTCGTAACTTGCAGGTCACAATGTCCTTGGACTGTCATATATCCAAGTCCATGATGATGATGATAATGATAGCCTGGAGTGGGTCCAGAAGGACCCTAGCATTGCGACATCCTGGGTCTATTGTGCCTCCTCTGCGTTATGTCCTATATGATGTCCAGGCTTCTAATGAACCTGGATATGTTCTTTGACGGGACATTTATGCTGTCCCTGATGGAAGGAAGAGCAGAGTCAAGTAGCTCAAATTTTCTTCTCGCTAGTGCTGGACAGACTTTGAGCAGATGTTCTACACACTCTGTCGTTTCTCCACAGTATCTGCAGCGGTCGACCTGCTCCTCCTGTGGAGGTACATTTTGCATGGAATGTGTCCTGTCAATGCTCCGCATAGGGTTCTTATGCCACTTTGCATAGAGCCGCTGCTGCTTTTGCTCTTTTGTTATCGAAGCCAAGGTATTTTTTTCCACGTCCATATAAAAGCAATTTTGACTTTCCGCCCCGAGAGTTCGAACGTTCGAATCCTCCTTCAAACGTTCAAACCATTTGTACCTCATAATTTTAAGAGGTCAGGTACACTTGGGATGTCCAGAAAAAGCTCTTTTTCAGGATTTTTTTTTAGACACACATTAAAGTAATTAATAACAAATGTTTTTTTTACTTGAAAGAAATATATTTGTAGAAGCTATTGTAATTTTTTTAAGGCACAAGATTGCAAATTATTCGAAATAGAGTAAATTTTCGAGGGGTCAAAAAAAAAATTGTTTTGCCGTGATCAATGTAGCTTGTCACTGGATCATCCGAAATAAAAAAATCGGGGATTATTAGTTAATGAAATAGTGCTCCGGACGGACGAAGGACTTTGGCAGATTTTGGTTTGTCGAAAAATGGCGGTTGTTGAAATTCAAAATTGTATTTTCGACCAAAATTCCACTCACATTTTTGGCTATTGAAAAAAAAACAAATCGTCCTATCGAAAAATCCTTCGTTCATCCGGAGAATAATTACATATCAAATAAGTGAGGAAAATTTCATGCTGATCGATAAAGCCGTTTTCAAGTTACAGTGATCACCGACTACGAAAACATAGTTTCGAGAAAAATGCTTTTAAAGCATGCGAAAAACGCTTTATGCGATAGAGACGACTTCATTCAAAGTTATTTATCTCCATAAAGAATTGTCCGATTTGTCTGAAATTTGCAGAGAATGCTCTTGAAATATGCTTCTTTTAGAAAATACAAAGAAAATAAAATCGATTCTCTCAAAATTCTAAGTGTACCTGCTCCCTTAAGTTATTTTTAAGTGTATTGATTGTTTTCATTTCGTACTTTGTTTTTTTTTTTAATTTGTTTTTATTATTTGTTTTGAATTATACCTTGTTTAGTGAATGAATAAAATAAATGAAAATCGCATTGCACCATCTTTGGCAATTTCTGCGTATTAAGGTTGTTTTTCGTCTTTGCTTATTTTATTGAGGTTCCTTTTTGATCATTAACTGTGGTCCCTACTTATGTGTAACTAACTTATTACAGTTTCATAAATTAAGTCACTTTTGCTTTCTGAAATATTTCCCACTAGCTACCATTCTCCATTTCGTTTTTCTTTCATTGTCCGTCTGATGGCCTTCCAGGATTTATATCAAACGATAAACATCTTCAAATACCATCTGTAGTACGAATCTTTAAATTCAGACTCAAATATCTTTGAAACTACAAACAGCAATTACCTACCTGCCCTGCAACAGGTGATCTTTTACCATTGCTATTCATCTCAAGTCAAATCCATCTGGAACAGCTGTCTCGATTATTCCCGTTCCTAAATGCCCTCACCTGTTCCCGTTCCTAAATGTCCACCATTGATTTTTTTATGCTTCACTGCATATAAGTTCATTCCAAAATGACCACTAATTCTTTATTTCATTAATGATTCTATTATTCTCAAGTCATCATACAAAACACAATCTTAAATTGATATACCTTACAACATTTACATCTATTAACATTTTACCGCCATTCACATTACCATGCATAGATTTTTTTGCCAAATATGAACCGTTAGGAAAACATTTCATCTGAACCGCGGTTCTCACAGATCCGTTTGTTTTTTTCCTCTGCAATTTTGTGTTTTTTTTTGCCAGTTTCGTTAATAAAAGCAATTTGCTTGGATTAGTGCCTGGTAATAATGATGATGATGAACTGACTAGACAGTTGACTGTGGTTGTTCTTGTAGATGAAAGAAGACTTGGTCAACTTGGATGGTAACTTGCTGCTGTTGCCGTGATTGAGATAAAGTGGGAAAATCATCTCAAAGATGGGGACAAGAACTGGTCAAAGAACTTGACTTCATTGATTGCCGTCGTAGCGGTAATAACTGGAGGTGAATGGTAACGACACGTTCGACATTGCATTCTATGATTGTTTCTACGGATTTTATTCTGGAGATGGTGTAAGAAGCAAGATTGCCTAGAAGATACACATAATGTGCAGCAGTAAAATGATATTCGATAATGCCCCTTGATTAATATAAGATATACGAGTGAAGAAAATTTGAAATGATTTTCGAGGCGAGTTACATTTTTTTTTTGGAAGACTTTTTGGACGAATAGAACGAGGTTTATAGGGCCTTTGTTGTTTGATTAATATTTAGCGTTTTCCAAAAGCTGAAACGAATATCTAATAATAATAATAATAATAACTTTATTGAATTAGTTTATGTGTTGTGTGGTACAATATCTTAAGGTTAGTGTTTAGACAAAGTCTTTACATCTAAATTTGATTTTAAATTAGCTTTTTTTCAGAAAATTTTCTTGCGAGATGCATAGTATATGTAGTAATGTAGGAAAAACAAGCTTAAAACCTAATGTTGTGCTTAACCTAAATAAAATAAAATTTAAAAACTAAGATTCATGACTTAAGCCAATTGCGTATACAGTAGCTGTAGTTACAAATGATGCAACCAGAGAATTATTGGTTGTTGCACATTTATTGAAAAATTTTTGGGTCAAATGTTTAGAGATATCCAGTACTTTCTTGAGCTTTGCAGAAGCGTGCAGCCGATTAGTTGAGTAATAAAAGGGTTTGTTAAGAATAATTTTTAAACATTTGTTTTGTAATATTTGTAGACTTTTGATATGGGATATTGCACAGTTACTCCATACAGGGCACCCATAGAGAATGATTGGCTGCATTGCACACTTAAAAACCAGCAGTTTGTTCACAGTTGAGAGCCTGGATTTCCTGTTAATAAGCGGATAAGAGGAGTAAATGCTCTTCAAAACTTTCGACTTTATTGCTTCGACATGGGCGTGGAAAGTAAGTTTCTGATCGAGTTGGATGCCAACATATGGTGGATCCCAAGATATTTACCTGGGGATTCGGCAAGAGTCTTAATGCTCGCTTTTTAGTGAAGTATATTGCCTGAGTCTTGTCCGAATTAATTTTTATTTTCCATTTGATGCAGAAATTATTAATAATTGAAAGCTGTTGTTGCAGGGTATTAATTATCACATCTGGACTGTGCCCAATAGCAAATATGGCAGTGTCGTCTGCGTACATGGCGATGTGGCAATGGGGTGCTTTTTCTAAGTCGGACATATAAATGTTGTAGAGAGTGGGGCTTAAGACTGACCCCTGAGGAACTCCGGCTGGTATTACGTATTTATCGGAGAAGGCTTTGGATTTAACTGAGAAGGTCCTGCCCGAAAGAAAGGATTGGATAATCTTGCACAAGTAAATAGGAACAGAAGATTTTATAAGCTTATACGAGTATATGAGTCCATCATGCCAAACAGTGTCGAATGCTTTCTCGATGTCTAATGCAACTAAGCCTGTAGATCTATTGTCACTGACGCTATTTCGCACATATTTCATTACTCTACACAGTTGATGCGTTGTCGAAAGCTTGGGTTGAAATCCGAATTGAAAATCAGGTATTGTTGCGGACGACTCAATGGATAATTGGATTCTGGAGAGTATAATTTTCTCAAATAGTTTGCTTAATGATGGCAGTAAGCTTATTGGGCGATAGCTCTTAGGGTGCTTAGGATTTTTACCAGGCTTTAATATTGGAACAACGGACGCATTTTTCCAGGCCGAAGAAAAGTGTCCATATTTTAGGCAGATGTTGAAGATATAAGAAAGCATGACAATTGCCTTTCTAGGAAGATTCTTGAGTATAATATTGGGTAGTCCGTCAATACCAGGGGAGGATTTTAATTTTAAAGTTTTCAAGATAGAACGAATTTCAGAAGGTTTACAGTAGGAATTTAGGTGGAAATCATTTGGCTGGACATTCAGATTGGAGATTTCGTTGCTGACTATATCGAAAAAGTCATAGTTTTGAGAGTGTAGCGTAAGTGTATGTGCTTCATGGAATTTAGAGGCTATAAGATCCGCTTTTCTTTTTCGGAATAGGCAATTAATCCATCGTCGCGCTGCAATGGGGGAACCGTTCTCGATTTGGTTTTTAATAACTTATGAAGCTGCCACAGTTTGCGAGAACCAGTTTCCTGAGTTGACAGGAGTTTGTTCTACGCAGAGCGCGTAAAGTGAAACGGATCTGATTATTCAGCTCATTAAGGTAAGCCTTAAGGTGTTGGCACCGAGTTCTTTGCCATTGCCTGCGAATTTTATTTCGATGCTAGATGAGTACTGTTATTGAGCTATCGAATTTCATTTGGGGATACTTGTATTGAATTTTTGGAGTGGCTGCCTTACGTGCTGACATAAGAGCAGCCACGAAATTAGACACACTATCGCCAATCTGTGCATGATTTAATGTCTTGGATAAGTCGCAATCAACAAGTGATAAACTTTCGTGCAGGTATTTGAAACGAATATCTTATTTAGAGCGAAACTTATTTTCTCAAAAAAAAAAAAAAAAACAACGCTGAAAAAATAAATAAATGCAAAGTATTAATATTATATAAGTCTGTAGCCATTATTTGTCATGAAAAGAAAATGAAAAGGAGATAGAGGTCTGTGGAGACACCTACATAGTTACACATCTATCCAAATAACTAAATAATTAGAAGTAAATATAATAAATAAATGTTATAAATATAAATATAATAAATGTTATTCTAAAATTGATTAAACAATTTAATATTTTATTTTAGAAAAAAATGATTGGAAGTTATGACTTCCAAAGGGTGCTATCGATCCTCATTGTGTCGTTGGAGGCGGTGCACAGTGGGCTGAATCCCGATTCTAGCTGGACAAAAGTCAAAAAATCAATGTCAAAATGTAAGGTTTTCAGGCATAGGATATTTTTCTTAGGACTTCAGTAAATCTAATTCCACAAAAAATTTGTAATTATACCGAACAATAGTGTGTAAGAACTTAATGTGAAAACGGTCGAATGTAACGCGGTACATTAATGTGACCTTCCTTTGCATTATCTGCTCGGTGACATGAATGTTTATTTTCGTTTGAGTGTTAATCTTACTTGTTTAAATACTTTTCAAGAAAAAGTTTCAAGCACTGAAAACGCCCAATTGAAAAAGGTAAGTTTATACCATTAGAATATAAGAAAGTGTCATTTTGCTTCGTGGAAACTGAAAAATTCTTCACATTTTAACGCGCAACTTTTTTTCATTAGATTTCATTGACTTCAAATTTTGAGAATTTCTTTATTATGGTATAATTAATAACATATTCAAAAATTGAGAGCCATAATTAACCATAAATTGAGATATAACAAAAAATCTGGGTCATAATTATAAAATTTAAATTTTCAGTTTAAATCCTAAACGGACCCTCATCTTTTATTTTTACTCTATACCTTAAAGACCTTAAAAGAAACATGTAATCCTATTTATTTTTTAATGCTAATTACTTTTTAATGATAAATTGGAATTGAGAAAGCCAACCATGTGAGGAACTACTTCTCATGAGAAGACTGAGGCTGAACATCAGGAAAAAAATATCCAGAAGGCTTTATGGAACTCTATAGGGATAAAAGTCGACAAAGTGGTTCAAGAAAGTGGGACGTCCAACACCGGGAACTTGTCCCACCAATTTTTTAAGCATGCTAATGAAGCCGCTGCAGCTACAGGAGTTAATAAGCGATTAATATCTAGATTAGAGCTATTCTTCAGGTATTTATAAAACAACTTCCTCAAATTGTTCACTATGGCAATCAGTTTATCTTATTCTCTTTCTTATTGTTGCAGCTTATTTCAAGCGGAAATACAATCAGGGATGAAAAGTTCAACACATTTGCTTATGATTCTGCCAAGCTGTTTGTGGAGCTATATAGCTGGTACAGGATGCCTCCCAGCGTACACAAAATCCTTTTACATGGCTCTTTAGCCATCAAACATGCTCTTGTTCCAATAGGGCAGCTTTCAGAGGAGGTAAAGGAGGCAAGGAATAAAGACATGAGGCGATTCAGAGCCCAGCATACTAGAAAGTTTTCATACATAAAAACCTGTGAAAACTTAGTTCACATGCTTTTGGTTTCATCGGATCCTGTTATTACAAGCCTTAGAACTTTCCAGAAGGTCCCGTTGAAAGAGCTGAGTCCTGATGCAAGGGAGCCGATCGCGGATTCAGTAGAAGAGGATACGAATGATAGCGAAGCGGAGAAGGATTCTTCGAGCGAATCGGAAAATTATTCTGATTTTGAATTTTTGTAATATAGTATATATAATAAAAATACTTGATTTTACTGGAAAATAAAAAAATCTGTTTTAATAAATGAAACACCTACTTTTTTTCTCGTATATTGTTTTTAATAATTTTTTTAACCTATTCCACCCTTTAAGCCCTTGTTAAGCCCATAAAACAATTTTGTACAGCTAGAATCGGGATTCAGCCCACTGTACGGCGGTTGAGTGCGTTCAATGCGACCCACTTATGTTGGCTCATAGATGGCATTTTTCATGGATTGTCGACATTGAATGTGCGCGACGTTCCAATATTGGGGATGTCTGGTGTGCTTTTCGCTGCTTGACAGTTTGAATTAGTAAAATTTTCTAAAAGAAATAAAAAAAGCTTCGCGCGCAACAACCAGTAGTTGGAAGCCAAGTCATTATATTCTGAAGGAGTCAATATCGATTTGTTTGTGGGTGTATTTGTCAAGCGTATCTGAAGATGACATAGTTGGGACCTACGGAAGAATAGGCGTGCATAATACCTGCCGTAAAAACTAACATCAAATTTCAATACCATAATATAATTGTATCTCGATTCGTTTGAATTCTCTAAAATTGACGATATGTTTGCAATGCTTCATTTGATGAGCTTTAATGCTTAAGATGCTGGCTTGTAAGCCAAGTATGAAACATTATTGCTGAAATATTTATTATTTTAAAAGAAGATATTTTGCGCACCACCATATCTTCCTTTATTTTGAGACAATCTTGGCATACAGAAGCACAGGTCTTTTCTTTAATACAGTTAAATCTCGCTACTATGCACCTCGCTACTATGCCACTCTCGCTACTATGCCAGTTGTGCACATTACAAAATTACATACAAAATATATTTACTATGCCACCCCTTAGTATGGCTACTATGCCACTCGCAAACTCAAGCGGGCAATCACATTTATCTTTTCGGTACCTCTGTTACACACGCACGCACTTGTGATGTTGTACTGTAGTGAAGATCAGAAAGTAGCCTACAATGTCAGCTCAGAAGCGCAAGTGGACTGAGTTTGCGCTGAAGGGGAAGAAAGAGCTCATCGATGCCGCGAAGAACGAGTCTAAGCTGGCCACAGAAATAAGCAAGAAATGGGGCATCGAAGTCAAGGGAACCACCGTGAAGAGCATTCTCAGCAAGAAGGATGCAATCGAGGCGGCCATCAAAGTTGGACTTCCATTGAAGCGCATGAAGCTAAGGGCAAACTCATAGCCCGAAGTTCGATGAGGGTATACTAACGTGGTTGAAACAAGCAAGTGGGCAGAATCTGCGTGTCAGTGGCAATCTAATGTAGGAGAAGACAATTAAATTGGCCGAGTGATGCACTTCCCGAAATTCATGGCGAGCGATGGTTGGCTGGACAATTTCAAAAACCGCCACGCCATCACGTTCAAGACAACGCATGGCGAAGCCGGAGCAGAACATTCGCAATCTATTATTGAGTGGCAACAGCAGGTTCTCCGATCACTTGCTCGTGCGGTTTTCCGCGGAATACGTTTTCAACCTGGACGAAACTGGACTCTTCTGGCAGCTACTTCCGAACAAGACCATGGCTTTCAGGGGAGAACGGAGCACTGGATAAAAAAAAGTAAGCGAAAAATCACTCTTTTGGTTGGAGCAAACATGAGCGGCAGCGAGAAGTGACCTTTTCCGGTGATCGGCAATTCCAAGAAAACCCGTGCGTTCAAGAACAAGGAGATTCCCATGAAGTACAAGGCTAATTCGAAGGCATGGATGACGGCAGAGATTTTCGAGGAAATGTTGCACGCGTGGGATAGACAACTCGGTCAGCAAAACCACAGAGTGCTGCTCTGTCTCGATAACTTAACTGGCCACCCTCCCTACCTTCAATTGGACAACATCCAAATGCTCTTCTTTCTGCCCAACACTGCAGCCAATACTTAACCAATGGATCAAGGAATTATAGAGAATCTTAAGCACCATTATAAAAAGATCCTGCTGTTCCGCCGGCTCGAGGCCATGGACAAAGGAAACGAGTTTAAGTTTACATTGCTCTACGCTCTGCACTTCACCCGGCGTGTATGTGATCAAGTCAGTAAGTCGACGATCAAGTCAAGGTCAAGTTCATCGAAGAGGAAATCCAAACGAAGCCAGAGGATACTGAGCTGGTCGAGATCTGCGAAGCGTTGCTTGCCAAGGAAAAGACACAATTGAGCTGTCTGACTTTTTGACAGCCGACGATGTACCTCGCCACTGGTGGGTTTTTCACGCTAGAGGCGATAGCGGAGGAGGTAGTGCGCAACGAGCAGCCGGTGGAAAGTAAAGACGACGAGGTAACTGTCGAACAGGAAAATGTTTCGTTCGCTAAAACCCGGCGCACATGGAGCCTATCTGAAAGTTCAAGCAACAGAGAAGCAAAAAGCTCAGTATCATCCAGACGTGTGAACAACTACTTTGCCCGATAGGTGAGCAAGCAAGTTACATACACTTCCACAATAGAACTTCTACAAAAAATATGACACCCTGTTGCAAGATGCTACCCAACACCTCAACAGGTAAGCGACGAATACGCCAGACAGGCAGATTCCCACAGAATCGCAGACATTAGGTCAGCATAATTATTTGCATAAATGTGGAGTATGTGTAACATGTCTCGGAGCTCAGTTTTAGTCGTGTTAAATTTGAGTCGTCAGTCTGCCCATTTTAAAAGTCGGGAATAAAAGTGTTTGTGTAAAATTAAAAAAGGTTTTTTTTAAGTATTGGTAAAACAATACGAAACTAGCACGGCGGGGCTGAAGTAAAGTGAGAGCGGATACTGACTCAGGCCTTCGTAGGCTGCTGATGAACATCTACATTTTTCAGTGATTTGGAATTTTATAATATTCCTTTACAACTTTTTTTAGGCAAAAATAAAGGCCCCATGACAGTATTTTTGTATCAAGACGACCATACAATTGACACAGAGTTTTCAGGATACACTAGTTTGTCTTTCCGTCAAATCAAGTTTATTCTCATTACTATCAGAAATATTGCTTACTTGTTTCTATTTTAAAGTATTGCTTGATATTTGCATTTAACTATTAATTTTTTGAATTTTTAAAGTCCTAAGTGCCTTAAATATCAAGAAATGAAAACAATAGAGAAAAATATAAATCTGGTTTTGTTGCTGCTAATAAATCTTTTCTGACACCATTATTTCCGACAAATTAGGAAATTTACAGGAAAAATTTTTTGCAAATGATTTATAGAATATTTGTTTTTTTATAAAAATTTGCGTCTTTTGAAAAGATTGCTTTTATTTCTGAATTATACATTTGTCAACACATTTAAATCAAAATCGATTAAAAATGACATTGATTACAATGGACTATAGAGCTTTCACGCGCCATATTTGTTTTTTTACATGGGATTACTTGAGCCGTTTATATTGAAAGTGGCATAAGCCACTTTATTATTAATCGAGATAATTTTTAAATCGAGATAACATGTTTAAAAATATTGATGCGAGCTTTCGCGAATATTTACTTGTATTTGTTATCTCAGGATACTTATATTTTTCTCAGAATAAATAATTTAAAAAATCACTATTTTTCATTACGGAAAGTGACTTATGCCACTTTCAAAATAAATAGTTTAGAAAAACTACTGACTTATATTAATTTTGTCCGATGTATTTTATTGAAGTGATACTTTGAAAGGACAGTGATTGAAGAATATTGATAATAAAATAATAAAAATAAATAAATAATAAATAAATAATATAAATAAATAAAATAAATAATAAAATAAAATAAATAGTAATAATAATTTATATTATGTATTTCATATGAAGGTTTATTCAAGAAAAATTTGTTTTAGTATTCATAAAATACAAAAATTATTAGTACATTTTAAAACATAAGTGAAAGTAATTCATAATAATAACGTATTTCATATAAAGTTGCATCAGTTCAATTTAACCGTCGTCATTAATATGAGTGTTTAAATATTCTAAAATCGTATTTTGTTTCAGATTATTAAAATAACTGTAGTATATTGGGGGTACATAACGAATCCACCATGTCTTTATGTTTTGCTGAAGTAACAGGACGAGAACCAGCGTATAAAGGTGGCATTTCTATTTGTGAATAACGCGTAGGTCTTCCTCTTTTTGGTGACAAATCCAATGTTAAAAATTTATCTTTTTCAGCTAAAATTAATTTATAAAACATTTTATAGGGACTATCATGGTAAAATCTTATCCGCTGAATTTGTAGCCAATTAGTTTCTTTTTGGTCTGTATTTACTTTTCTTCTTGAAACATATTTTTTCAAGGATTGTGTTGAAATCAAATCTTTTCCTTGCATGTTATATACTGTGAAGCATTTTCTGCGGCAGGCGGCTATCACGCTATAGTAATCATTTGGAGTGTATAAAACATTATTTTTTCTCAAGGCAATTTCTATTACACCAAAGTCACGAGCATTTGGTATGTACGAATATCGTTTTCTGAAGACTGAACAGTTTTCATCCAAATTAATGCCAGTCTTATGTTACGATTTTGCTCCATACATGCGTCACTATATGCAATAATATGCTTTTGAGTTGTGACATTCTGAAGATGTTTTATATAACACGAAGCAACTTCCTGAGAGCCTCTAGATGCAATTGTTTCATCCCAAAGATACATGTCAACATTATTGCTATGAAAATTATGGAATCCCAAATTTAACACGTACATATCCCTTCTGTAATATGACATGGAAGCCGTAAGTTTGGGAAAAGGAAACGCTTTTTGAAAGTCAACTGAAAAAACAAAATATTCATCTGGATTTTCTGCTGTCTTTTTTTGATCTTCTTGTAAACATTTCCTAGCCGTTTCTGCCGATCTAAAACGTAAATCATGTTCAAGCTTTAGTTGCCTTTTTCCACATTCATCCTCACATGCTTCAATCTTAATTTTCAAAAATTGCAATTTTTGCATGTATCTTTTCTAGGTTGATGAAAGTGCAAATTAGACATTTTTGAAGATTTTCCTGTATCCCTCGTTAAAATGTTGTTGTTAATCATTTTTACACTTTTCAAGATAGACATTAAACCTTTTCCTAATGTTTAGATCTGGACTTAAACATTTTCTGTGGGGGTTGTGATACCCAGTGTAATGGCAGGATAGGCAGGGAAGCTTTGAATATGCTTTTGATAGCTTTTTCAAGAGATTCTTCCGTTTTTCTTCTGGATTTTTCAGATTTCCTAGGCATATCTTCTCCAGGAACATCTTTCATAAACCAACTCACTTACATTTTCATATGTCAAATAATATTTAAATTGGCATTGGCTTGGTTTTGATTAATTAATTAATTGATTTGTAATTCCACGCTTAGCTATAGTATTTAGAAACAAATTTTGCTTTCCAAAATTTGCTAACTTCCAAAATTTATCAAAGATAAGTTGTACAGCAGAAGAACTTATTTTATCTCCACAATTTTTCAAACAACAAAACTTAACTGCATTTTTTTTGGGAAAAATAAATTTGAAGTTTGCTGTTACATTTTTTCACCGCCATTTCTTTTATCCTTATTAAGATTTTGAGTATAATTTTTCTCGTTTCTGCATCCTCTTTTTTGTGCACGATGACTTTTTGTTCCCTGTGTTATTTTCTTTTTCTAATGACTCCATAGAAGTTGTTTCTTCATCTGATGAAATCACACTCATATGTTTCTTTCTTTTTATATTAATTTATTAATTTGTTTAAAAAATTGTTGAAAGAAAAAAAATTGAAAAAATGGCTTTTTTTTCACTTAATGTTGTTGGGTGTCAGGCACCTACAATGCACTTTAAGGGTTAATAATGCTACTGATGTGTACTATATTAGATATCACTATAATATAACTACAAAACTGCACTATTCTTTCCCACTTATGAAAATATGTCCACTGATCAAAACTTTTGAAAAAATCCTGTAAATAATTCAAAACAATACTTCACACATACTCATTTCACTTTTAACAAAACATTCGTTTTTTCTCTTCTCCACTAAGCCCCGCAATTCATTTCCTAAGTACAGCGACTTACGCCACTTTCAAAATAAACATGTTTTTTATACCGTTAATTAGCGAAACTTCTCTTTCGATTAAAATTTCAATAGTTCTGAAAATATTAATTTCAATTGTTTTTTTTTTTTTTAAGTGATATAGTTAAACTGTAATTAGTGTTATTACTAACGTGATTTTTTTCGAAAAGTGACTTAAGCCACTTTCAAAATAAACGGCTCACATATTGCTTAAACATTAGCCTTTCTCATACCTTTGGTTTTTCTTTCGAATTCAATAAATTACCTTGAAAAATTTATAGATTTAATGAGAAAGCCAAAATTTCTATCAAAATATTTAGCTTTCAGTCTCAGCAGACCTGCTCAATTAAACGTATTTTTTATGTAAATACCTATAGTTTTGAATATTACACTCAAAAAGTCTCCGGTTTTAATCATTATTAATATTCAATACATCCAAATACTTCAATACTAACTACACACATATTCAATGCAACCAGTCTTCGCTTGAGATCCTTGAACTTTACGCGATCTCACTTCTCGAAACAGCTCATGTCTATGTATCTTAAAAAACTCGTAATACCGTCTTACTTATTTAAATCTATTTTATCACAAATCTATTAACAACATATCGTATCGAATTTGTATTAATCTAGCAAAGCATGTCTAACCAGTTTCTATACATACTTGGATATCTTTCACACGAACAAACTACCTTTCACGTGATTTTAGCTACAAGAAATTGTCGGCATTATCAATTTCATTTCCTCATAGAAATTTATTGATTTCGATTGGGATTTTCTTAAATCAATTTGGCATGGAAAAATTTCAACTTCCGCCCGCTATACATGTTAACTGTAGAGCAAATTTGTGATGGAAATTCCTGACCATGTTCAAATATTTCATGTCTAAAGCGGTTGAAACAGCTTGTGCCGGCAATGTGAAAAGTTCGTTATCCGAAAAGCTGATCAAGTACGGAAAAACATTGGTATGGTGAAAAATGAAAATGAAAGAAAATATTTTTTTTAAATAATTTCAAATCTTATATTTCAATAGTGCATGGTACATGAAAAATATCATAGCAATTTTTTTTTGATTTTGTAGTCTGACTAATTTAACTAATTTCATTTTTTTTTTTTTGGAAACATTTTCGTTCATCGAGCGTGCGAACGAAAAATCTAAACAGATCAATTACTTTACGATTCCCACGATTGTTGTGTGTGTTGTTTCGATTAGATTACATGTGCATGTTTGTCTTGAATAGATTATTTTTCAACCGTCTTTGAAATAACTACCACTAAAAATGACTTTTGCGTGTGAATTGATGCAGTTTGTATCGAATGTGGTTTATTAAAAAAATTGTTACTTGCCCCAAATGACTGAAACGGCCTACGCTACGATTAGTAAGTAAGTAAATGTTAAAGTTAAAGATGTTTTCGCCCACAAATTACTTAAGTCTTCTCGAAGCTGTGAATTCAATTACAAGAAACTGGAAATTTGATTATTCAAGTTAAAAATTTAGTTATGCTTTCTGAACGTGTTTAAAGCAGGTGATATTAACTTTTTCTCAGCTTGATTTAAGATTTAATTTCATTTTACATGACACCCTAAAATTCAATTCAATCAAATTCCCCGTGAAATGAAGAAAAACAAATAATTCACCCAAAAAATCATTTTATCTTAATAATCCTGTTTATTTACAAAACCACCGAATGAAATCACATTGCGGTTTCGAAAAAATTTCAAGATCAACGAAAGTTATCCATGTGCCACAAATACATTGGGCGATATTCAATATTAATTAATTTCTTCTGATTTTTTCCACATTAATCCCGTTTTCGACTTAGACAACCATAAAAACAAAGCCAAATGGAGTCTATCTTCACCAACAATGATTACTCATCATGTCAAATTATAACAAAAACCACAAAAAAAATCACACATTTCCTGCAGTGATTTTCTTCTTTCAACGTTTTTTCTACCATCAATCTAATCTATGTCGGCGCACAGCTGCTTGCAATTTTTTTATACTTTTTTATAAGACGATCGAACGCAGATACGTAATTACTGACGACAAAAAAGATCGTTCAGCAGATCAATTTTCATCGTATAGCTACGCGTGTGGTATGATTTAATCTTTTTCCTGTAGACTTTTAAACGTTTTTCCGTGCACTTTATGCGGTAATTTGCATACAATTGAAGATTGTTTCAAAGAAGGGAGATAGGCATAAAATGACACATCGTATGCTGTAGAAAGATATAATTGAAAGGTCGTACTAATAATTTTGTGTTTTAGATGCGGGTTTTTAGTATTCTAATATTGTTAGCTGTTTTTTGATTCATTGTTGGTGGCATTGGAAAGCTAAAAATTTGCCGTGTATGCATCGGTAAAATTGAATTATGACTGCTATCTATTTCGGAGCTTGTATCTGATCGCCAGCGATCTTCAGAACATTTGAACGGAGTCTCAACGGCGTGATTGTTGAGATCGGAAATTCAATTTAATCGGTACTTGTAGCTATTATTATCGAGAGGAATGCAGTTTGTGAATTCTTTGGCTAGATCACCTTGGAGTTAATGATGTTAATGGATGAGTGATGGTGCGGTTGTACTTGATCGTATAGATGTACAGGTGCAATGATCAGTCTATGACGTATGATTGAAGTTGAATCGATCGACGTGCAATTAGTTTGTCTGTTAATGAAAACAATTAGATGGAGATTGTTCGATTCAAGGGGGTTAAGGTTGTGCGTTGTGCTCGAAAGTCTTTAGATTGTTTTATTTTCAGTGATGTTTTGAGCATAAAATGTTGATTTCACGCATATTTTTTGCCAAAAGTATTGTACAGTTGGAAAATATGTGAAAATATAAAAATTTAGGCAAATTTTTATAAAAACTACGTTTATAAAAGATTATTTTTAATATTATCTATATTTCTGTTTATTGTTTTGATCAAATAAATATCGTGTTTGTTAGTTTTTAAGGGCCGCATATATGTGAATATTTAATCAAATTTTATCAATTCTCATTCATTAAATAAATTCAATAAATTCATCATTAATCGATTAAAAAATTGACATACATAAAAAATACATGCAAGGTAACATTATTTGGTTATTATGTCGAACAATAATCGAAGTAAAAAAAAAACGATTAATATAATATCTTGTTGATCTTTTCTCGCCTTTGAGATCAGCCGGAGTGCTGATAACGATAACGCCTTTTCGTATTGAGGCATGAGGCTGGGGGTCAGACAATTGAAAACAAGTGTGTGTATTTTTAATAAATCCGTGAATTTTTATTGGTAGTCGTTTGACTCTCTTAAATAAAGTGACTGTGGTGGAGGACTTTTTTGTTATGAGGAGTAGAATTCGATTCTTCGGCCACGGCGTTGCAGACAAATAGAATCCTTTATCGAAGCGCGGATTTTGTCATGATTGTAAAACCTCATCAGGTGTATAAAAAGGAATTCAAACCTTCCGGGAAGTTTTTATTGAAGACAATTCGATATCACAAATGCGTGATAATACGAGTACTTGAGCGTGCCCAAAATGCAGCATTACGGTTGCTTGGAAATGTTAAGACCAATGGAAGCGTTGATTTTATTGTTTCTGCATATGAATATGGAGGTACGAACATTCATTCATAAATTAAATGTAAAGCTGGAGTTACAATCAATGCAACACAGCATTGTTGCACAACAAAACGAGTTTGAACACATGATAACATATGAGAGCAGTTACAATGATGCAACACAACTTTGTTGCGCAGCAAAGTTTGCTCATACCTCAAACTTGGCATGACAACAAAGTTTTTCAAAATATTCAATTCCACCAGTTCCTATGAACGTCCGGGAAATGGGAAATGTCATATGCAAATGGAAATCAGAATTTGTTTTTTTGTTGTCTCATTTTTGCTTAGCAGTATACCCTGCAGCCTTTAAAGGATAAAATACTCACTGATATTACTTTCTGAGACTTTAAAGGATCCATATTATCAAACAACAATTTCGTTAATATAGCCAGTGACAGATGACAGTAAATGTTGTGTTGCATTGATTGTCATTTCAGCGTAAATAGAACGTGTGATTTTCGGAAGCTGCGAGCATAAACTTGCTCCTGCGTAAAGCTCGCAATTTCGTTGCATTAACAAGGAAAATGTCGCTTGTGGAGGGTTCACCGATAGTTGAAACGTTTATTTGTTGCGTCTCTTCATTGAAGCGGGAAAACACAGCGTAAGTTGAAACTGGCCATAGAAATATCTTTTTTGGATGTTGGCTTATGCATTTCAAGGTTTTCTGTTGTTATTTTTTTGACGAAATCGGTGGGTTTTAAAATCGGACAAAATCGGCCAATTTTGGGTTAGAACGGTTTGGGACATAATGGGCCAAGACCTATTGCTGTGATATAAAACTTTCGGTTTTGTAAGGGAGTAAGGGGTTTTTTGGCCATAGTTTGGCAAAAACTGTTTTTACGGCGATTTCAATGATTGGAAGTGGTCGAGGAGTATATAAGTAATATTTCAAAGGCAAAAAAAATTTGGTAGGGGAAATTGGGCAAAAAACGTCAATATTTTTCCAACAAAAAGTTTTTATCTAGCTGTTAGCCTTTCTGAGTTGTTTCGAGCGAAATTTCCATACAAGTCTGGGAAAAAGCGGCCTAGTTTCGAAGATACGGCAAAATGAAATCGGGCGGAAAAACTAAAAGTAGCACCAAAAGTGCCAAGGAGGAAAAGGTTGAGATCCTTTTTGGTTCATCAGTTGGCGTCTCCGGGTGTGCTGAGGCCCTCCTCGTGACTGCTCCATACCTACCGGGGTTGTAAAATTTACGAGACCACGGGAGGTAAGGTGCCCCTGGACTCATGCCCCGCCTTCCGGAAGAGGTTGGATCCCTAGTGGGTGCATGTTTAATAAGCGAAACATTTTTCTTTATTTTTTAATAAAAACTTCATGCTTGAAAGAGGCAAAGTCGAAATCCGACTGTTTTAGATTAGCCACGAAAAGTTTGGCATCAGAGATCGCTCGATGAAAAGTCATATAGACGACAACAGGATTAGTTGGTCCTATCTTAGTAATTTTTTTTACTTTACTTTTGCTTCAACGAATCAGGAGGTGTTTTTTGCATATAATAAAATGAAAAACAAATTAAATTCGTTGAATTTGATCGTTTTCCTTTAGATGGCCCCAAAATGGAGAAAGACTTGCCAAACAAATGACCGACCATTGGAAAGTTTCGGACAAGCTGCACAGACTAATAACTCGGTATTCTTTGAAGGTCATCTTGCACCATCACCATTCTAGCTTGGGAACGTTGTGCCTAGAGGGTCGAGGAGGGCATATTAGTCAATTTCCTTACATTACTGCAAATCGTATGCATTGTATGTTTATATGCACATACTTCAAACAGGTATTTGGAACAGGTATTTTTTCGTACTCGTACTAGTTATACTTAGTATGTGAAAATCCTAGTACGACCCAACTCTAATTGTCGTACAGCATAAAATTTGTTTCTTTTTGTTAATTCAAACTGTTTTTTTCAAACAGTTTTAAAAACAGTTGATTTTGAAAAAAAACAGTTCGTTTTGGTTTTTTAAAAACAACAGAAACGCCCATCACTAATGATACCGGCCTGCGTCACGTCTGACGTCATTCGAGGCGTTAATTGCTAAATAATAAGACGACTGTAAATATTCTTCCAAGGAACACAAAGTCCGATTATTTACTTACGGAATAGAAGCTGATGAGCCTGGAAATAGATGTTGCAGCATATTCAAGAGCATAAGCGGATTTCATTCTTCAAAAATTTTCAAATTTTCTTTCAAATCTTTCTTTGCCCAAGCTATTTTCACCCCGTAGTTTTAAGCGAATTGCTCTTTTGTTATTTATTATTTGTTATATATTATAAGTATTGTATGCCTTGTTTGGTGAATGAATTAAATAAAATAACTGATAAATTGATTTGGCTTTATTTATGTTCGTTGTGGATATCGCTGTTTTATTGAAGTCAGTATTTCGCTGAAGATGCTATTTTTGCTCAAGGGCCGTTTTGGGAGAGGTAGGTTTGTTTACAAATAGATTTTTTGGGGCTATGGAGGCGCAATCGCCAATTTCTGTCGATCTGTCAAGTTGCTACTATTCTTTACTATTTTCAATCATTGCTCAGAAAAAAAATCCTGAAATACCTTTGAGGAGAATAGATTCTGGGCGCTTATAATGTGTCGATTTCGGTTCAACAAGAAGCAACTTGATGAAGAGTATATTATTTATGAGCTGCGAAATATTTAGAGTCAGTTTTGATTTTGTGACAAGTGAAACAAAATAATTTGCAGAATATTATATTTACAAAGAAAATGCGTACCAAAAACTAATTGAAAATACTTTATGAAAAAACAACAACAACAAACATTGTAACTCCGATTTTCGAGTTTAGAAACTTGAATTGAATACTCATAGACTAGAATTTGAAAATTAATTGATTTCGATATATCAAATTCTTGTAGATTCCTTCAAAGAACTATGGCCGGGCCTGTATTGTCTCCGTTTCTTCAGTTCAAATCATCCAAGAAAAATCAAATACGTCAATCAAACTCCGTCAGATATTATTTCGTGATAAAGACTACTTTTTTCTCCATCTTCTTTTTGCAAATATAATCAAATAGAATGGACAGTGATTATAGATCGTAAAGACTTCTTGAAAAACCAGTCGCTGTCGCTACCGCTTTTGATCAGGTTGGCTGATCGTGCAAGAACAAACAAAAAAACCCCAAGATGTGATATCAATTTTGTGTGAACACAAGCGTAAGAGAAGATGAAAAGTGGCAAAAAATTAGTATTTGCACTTATTTAATTTGTTGAAGTGGTGGTGGTTGTAGACATGATCATTTATTAGAGTAAAAGTATTGGTGAGATGTTCTAGAGAAGGTGCAAGTTTTTTTTTCAAAAAAAGTCGTTGGTAGAATCAAATGAATTAGTCAAGAGGCAAAAGCGATAAGAGGGAGGGGGCATGATATTTGTTATTGATGGAAATTGAATGTTGGCTTTTTAACGGTTTTTAAAAATATGAAGAATTTTTGAAGTAGGTATGACCTGGTGAACAATGTTTGGAAATAGTCAAATCGAATGAAATTTCTGCAGTTCATATAACAGGATAATTTAACAATGGGACACATTTCAGTTGATTTCGTTTGCTTACAGCAACAGCAGGATGCAGAAGGAAGTAATTAACATGCATCATAATCAAGCTCTTTCGATTTGAAAGCGTTATTCTCGAAATTTTTCATAGACAAGACAGGTACCTGTTTGTTATCAAATCCTAAATGCAGTTACTGCACATAATAATCATCATCTTCCAGTACATATATTTTCATTTACCTCAACTGAACCATAGCCATAGCCACTAATTTAGCTAACCAACTAGCCAATCCGCACGCCATGGCTACACCACAGCTCAACTTTGTTACCAACAACAAGCACGACCGCGACCACCTCAGGTATCACCAGGTATCAAGTCAAGTCAGTCTTTTAGTACGTCTTAAGATTTTACTTGAAGACGTTCGTTGTTTCTTCGACTATCGTGGCTGCGCTGAAGTTTTTGTTTTTTTGAGATATCCCGATCGTGTTTTAGCGGCTCCATTCACCTCACAAAGGTACCCAGAAAAAAGTATCTTTCAAATACTTGACTTAGTTGAGACGCATGTCTTATTCAAGCAATCTATAGATACATCGCTACGGGTACTTCAAAGCAATCAACGAACGAACGAACGAGTTATTTTGTCAGATAGTTAATTTAGTGACCGGTTTTGCGTTTCGTGATCGCGTTCAGCGTATAGAAAATTGTATCTGTAACTTGGTAATCTACGCGCACCGTCGTTGCAAGACGTGCTTTCGCAATTTTACATGCATGCATTGTTGTCTATGTCCTAAACAGCGTAAAATATCCACGATTTTTGCTCGATCCGAAGCTATAGCGTAGTATCTTGTATTTGAAAAGTGCTAATCTAACTAACGGTTATTTATTGGTCGAAGTCAAAACATAAATATTTGTATTTGTTTGCAATTGGTCGAAACTATTTCGCATTGTGCTGTGAATTGCTAAAATAAATTGGTGTGTGCTCGAAATTCCAGGCGTAGTTAGTGTCTTAATAAAATTATTCTGGTGTTCTTTGGATTTAAAAGTGTATCTTAAACAAATTTGGATTATCGCAATAATTGGATAAATTTAATTTTTTCGTAGCACGAACGAAATCAAGGTATGTTGCAAACAAATTAAAATATTACCTATAGTTTTCTAGCCTTCACCAATAATGCAATTAACATTCGTATCGAGAACACAAAAATCTGACATTGACTATGACACAAATTCATTCAACCAGAATCAAAACCATCGCTAATGTCTCGAAACAACTAACAATATTCTGCCAATCCCCGATGAAATCTCTCAATCTTTTCACAGAATCTTACGTCCCCGAGTAACTTTTCCAAGCTAATAACTCTGATTTAGCATACTAGCGACTCGAGCACTAGCCATGCGTAGCCAAGTCAGACCAGTTGTTGTACAAATATTTCACGCAGCACTGTTTGCAATGTTTTGTGAATTACGTTAAAAAGATAGTAAACTTAGGTAGTTTCTCTTTGCACATTACACAGTCTTGCAGGCGAGATACGTCGACTTTGGTGATTTTTGTAGCTTATTTTGTAGCCTGTCGGTTAGACACGATCACGTTTTTCTTTGATGTTTTCTAAAGGCACGCTGCATCATTGGAGTTTTACATCCAACGCGAGGTGCATTTTGTTTTGTTATTCGCTATTAGCGTACATTTACGTGTGTTCCACTTATGTCACACACTGTATTGAACGTATGCTGGACTCAGGACTCAACTAGCTAGGCATGCCTGAAAGAAAGTTTTTCACCATTCGCGATCGTCAGTTTTTCTCAAGTCCATCGGATCGCAATTTGACCATACTAGAAAGATCTTGCTACAAAAGATAAATGCAGCAATTATAAGATACATAGCGACCAATCAAACGAAATATCGATATCTGATCAATAAATAAGATGGTAGTAGCTGTTCAATTGAAAATTGACGGTAATCAAGTTATAACGAGATGATGATCGCCCGAAGGGGGGCTTTATTTTCGAACGATCTATGCATGATTGATCTACGTATATATCTTACCTGAATATTTTGCCTGGTAGGTAGATCGGAATAGTTAATGGTAGAGTTATTTGCGTTGGGCTTCAAATCGACAAAAAAAAATCATTTCCATTCAAGCTTAACAATAATACATATTTTAAGATTGGGAACGTGCTTTTGGATATATGTAGAGAGATTTACATGCATGGGTGTGAGCTGGGTTTGATGATTTTGTTGTAGTTTTTGTTTCGAAATTAGGTCAACTGGCTTTGAAGTGTTTGATTGAAAAAAAAATTGTGCGTATGATAGGTTGGATTGGAGAAATTCCAAATATTGTTGATATGAAATTCAATAATAATTTCTTAGATACTTTCACTGAATAGAATAGTTCGGAGTGTATATTTTGGTATTTGTTTACATTAATTTAAATAAAAAAAAGTAGAAATTTGATTCATAACTGGCGAAAAAAGAAAAGTTGTGATAGAATATAATGCTGAACCTAGAAATCAGATATCCAGAGAAGTACTGAGGGAATAAATTTTGTTCAAATTTGAGTTAGAGATTTACGAATTATTCAGAATAGTTTCTGAAAAATGGCGACATATTGGAGATGAATTCTTCTAAACTACAGGTGAAGCTAGTTTCGGTAGAGGCTGCTTATGAGCTACTGTTAACGTTTCAATTCTTGCTTCATTTTTGCAGCAAAACGTTTAATGCTTGAAGTAACGTCAAATGGACATGCAATTTTCCTCTTGATTTGTTTTCTATCCTTTTCTAGTTTTACTTGGTTTGTCTTTTTCTGGCTTTGAATCTAGTTTTCAAAAAAAAAGAAAAACCAGAATACATATGAAATATAAAGTTCAATAAAAAATGCAACAACTGCGAGAAAAACCATTCTTCGAACTCCAAAATCTGCTAAACTACCCCATCAATAAAAATGGTGTTTACTTATTTCTGAAAACTGTATGCAACAGATCTTGAGTTTTTCAGTCAGAGAGTAGGTTTCAGTGTCTAGCTGCCACACTTTGGTTTAATCGAATACTTACTAAGAGAATAAAGGAAAAATTACTTGTAAGTGAAGTAGTCAGAAAAAGTGAAAATAAAAAATAAAATCTAAAGATACTGGCAGATTTAATGGATCAAAATAATATATTGTCTGAACTCTTTGATGTTTTGAAGAAATAATTAAAATAAACTAATAAATAAAGTTTAGTTAAAACGGCTAAAATCACAGGTTGAAATAGTTTTGAATATATTCTAGCCAACGTCTGAAAGAAGAAATCATCTTAATTCTTAATATTGTTAGTGCATCTACCAAAATATTATTATTCCTTCTGAAAAGCATAAAAAAATGATTTAGCTTCATTTAGTTAAAATTTTCGAGGAAATTTAAGGAACCAGATCGCAATTTTTGAAATACATGCAAATTTTAGGCTGGTATATCGTGATGCATTATTCATATCTGAATCTTCAAAAACTTCAAAACTGAAGCAGAGGACTTTCTGTTTAGGTTTTATTGAAAATTTATATAAATTTCACTAGCCAGCATAATTTTTTCTTGGGCTTAAAAAGGGTGTACAAATTAGAAAACGTCGTTTTACCATCACTATCTAGCCTGCTAGCACGGGGTGAAGAATACCTTTAGAAACTGTCTGAAACTATTCTTGGAAGAATCAGTGAACATTAAGGGGGAAAATACATGTAGCTGCTAAAAAAAGTAGATTTTTTTTATTACATCAAAATGTTTGAAATGCTTTTAAAATATACCAAAAAAAGTTTTGAAGCGATATTCGTATTAGTTCTCGAGTTATAGTCAGTTATAGGCAGCGCGGCATTCCCCAGGTCGGTCGAGCTTTAGAACTTTAAACGCGTTTTTATCTCAAAAATATCTAAAAAAATATTGAACCGATCCGGCTCAAATTTTTACCACATCTACAAAAGAGTATTATCTCCTCGTTGAAACTACATGCAATTGTAATTTCGGAAAAATAATTTGTTTATTAATATTTAAAACGTGATTTTTTTTAAAAACAATCGATATTTTTGTTTAATCTAAAATTAATGTAAAAATTTAATATTTTTCAATAAATTTTATTGGTTCACCTATGAATTATACATCTCATTAGCATATTTTTTTCTCTCTGATCGTTGCAAGTTCCCCGGAAAAGGTGTTAGGTTGTACGAGGCAGTTTTTGATATGTTTTTTTCATTCGCTCGCATCGCCGCCATTTTGTGTTGAAAAATTATTAAAAAAATATTTTCATTTACTGTAAGACATGTACTTTAAGGATTTGATATTAAAAATTTTCTGAATAAACAATATATATATTTTAAGTCAATCTGAAATTACCAATTTTTTTTCGAATTTACATGTATTTCCCCCCCTTAATATCAATTTAAACGCACGCGATTCTGCACGCGAGTAAAGAAACCATAAAACGAATCCGGTTTTCTAAAATTTAATTTTTCCATCAATTTTTGTATTTTTTATTCAAGTGAATTTCCGCTATGTGCCTTGATAATGCCACAAATATGTAATAAAACTAGAAAGTACCTCCGAAAATTCTGCAAAATAACATACACAAAATCATTTGTGTATTAAAAAAGCCTTAAAATTATGGAATATTTATTTACGAAATTCATTGCACTAGGAAAATTTCCCACATTTGGTAGTTAAACGAAAAAAAAGTAAAGAAAATTTAAAAATGGAAAAAAGAAGGAAAATAAGGTTTTTCTCATTATGGCGCGAAAGCGGAAATGGCGCAAAAGCGGAAATGGCGCGAAAGCGGAAAATGCCTATAAACGACTGCTTTTCTTTGGATGCAAATGTACGACGAGTGGTCAAAGACTAACGCTACAAGGATACTCCTGAAATTTCGTCTGCTATATTAATTTACTCAGTTATTCGATTTCTGTGGACGAAACATATAGCCACGTCTTAAATTCACAGGCAGCTGGTAAATATTTATATAGTGACAATAATTTCTCGTCAGCATTTCGCAGAATGGTGTTGAAAGTTTCCGATCGGTAAAGAAAAGTTTAACATTGAGGACCACAGAAGCCGACTCAACACAGCATCAACAGATTTGAAGAGAGTTCGCGGGGAGGCGGTGATTCAGGATAACAGTAGGATCACGTTACGGCATATGACGGCAGAATTTGAAATACGAGTATTATTTGGAATCGTTTGTCACATTGTTCGGAATGTTTGGGCACCACGAAATTTGTCCAACCAGAACAAGGAGATGCACATGAGACAATTATGTAACTTTTGCAAAGATTCTCTGTGGAAGGGAACAGTTTTCTTCACCGCATTGTCACGGGTAATAGTTAACATGGATCGACCATTACACTCCAGAAGTAAACGATAGCGAATGAAGTGGATATAGCTACACTCTTTTTTCAAAGACAAAGAAGTTTATGGTGGCGCAATCTGCCAAAAAGATCATGGTTACACTGTTTTGGGACAGCGCGAGTTTCATACTGGTAGAGCTTTTGAAAATAGGGTATCCACTGACCGTTGATTCTGAGACCTTTAAATGTGGTGAGACCTTCACATGTGGTGCGAAACAATCAGGAGAAAACGGTAAGGACTTCTCACCGAGGGTATCATCTTCCTTCAGAAAAACGCGCAAACTTACACAGCGCAGAAGTCCACTATGCTATCGAAGCAAATCAATGGGACAGCTCCGAATCTTGATACAAGCTTTTCTCACTAAAGGAGCACCTAGGAGACCGACATTTCGCTTCAGACGAGAAAGTGAATTATTTTGCGTCCACTTCTCTGAACTTTTACTGGTAGGGAATATTTGAACGTATCTCGCGAAGCGACACTATTTCAAAATATAGCCTTTTATATGCAGGCTTTGTAACCTTATTTTTGAATCACCCCTTGTTATATATTAATGAGTTTTTTGTACCTGTAATAGTTCAATGCACAAAATCAGGTGATTCCGCTCCATAAATTAGTTGATGTATGTAGAGTGAACAAGCGCGTAGCAGCAATTAAAATAAAAGTGGAATGCCTAGACTTTACTAAAGTTTATAAACTTATTAATGTGAATTAAAAGCTTAAAAATTATAAAAAAATACAGCACTTAGTTGTGTAAAAGCACGATAATTATTACTATAAATACAATAATTTTTGCAGCTCAATATTTCGACCAGCATTTTTTCGATTCGCCACTGACCTTACTCTGAGGTCGGAACTTAATGAATTCAAAACTTATTATGACGTAATTTATATTTTTGGTTTATGGTTATGCTGCTTTAGGATTCTGACTAGAGGAGGGAAAAATCCACATCTGTGAACAAAATAGCAAAGACTTCTTGACTCAGGTATCCTGAGACCTGTTCACTTGTAATGAGCATCAAGATCGTATCGAATCAACGATAAGGATCAAGGAGTCTTCACTGTTCACACTCTACGGCTTTAGAAAGGTGACGAAAACGGGGATACCACACGTCATTAAAAATTTTAAAACGTACATTTATGGTTGAGATTATTTGATTTATTCATTGCTCTCAATTCACAAACTTCTCGGGGCCAAAAGCTCAAACTGGCTGTTGTAAGAGAGAAAACGGTAATGAAACAGTCGATTGTCCATCATAGTTGCTATTTGTCAACCTGATTGAAAATTGAGTAGATATCTACGATACATATTGCTGAAAAAATCTAAAATTCTTGCAAAATCTCCGCAAGCGTTAACAGCGAAATTAGGGTGGCAAATTGAATGTAAACTTCGCAAGAAATTACTTCTTCAAATTGCAACAGAAATTTAAAGCTTTTATAGACAATAACATTGACTAGAAACGGAGTTAATTTGTGTGTAAAAACAGTGCTTTAAATTAATTTCAAAAATTAACGTAATTCAAAAATGCTCGCAGGATTTATTTTGCCAACTGATAAAGTATAGAAGGCTAAGTTCTACCTCCGTATCTAGTTCCATAACATGCCGATGTTCTTTGAGCCAGCTGTTTTGTAATTCACAACAACAAAAAAATGGCTATTTAAAATTTAATTGAGAATTTTATTTCGCATTTGCATTTCTGAGCCATTCAAATAGTTCATATTAGCATTTTCAACCCAGTTTATAATTTAGCAGTGGAATAATAATACTCAGCATCTACAAAGTATAGATATTAATAAAATTTTTTCTTCAAATAACTGCTTCTTATTTATATGTAAGATTGTATTGTACAATAATAAAACGTTTAAATTTCGTATCAAAATTATATTGTCACTGGAAAATTATGATTCTTCCTATTGACTTCAAACCCACACTGGGCGCTTTTTTGTGCTTGGTCACTATGGACCCATTTTTATTGTTTAAATCAATTCACATTACAATTGAGTCTAAATATAATAATTTTTGACTGTTTTTCTGCACTGAAACGTTGTTTATACTACTGCAAAGTTCAAAATTTTCTGTTATTCATCAGAATCACACGAAAAATATCATTTCGTGCATGCGGTATGAGTTTTCTAACTTCACAAAATTAAGTGTTTACTTTTGTTAATTCATTATCACAATTTAAATTATGGTTAAATCATAAAACTTGAACGCACTGAGAGCGAAGTTAATGAAATTTAAATGAACGAAAGGAAAGTATAATATTGAATTGACTGTGGTTGCAAAAAATTTACTTTGCTTAATGAGTGCCTTGCTTTGGTTGACCCTCTATAAATACAAAAAAAAGAGGATAGAATAATGGAAACAATGACGATCATTGTACAGTGGTTTAGTTCTGTAAAAAAACTTTAAGCACAATGAGCTGAAAATGAAAGGAAGTAATCAGTTGAGTTGCAGTTAAAAAAATTCTGTTGGTTCGATGCGTTTCGACAAATTTGGAATATTAGTATATGTATTCTAGTTGCAATCACGAGGCTAAAAAATGAAATCTCATTTGAATATGTTTTTACATGCCATAGAAATAACATTTGCATTCTTATTACTAGGCGTGCAACTCATTTTTTGCAGAATTATCGAATGAGAATTTTCAAATGCAAATTCAAAGGAGTATGTCAATTCAAAAGAGTCGTATATGCACTCGACACCCCAAAATAATTGACAATCATGGCAAAATATTTTAGAACTAAACAAGAGCCAGATTTTATTTGTCTTTCCAAAACCACATCAACAACGTCAGTACCCACTTATTTTGCTACGTCCAAACTGCATATCAACGCAAAACCTCCAGATAAAATTTGAAAGTTGAATGGCTCCAAAAACATGTTTTACTTTTATACCAAGTCATTTTCCATCAATATTACTGACATAATACAACTTGCATGTATGTCTGGCAATACAGCACACACTATCATCACTTGCCACCGATAAATGCGTAAGTACATGCATAGCACGAAAACTTACACAACTTACACAGCACCAATATCGATTTTTTTCATCATCGTAATTATTTTCATATTTTCATATCATAACCAAAATATCCGAATTTCGAAATCATGCACGAATATGAAAGACCTTCGTCAGTTTGCTGAAAGCACTTTTATTGCTGACAGCCAGAAAAAAATTCACAAAGTTACAAAGTCACGCCAGATTTTATTTAATGTTCGACGCTAGAGCCTGACTCGAGTTGGTCTAAGTACCAGATTAAAGGTATTACATACCTATCTTCATGACACGTCCAAAAAAGACAAAAGCTCATGGAAATATGGGGAAAAAGCTAGATAGTAACCACCAATCTAGCTGAAAATTATTGAGAAAGCAATGTAATAGTTTCGATAGATACATTTGTTCAAGATACAATAGTCGAAATCAAGATAAAAAAAAAACAATCTTTACGATAGGAAATTGATGTTGGAATTGATGTTAGAATTCAAAGATAGCGTTTGCATTGGTCAATCGGATGTGCTTGAGATGAGTTAGAATTCTAATCGATTGTTGGAACGGAAGATGTTTGCTTGAGAATAGCAGTAAAAATTTACAGAATTAATTTACAGTTAGGTTGGATGTTTTATATGGGAAAGGAATTTCGACAGTGCAAGGTTAAGGGTGTGAAGAGTGTAGGTTTTGACATGATTGAAAATGTAAGAAATGTTTGAGTGTTTGATTGATTTTATCTCAATTGTTTCCACCTTGGCAAAAGTAAATCTTCAATAGTTATGTAAATTAATTAAATAGCGATGGCTTTCAATTTGATTTGATATGCTTTGATGTAGAATGGCAGAAATTTAAGCGCAAAACTAATTGAGATAATGGATAAGTTTTATCGTGAATTATAATTGATCTTGTTTTGGGTTACAAAGTAGAAAAAAAAATGAATGGAATAATTCTTTTAGTACTAGATGAAAGCCCGAGAGAAACAAACGAACTTGCTACGTACTATTTTGAATTTTATTCTGCGTCGATTTTTACTTCGATTTAGTCATTCAATAGCAATCTTCAAAATTGATGTCTCTTTGATCATAATCAAACATATATAAGTATATATTTTATGATTTCGCTCGAATTTTCTATCTGATATAAACATGCGCTAGACAACAGAGAAAAATACTTTATCGAAATTAATATCAGGTTTTTCATCTTTTGATTAAAAAAAATAGTACGTGATATTTTGTTTTCAGTCTAACTTCACAGTATTCAATTTTATCTATATATTTTAACTTGAAAATGGGGCTTACTTTTCCGTGTTATTGACTTCTACTTGTCAGAATAATAATGAATACTAAAGACTCATTATGGTATAGAGTGATTATTCGTTTAAATTCAATTTTATTTTCATTCAAAATATATTCATTCATAACACATTCCATTTCGTGACTGCATATCGGAAACTGAACGCAAATAAATTGCAACCACATTTGCTTTCACTTCATTGTTAATGTAAGACTGACCATTGTGATTAATGCATATGCTGTTTGAATGGAAAAAGTTTGTTTCTTCTCTCTAGTGATTATTTGTTCCGATACTTTTGAATGGAATCATTATTAAGCCATCTAGTTAGCAGATGCATTAAAGCTGTTTCGTATGAATAATAATCATAGATAATCCTCTCATGGCGATATTAATATGATCATACTCAATCAATAAATAAGAATAGCTATTACATATCTTTCAAGGCTTTACAGTAGAAGATCATCTGTTTTTTTTTCGCTGAGGGGTGTTGAAATATTGCAGCCGGGCCATCAGTCGGACAGGGGGAATCACAAGTAGTATATGAATATATGCACGTGCCATAACTGTCTCGGCTGATGGAAGCCTGAGCTTAAAACCTCCTCGCGGTGGCTACACCTTTTTTTTCAGAAAAGGTTGGTGAATATTTTCAGGCTAGTCTCTTCCAAGTAAGGTTTGCGAAAGAATGTTTTCCAAAGCGGTTATCCCGAAACCATCAGCAGGCCTCGGAACCAGATTGATTCCACAACGACGTCCACGCGAACGAAAATGGCTAAACGATTTGAAAATTTTTTCATGGAACGTTAGATCGCTCTACACAGCTCGAACTGGTCAGCAGCTAGTCGATGCTTTGTCTCAATAGAGGGCTGATATAACGGCAATACAAGCAATCAGATGGACAGAGAATAGTGTTTTACAACTAAAGCTGTCATCCAAAACACCATGTGCTGGTCAGCCAAAAAATGAAGTCTACTGTTATCGGCTTTAACGCTATCAATGAAAGGCACTCTTCGCGTCTGAGGCAAATTTGCAAACATCAGCCTCATAAACGTTCATGCACCTGCGGAAGAATCTGATGCTGACAAAAAAGAGAATCATATTGTGAACAGGTTGAGCGGATCTTCAATACCCAAAGTTTGATGTAAAAGTCATCCTTCGAGACTTTGACGCGAACGTAGGTCAGGAGCTCGTACTCAGGCATTGGCTGACAGCATCCAAGAATTTGGTCTTTGCGAGCAGCAGGCTCGGGCCTGCTTAGACTCGGACCACTATCTTGTTGGTATGGTTCTCCAATCGCGAATGGCTTTGCATAAAAGCATTGCATCGGCGAATCAGGTTCGAATCAATGAATATACCGGTCGCAATGAAAATACCGGTCGTACCTTTATTCTTGCGTTAGGACTCGCCCTCGAAGATCTTGGTGGAAGGAGAGTAAGTCCTGGGGCAAGGTTGTCGGGCATAGATAAGAAGCGGACACGTCTTAAGAATACTGTCATTAGTACTGCTGACACCATCTTAGGGATAAAGATCAGAGCGACTGGTTTGACGACAAATGTAAACTAACGACTGAACGTAAGAATGTTGCATACTGGGCAATGCAGCAGCCTCATAGAACGCGGGCACTTGAGGAGGAATATAAAGAGCCCAGGAGAACAGAGAAGATACTTCACAGACTTTTCTCTAATTATTCTCTAACCGAAATAAAGATTATTACTTCAGCACTTTCACTTAGCTTAAACAAGGCTTATCCGTAGTATAATTCACGCCAGGAATATAGCGAAGCAAAATCTTCCGAAAATAAAAAAATTTGTCAATATTCCCTGACTTGGCCGAACAGCACCACTGACACTTTCAGTTACCAAAGCAAAATCAGAGCATATAGACTAATAAATAGCACGGAAAGCGCGACATTTTCCGATGGTTGAGAAGGGTATGATGTTGAGGGTTTACGGATTAGCTGGTGCCTGAAAAGAGGCCGCAAAAAAAAGTACGTTTTTCAATATGTAAAAGTAAGAAAAGCATATTCTCGGTCCTGATACAAAATGTGAATGTATGCCTAAAGAGAGCCACAAACAAATAAGTTCACTTTATCATAAGCGAAAGTGAGAGAAGGATATTCTCGGCCCTGAAAATCGACCAATGAGAGGTGAGATCCCACCAAGAAATAATAAACGCAGCGAACATTCGCTGCCAGCAGCCAGCATTGTCGTTAGTGAATGGTATAAACATAACAGAGATGTTCTTTTTATTCTCCAAACGGTATCGGAAATAGTATTCCGCGTCATTTATCTTATTGCCGACCATTTTAATGCACAGACTAGGTTTTAAGAAAATTAATATTGCATAAAACGCCAATCGTTAAAAAGGTGTTTTTACAAAGTATATGTGTTTTGCCTAGTGGGAATGAAAGAACGTATATTATCGTAGCATTGCCGCTGGCGGGGTATTTTTTGTATTGTTTCAATTTTCGAAATCGGATACTGCTATCTATTTTTCGCAATTTGTGGGGTAATGTTGTCATGGAACATATTTCGTAGCAAGGAGAGACTATTATAGTTAGAAAGTAGGCTTACAATATCTTTTTAAATAACTCAGCAGTGATTGCAAAGCTGATGGGACACCGTAAATCAGTAGTATAATAGTCAACTTATTGATGAAATCTGTGAAACATCAGAAAAATTATTTGTCACATGACACGCAGTAACAGATGACACAATCAAATGCCATATAATATATATGTGCATATAATTTATAATTATTTTGGGAAAACATAATTTACTGATATAGTTTACACACTTTCACAGCTTGTACGATGCCGTTCAAGCCGATGAAAGGAAATGAGCCGAAGAAAAACATGGAGTACACAAAAATAAATTAGTTTTCCTTTCTCTACAGTCTTCCTGAACCCGCTGATACACTGGCTGCATTTATCTCACTTTTCTCCCACGGAATCATCAGAGACTGTACAACGTCTTCATCTATCTCATTAAACGATTGCAGGTCCAAGACAGAGTCTGAGTTGATCAGGAGAAGGTTGCCATCACAGAGACTACCATCATCAACCATTTTCTTTTCAGCGATTTAAATACGTTTTTAAGGCATCTTTTCCCACTCATTTTTTCCCCAGTGACTGAAATACGTTTTTTCGCTGCAGACTTGCTTGAAAATGTGTTTGGTTGATAGAAACACTCATTGTCAGTTTCTTCTTAGCTTTATCCTGTGCTTTAGTAGTTTTTTCATTCTTTTTTGGCTTAACATCCTCTTGTAGCAAGACCATTTAATAAATGAAGCTTTTCCTGAACGATGAGGGAGCAGGTCGTGATCAGATGACGTTAGCTGGTACGAGCTTTTGAGTTTGCTGTACTAAGGCAGTAGGGTTGAAATAGTTAATAGAAGAAATATCCTGATCAGAATCTCCAGATAGAACTGATGAAGCATGAAAATGAGCACGATTGGAGGAATCATTTGAATTATTTATGCAAAAAGACTCCTCAGTATTATTACCTGACATGAAGTCAATATCCTTGAAAATATATCTAATAAGGGGAAATGGTTCAGTTTTTTTAAAGGAGTTTATTAAAGTCAACATTGTCGCAGTTCTATTGTATGCCATCCCAAACAAGTTACCAGTCTGATTATTTGTCACAAACCCTTGCAGTGTTGTTCCTCAGCCACGTCTCAAACCGCTGCTAGTTACATTTGAGGAAAGCCATGAATAATGAGTTGAGTGATCAGGCAATGGTACAAGGGTCATTCCACGGAAAATCGACCAAGGGTCTTTGATCGCTATCGTCAGATTTCAATGAAATTTGCACTGAGAATATAAGTAGTTGAGTTATGTGCAACAATAAATTTTTTTTGAAAAATATATAATATTTGCGGTAATATGGCCTCTTGAAATTTCTGAGAAACGTCGATTTGTGTTGCATTCAAAACATTGTATAAAATCTTATACTTTACGTAGAGCCTTCAAATATGTCTTCTTAGAAAAGACAAGGTGCAGGTATCCTAAAAAAATAGTGCGAGAAACATCCTGGCCAAAAAGGATAAAAAGCATCATTGCAGTGTCCTTTATCCTTGAATATTTCAAAATGCACACCTTCGATTTTCTTAATTTTTTTATATATTGTAAATAGTTATATATATATATATATATATATATATATATATATATATATATATATATATATATATATATATATATATATATATATATATATATATAAATATGCGAAATTTGAAAGTGGAGCTCGTAAAAGTACATTTGTGAGAAATTTTTATAGGTACGAAATCCTATAACCGCCAAAGAAAATTTAAAGAAAATGGTACCGACACAAGGTGAAACTTACAATATACGTTTGATATTAAATAGCTTGATAGTAGCTCTGCGTTTTTTTCGCAAAATCGAGGTCTTGTTTTCCTCAGTTATGACTAATTATTTTTATGATTTTTATTTTTTAACAGGAATAGTACTTCGCTTTTTTCTGTGACTAACAGACCTAGCACTAGAATATAAATTGTTTGCAATAATTGAGAAAATTCATTTGTAGTCAATCGTGAAACAAAATAAAAAAGCAGATTTCTTTTCATTTAGTAGCGGCATGAGCAATTATGATTATTTTGGGCTTTCCTTATATCTAGGGTTTCTCGCACATATTATACTGTACATATATTTTCAATTGCTTCCTTTGTTTGTCTATTTTGCATATTTTTACAATTTACAATGCCTGTGGTTTAAATTTATTCCAAGAAGTTGCTTTCAGGGTATAGATCGGAAGTAGTTGAATTTACGGAAAGTCGTGGGTCCATATAGACAAAAACTTTTGTAAAATGGTCATTCTAAGAAGAAAGTTAAAAAAATTTACTAGCGTACTGTACAAAAACGTATTTAAAATAAAGCAGGAACCACCCACAGAAGAAAAAAAAACAAACTTATGCATAATCTATGGTAAATAATATCAAAGAAGAATATTCACAAGCTAAAGAAAAGGAAACAAGATGTTTACTTTTATCACTTTTGTCAACGAATTGATCACGTGCCAAAGTAGTGTCCGAATTAGACGAGGTTTTAATTCGCTGGTATCATAAAATTATTCTTCTGCAGCAATGCTAACAGCAGACTGCCTAAATACTTCAATTTAGCGGAAACATTGGGGACACATTCTGTCTGTGTATGCATTATACATCAAAAAGTTAAACTAATGATTAAAGAACCAAAAATAAATTTTCTAAATAAGGGTTCCGATATAAATTTGGCTAATTATAAGGACTTTTTATCTCTGATGATATGCTTTCCTCTGCAAACAGATTGGCATTTCGGTAGCTGCCAGGATTGCCCTGGATCAGCCGTTATTCTAAGTACATGTGAAAAAAAACTTTGATGAAAATTGCGTCAGTGGTGTTAGTTATAAGCAATGGACTTATACAGAACTTACTACGTTAAAAACTAAATTAGAATCTTCTCCAGGCTTTAAATATCATTGCAAAACAGTTTTTAAATCCATTTTTAAGACATAAAATTCTTTCATACCATATTTTGTAAGTTTTACCTTCTTTCGGTACCATTTTCTATAAATTTTCTTTGGCGGTTACCATCCACTCCTTTAAAAATTTCTTGCGACTGTACTTTTACGAGCTCCACTTTGAAATTTGTCACATTTGTAGCTTATTTAACTGTGTACAATATAATATTCAAGGATAAAGGACACTGTAATGATCTTTTTTATCTTTTTGGTGAGGATGTTCTAGGATACCTGCACCTTATCCTTTCCAACAAGCCATATTTGAAGGCTTTACGAAAAGTAGAAGATTTTATACAATTTTTTGAATGTAACACGAACCGACATATCTCAAAAACTTCAAGAAGCCATATTTCCGCAAGTATACCATATTTTCCAAAAATATTTCATTTTCGATAATAAGCTCACCAGCGCTTCTGGATAGCAAAATATTTCCAAACTCCAAGGAGGTGAGTTCAAAAATTACCCACAATCGACACATGATTTTCACGAGGCATGTTCATTACATCTACATTTTAAGTGTGGCTGTAGTAGCCATCGAACACTAATAGAATGTGGCTAGCAGCAGAAAGCTTAATTGACTGAATGAATTGTTTAACCAATTTGCAAAATTATCTCCTTAAGAGTGGCAAGGCCAAACCGATCCTAATTTTAATAGTGTTCCATCCATCAAGTTTAATGACATATATTTCTGGGGAACAATTAATAGAGACGCATTCATGCAAGTAATAGCGGTGGTGGGCTTGCCTCATTCTGGAGAAGCTATAGTACCGATAATATTGCTTCGGTGACTTTGTCCAACAGTCAAACCTATCTTATTTACATTGAACAACTTTTGATGGTCATGTTTTATTATCTCCATTACTTTTTCTAATTCCTCAACAATGAATTTAAAATAAAACAAGATACATGCACATAAAGAGGCCAATGAATGTTTTTAGATGTTTCCAAACAAAAGCAAAATAAATAAAAATTTTGAAGATGCATAGTTCATTTGATTTTTTTTCTAAGCCAGGACTAGATTATTTCTTTCACAAATTCTGCCTATAAATCACATTCAAAATTTCGCAATTTTATCTAGTGCTGAGAATAAGTGTGAATAAATTCAAACTAACCCTCAATTCTCATAGGTTTACCTTGCCGTGTTCGATTAATTGGAGGAAAAATATTCATGTGCATTTAACATGAAACGATAACGCAATCCTCAAGGAGAAAATCCCCGTTAATCAATTTAACCTCATGATTCGAATGTATATTTTAACGACATTGTAGATACAAACTATGTTTACACGGTGTCATGAATAAAACTTGTATATATGGATACATAGGCAAATAGTGCACGCTGAAGTTAACTGATTGCTTTAGGAAAATTCAAAACCAGTTATGAGCGTACTTGTAACCATTAAATCAATAGATGCATTGAAATCAAGCTAGTTTATTTGCTATTTTATTCATAGATATTTGCACATAAAATTGTATCTTTATATATTTGAATATTTAGGCATTGGTGATATTAAGTCTAAATGGTGATTGAATATATCTTCATCTACAATGTATATGTAACTAGCAGCTAAGAGACTGTTGCTGATAAACAGGTGAATATCAAAATCTTCCAACGGCAAATAATAGTTGGATAAGATGTATTTTGGCTTCGGATAAATAGATAAAATCAGTAAGGTTATACCTGACACAGTTCTAATAACGCAAAGAATAAATCTGAATACCAAATCCTAGTTTAATTTTTACAGACCTATTTGATGTTTCGCAAAAAATCTTTTCGAAATTCATATATTCATGCCAAATCGAATTTCTTCACACTATAACGAATGAAAATCGAAAAAATAAAAATTAAACTTTCTTTTGAATTTCAAATGTAACCGATCATGATGAAAATAAATAGAATCAATTTTGAACAAAGTCAAATACAAAATTAATCGTGTCAAATAACTGTATAAAAGCATAAATTAAGAAAAAATAAATGAATTGAAACTATAGATCAGCCAAAGTATGCTCCGTTCTTCTGTGGGTTTAAAAATTCGAAAATCAATAAAAATTACTATCTTTTTCATTTTCTCTGCTGTTTTGTAAAGACTAAGACTCATTGAAAATGGTAGTAAATTCATTATTTTGCTACCACTGCTGACGTCAGTAGCATGAATTTTAGCATAAAAAACATACATATGCAAAAGGTTTCACTATGTAAGACTATTTTTGTAATAGATTAGATTTTCTCCGAATATTTTATGGTGCGTGCATAATTATGTTGTGAATTAGATCAGATACTTACTGGGATTTACCGTTAGTTTTGCATTGATTTGAATTTAATTATTTTTAGTGTACTGGAGAATCATGTTCACTTTAAGTTTATGCTCTGCATGTCAATTCAGGTTTACCGTTCGAAATCGATAAACTTTCTATTAATTTTGAAGGTAGCTCGTGCGCCTACATCATTTGTGATTTTTTTTTTGCAGATTATACATGAATGGTTTAAGCGATTTCATAAAGTTTTGGCCATTTGATTTAAGTTTGCAAATCATTGTATATGAAAACATGATAAATAACCGCCATATATAACCGGAAAGTGTGCGGAAGAAGGTATTTATATTCAGCGCCCAGTGTGGGCCTCTACACTCGCTATAATACAAATAAAAAATAAAAAATTAAAAAGACCAGACATAAAAAGAGCGCAAACCAAGATCTTTTCGTTTAAAAGAAGGTGATTGAAAGCAAGAGAAAAGAAGGCTTGGCAATTTAACTATACTGCTATGGAGTTTTGGAGTGCATGTTTGATTTTTCCAAACCATCTGATTTTTCCCAAATTTTGTTGGTTGATTTTTCCAAAATTTACAGCCAACTTTCGAAAATTGGACACCATAAAGAATGTAGCGCTTGCTTTGTAGCAAAGTTTTATACTTTAGGAAAAGCGTGAGCCAATAGAACAGTATTACTGTCTCTTGAAATGCTCATTTAGAGCACATCAGGTAGGAATGGAATTCGATCATTTCCTTCATTAACTTGGACTGAGGTTCTTTCATTGTGTATGAAATCAATCTCTCGGGAAGCAATACTTCATTATTGTCAGCAAAATGTTGTTGATATCTTCTTTCATAGGCACTTCTGAAGCATTGACGTTCCCAAATCTCTAAAAACTTTTTCTGATTCCAGAGCTAGCAGGCAGTAAAACCGTTGCAGAAAGAATCAGAACTTCACATCAACTGAGAACTACGCTTGTTAGTAATGCTTGCAATATAAAACTTCTCAAGAGCTTATTAGAAACAAGGTAATCATACGATTGTAATTTCGTCCATTTTTGCCGTGACTGTAAAAAAGTTCTGCGGCCGATTTTAGTCACGATCGCCAAGGATAATTTTGGTAGATAGAACTTTATGTGATAAAAGTGTGACAGCGCAGTGTTGCCGCATTGCCGCTCATATTGCATGACAATGTACGTTCGCATATTGGAAATATTTTGGCTGATCTAGTACGCCAGTACAAGTGGAAAGTCTTTACTCAAACACCGTATAACCCGAACATGTTCCCAAACATACAAAAACTTATGTGTGGGCAGCGTTTTTCCTCTTTAAAAGAGTGTTCTAATACCGTCGCCCACCCTTTTCATATTTCCCGGAGTTTTGTTCCAGGACGTTGGGAACCAGTGATTGAGACGCTGAGGCACACACCGTTGCAAGGCTGCAAACTTGTACTGCATAAAATAAACTCTGACTTTCTGTAATAAAATATATTATTTTTTAAAATAACCCTCGTAAAAATTATCTGCGTTTGTGCTTAATTCAAAATTTCACTTACTATATTAGCTTTTGACCATTGGGGACACCTTACAAAAGCAGCTATTTTGGATCTGGGACGTTAAAATCATGACTTTTATAAATTTTTGGGGGGTGTTTTTTTTTTGTTAAAAAAAAGTAGATTTGGTAGTATGCAGAAGTAATTTTATCATTCATTAAGGTTCATGTTGAGTTTGTTCTTTTTCAAAAACACTGTGGAAAAAAAACTTTTTATTTCTAGAGATGAAAGTGAGTGAAAAGAGCTCACTCTTTCACACGTAGACTTGCTGAAAATCTAGTACTTTGACTCTCTTTCCGGTTTATTACCCGATTATAGCGACCACAGTTCCACCACAGCTTATTTTTGAAGATCAAAAGAACATTAACCATCATAAGCTAGTAGAAAAATCGGAAACAAGAAAGTACCGCAAGGTCTTGCTTATTTCAGAGTGCTGGATTGCAGTGCTCGGGGAGTCAGTTGGAGAACGTAGCCGAAGCTGGTATTACATTCTCTCTTAAAATATTCTTCGACTTGCAACACTAAATTAAATTAAAGAAAATCGATTGCGCGAAAAGCTGGTAGACGGCTTGTGAAGTGAGCGAGTGCTAGCGTGTGAGTCAAACCAGATAACGCGGTCATGTTGTGAACGGCTGATAGTTAATTGGAAAGTCTACTGATTTATTCAAATTAATAATTTACATAAGTAAAATGCAATAAAAATAGATATTGAGTCTGACGGTGCATAAGAGTACCTTGTGTTGGTTCGTTTTTGTGATACACACAAACATAGTATTGCGATGTTGGGGAAATTTGAAGGGTCTTGTGTTGATCATCGTTATTGAGATTCGAGCAGGCGTATCTTTTCAGTCCGATCCAAATGTAGACGTCATTGTGCTAGACAAGACAGCGATATTCTAAACTTGGGTAGTGTTGGGTACTGAACTTGGGTATTGTGTCATGGTAATATCAACTTGTCCAACAAACATTGCAACGGAAGATTTCACCCATTTAGTTCGGCCAATTACTTACTCTATTAGCCAATATTTGAAATTTTCCATTTAAGAGTTACGACTCAACTTTTGGGTTGCCTACACGCTCGCTATGAGCTGCGTCGGAGCACATGTATAGAAAGTCAGCGGGAAATCTTCGAATTTCCTTGTAAAAATAAAAAATTGTGCGAACAATTGAGAACATTGGCAAATAGATTTGACCATTAGACATTGAAACCTTTCAGAGCAGAACGATGATTTCTTTCACTTAGAAGTAGTCGATAGCTTTTGTCAACTTCGCAAAAGAAGGACTTCGGTTCAGTTGAGGCACCTACTAGCATCCCCCATGCTTTCAAAATTGCTAAAACTTCACCGTGAATGTAAGTCAATAAATCATTCATGGTAACAGTTTCATTTTCGTTGACACCTAACTCATGCTGAGTAAACTGATCTTAGTGTAGCAGTGACAGGGCTTGATTTATGGGTAACCAAATGATTCAAACAATTTACCTTATTTTTTGTGACACTAATTTATTGGTCACAATCTTCTGCGCCAAGAGAACTAGCTCGGATAGCATAATTTAATGAAAGATGGACAATAGAAACTGGAGTCCAAGGTTCACCAATCTTACTATATTGTACAGTCTATACACATGTGCCTAATGCAACAGTAGTCATACTATACCTCAAGGCAAGCAAAAGCTACATCTTCAAAACAGAAAATCTGCATTGATGCCTTATTCAAATATTTCCAGAAGTGGAAAATTCAAATAAATACTGGGGAAACGCAAGCTATCTTCGTAACGCGAAGCGAAATACTGCGAAATACTTGGGACTGACATTTGACTACAGACTGATGGACCTTGCACATAAAAGACAAATGACGGTAGATCAACGGTATACTGAGCAGATCCCAACCAATGACCAGAGCCAACAAACTAATCATGACAAACAAAATACTACTCAACAAACAGCTACTTAGAAACATACTGACATACGGTAACTTGTAAAAACATTGCGCTTAGTAAGATTTGCAGAGTCCTATGATGCGTAGGAATACGGACATACACCGACTTAGACACTTAGAACTTAGACACTTACTTAGAACAGACCCGATTGACACATGCACACGCGACGAAACATTAAAACTGTTTGACAGACTAGACGGACATCCTAACAGTACCATGGAGGAACTGAGAAATATTGTCAGCCTTCGACAGCTAATGGGATAATGCGTAATATCTACACTAAGAGACAATTTAATGCTTGAAGGTTGAGGTGGCATAAAAAAATCGCCAACCCAGAAGAGAGGAGCCAGGGTTGTGAAAACACTACCTGCCGGAAAACCCAGTTTTATGCCTTGACTTGATCATACGTAATGAAGAAGCTTTTTGCAAATTGGTTTAGTTAGAGGTTTTCTAAATTTGCTTCTCCATAGTGTTTCCTTTTCTTAAACTAATCTTTTTTTTGTACTATAACGTTATTGCATAGTTGCTTTCAATGCTCTATTTATTGTCAGAACGTTAGGGGCTTAAGAACGAAGACAAATTATGATTTTTTTTACAGAGACGTGGCTAAAGAGTAACATTTTCGGCAACGAAATGTTTAACGGTAGATAAGCGGTATTTAGGCGAGATGAATTTACTACTGGCTTTCACACCGAACTAGACAGTGTCGGTGTACTTATCGCTGCTCATGCCCTAAGAGGATTTCGTAGGAAAGTTTATGTGAAGACGTTTGGATAGTCATTGATTTCGGAAAAGGCACCAGATATTTCAGACTTGCCATGTGTGTAGTTTATCTTCTCCCGCCACTTAGGGGCTATATTTTTGAACACTTTTCAGATAAAATTAACACCGTAGTTATAAAGCCAACAAACCTGTTTATTTTAGGAAATTTCAATCTAAACAATTAGAACTGTAAACGCAATAATGGTGGTTGATACACGCCAAAAAAATGATCTCTCTGTGAATTAACCAGTTTCATGTCACACCACAACCTAAACTAATATAATTATGTTCTCAATCACTCTGACAGAGCCGTGGATTTAATTTATGGAAACTTATTGGCTGTTGAAGTCGAAAACAGTGTAAATATTTGCGTAAAATGAACGAATATCACGCGCCTTTAAGCATAACAAAATCAGTTTCAGCAAAACCTATCCTTAACGGTAATGTCACTTGTAATGTCAAACCTTTTCAAAGCTGCCTTTGATGCAATTAATTCAGTTTTGCAAATTATTGATAGGGTGAAAATTTTTTAATTGTTTAAGCCGTTCACACTACACTTCTAAATCAGGTATATTTAGGAGCTGTCAAGTTAATCAGGTGAAGCGTTCACATTAGCCGAAGTGAATTAGAGCGAGTAGATTTTGAGCGAGAAATATCATTCGAATTTATGTGCAAATTTTTTTTTGCGTGAAAACTGTTGAAAATGGTGCAGGAACATGCAAGAACTTTTTCTTTTCATTTTGTTCAACTCACTTTTGCTTTTTGTGTTTAATTTTCACTATTTTAGAACAAAATTCGAATGACATTTCATTCAAATCTACTCTCTCACTCACTCACGGATGGAACTCAGCACGCTCTGAGAACAATTCAGCCGGGACAAATTCAGAGAACAGAAGAGACGCATTCGAAACAACAACACTCCTGTACCAGTGAATTCACTAGTACAGAAATAATACAAGATAATAAGTACAAGAACAAAAATTGAATCTATAAATTAATGTACTCATTTAAAGTGTTTAGCAGCACTGCTTTTCATTATACTTAATCAAAAATAATTCTTGAAACCATATTTTCACCATTTGATTGATACCAATATTTTCTTTTAGGAGCTTACTCTTCTTTATTTGAAAATATATACAAGATATTGAAAATATATATATTGAAAATAATATATTGAAAATATATATATATAATAAATGTTACATGATTGATGAATGCTGTTATTTCTATTTTCAGGTAATATATCAAGTATTGGAAATGAAAGCGTGCAGGATTGCAGTAAGCTTCTGATTGTAATGTTTGAAAAATATTCATGAACATTTGTTACGAGTGTATATATTTTTTGTTTTTTTTTCGATTCAAGCTTTTTGCAAGAATTTTGAGAAGCCTTGTTTAATATATACAGGGTGCGTCACCAAAATCTGGACAATTTTCAAATTGAATTTCCCGCTACATTGTGTTTGTGCCAGAGGTCGCCGTTGGCGTACGAGTAGTAAGCCGACATAAGTAAAAGCGACATAAGTAGAAGGTGTTTACCTTGAAATTGTCAATCTGTCAAGAATGAGTCAGGAGTATAACCGAAGACCCACGATAATCAACAGTCTTCGCGCTGGACGGTCAGCACGGCAGATTATTCAATTTTCCCGATATCCGTAATCAACTGTATATGAGGTTGTTACTAAGTACAAAGCTCAAGAACAGTTAAGTGGGGGTTCAAGTACACCGGCAAGAAAGCGCCATTCAAAAGAACACACCGTGAGCACCCCTGAAGTCACCAAAAGGACTGAAGAGCTGATTACGAAAACTGGCGGCTATTGTGAATGTGAGCGAGTCTACCATGCGAACAATCGTTGAGGAGGACCTTCGATATTATTCTTGCACGATCAAGGTTGGACAAATGCTTTCTGAAGCTGCAAGAAAAAAGCGAGTGGCTCGCTACAATTTGATCATTTCTTCCTTGAAAAACGAAGAAGCGGCACTTATCAGATTCTTTTCTGACGAAAAAATGTTCACCGTCGATGCAAAAATAAATCGGAGAAACAATCGATGGCTTGCTCACGACCCGGAAGATGTCCCTGTTGTCACTAGAACGAAATTTCCGGCCAGTGCCCATGTGCCCATATCTTGAGTATCGTGTCTAGTGAGGGGGATGCAATGCCACCACATTTCCTCCAAAAAGGAGAAACTGAGACGAATGAAGTATATTTGAGAGTTTTGAAAAATGTAGTGAAGCTAAGAATAGGAGATGTTGCGTCTGGAAGGTCATACGTGTTCCAGCAGGACGGAGCTCCAGCTCACACGAGCCATTTGGTCCAAAACTGGCTCTGGTCTAAAGAATTTTGGCCTCCGAATAGTCCAGATTTGAATCCCTTGGACTATTACGTATGGAGTGTGATTGAAAGGGTTACCAACAAGTTTCGACATTCAAATGTGACATCATTTATGACCGCCAATATTGACAGCGCGGAATCACAGAGGGCGTGCGAGCGCTCCAGACCGCGAATGGAGGTCGTGATTGAAGCTAATGGAGGCTACATTGAATAATTACAGTGTCAATAGATGCACAAAACGCCATGTAAGACCTTTTTTGTACTTAAACTTCATTTTTCAGTAAATAACACGATTTGAAGTTTGTTCATTGATTTGTACAGATTTTGATGACGCACCCTGTTTATATATATACCCCTGCTCATCAGTGTGAGAAAATAATATTTTTTAAAGCAGCTAATAAACAAGGAGACAGGTGGTTAGATAACTTAAAATTTACCTCGGATATATTCTTGCATATATTTTTATTTTCATAATCAGTCAATCAAAAATTTCGTTAAATAATTCCAAACGTATAGTCACTAATCACATATTTGTTTTTAATTTTTTTGACCTGCAATCACGTTCACCACAAGCCATCCATAACATACTCATGATTATTTTAAACATGGCCTACATACTCATCGAACAATATATGATTTAACAAACCCACTGTCCAAACGAACTTGATAACTCTTACTTCATCGGTTAAATCATAATTCAATTAGCATCTATTTTCATAGTTACATAAATACGTAACTATCAATATTAACTTTAACATCTGGCGTCTGTCTTCCTCAATTAAATGGCACTTAAAAATACACATTCGATTATGAATTACGTTTTGCTGACCAAAATAAATTTTGAAATTCAAAGCATTTGCCCAGTTATGTAGTGACGAAAAAAAGAAATAGTTATAATACACAAAAAATTAAGTCATCAAAACAATAGATAGTTGCTGTGGTCTTATAATATTTTGTCCGAGTCACCAAAAACATCATTTCGTTCACCTCTGTATGACCGTTCGATTTAAGTTGCTAAACACCAAAATCGTTCCGTATGCAAAATTTACTTTCATTTCCCCACCGATCTCAACCAGAGGACATAAATCTATAATTTGAATATCATATTTCATCTTTTCCATGGCTTTACCACCTAGTTAGTGGTAATAACTACCATTTCTTCCATAAATAACAACGGAATGTAATTTAAGCATAATTCAAATCATTTCATGTCTATGTATCTATTATGTTCGGTGGTATATGCAAATCTCTATGAAATTGTATCTTTTATCTGCACATTCCCAGCGAGTATCTACGCCATTGCAAATTTTCATTCAAACCGCAGTAGATACACTGCCACTTGAATTGTTGGCTGGCAAACCTCAGCAACATTTTTGGAATTTTCGCTATTCATGCTGAGGTTAGCTGTTTTCATCGCATGCTAGTAATGCAGGTTTGTACAATTTAGTTGTTTCCCATGTTACATATGCACACAGAAGAAAACCAATAGCATTTTGTGATTATATACATTTGCTAAATGTTGTTAGAGATTGTGTACTTATTTACTGGACACGATTTTCAAGCACGTCATATTCAAGGTAGAATCAAGGCAACACAACATATTACTGCGATATTCAGTTGTTTGCATCAATTGTCACGTAGATAGATATTTTGTTGACTGTGCGAATTATGATCTAAGAGATGACAATAAAATTTTTTATGAAGATGCAAAAAAGGTGAATTGTAAAAATGAAGAAAACTAACTGTAAACAGCTTAGAGAAACTTGTAATTGTTAGACTGGTTGACACCTGACACGTTCGGATTTTGAAATGATCAAGTGACTAAACTGGTTGGATGACTGGTTGAGCAATAGCAACAGATACGAATAAACTTGTTTGAATAAGTGAAATTATGTAATGAAAGTTTATTTGTTGGCTGGTAAGTTGAGTAAGTGTGAAATTAGGCAAATTTTTGAAGAGAGGCAATTTTTTTAGCGGTTACTTGATGAGTAAAATGAGTTAGTGATGACAACATTAGGCTAAGCTGTAATTTGTGGTACTTTGTGTTTGTTTCACACACTCACTTATCTTCGCATGGATGGGAAAATAGCAATAATAATGAAGGAATGAAGTGAGAAATAAGGCGAGACATTCATCTATTTATAAAAATTAGTTTTTGCATCACATGGCTAGAAGCGTGCAATTTTATGGTGGAAAAAAGCTAATGCTACTGAGTAGTGAGGCTCAAGTGGCTTGTGGTACTGAAATCTGTCAACCTTCAGTGACTGTTAATGAAATACTGAGAAATACTGACAAAGATAATACGCTCAACTCTGTATATGAAAACAATTCGCTGAGGGTATCTCTCTCCCTAGCTCAATACAAATGAATTGATCTCTGAGGTTAAGCCTAATCAGCAAGCTCAAAATAAACGATGTTGATTGTGATTCGTTCATTCAGGAAAATTTGAAAAAAAACTAGTACGGAGACTAGTCGTGTGAGTTGCCAATTTGGAGTTGTAGAATAGACGCTTATCTGGGGCTTATTTATTTCCTGCTCTGTTACAGGTGGAAATGTGGCAGGCAAAATGTTTTTTCTAGCTGTTTTGTGGAGAAGTAAAAGGGCCTTTATAGTGCCATTTTAATAACTCTGTTTTGAACAGCTTGAAGCTTTCTTATATGTCCTTCCTGACAGGTGCTAAGTATAGGATGATTGGCTTAACGATCAATTCAAATATGAGTAAAAAATTCAATGAAGTGGCCTGAGATTGTATTGTTCATCAGCTGATTATGATGAAAGTTGGAAGAAATCGCATGGAACAGAAAGAGATGCAAGATAAGATTCAACAAAACACACTCAGGCTAGATTTTTCGTTGATCACATCCAGCTCACTACTCGTAAAAATACCAATGCACTCTCAGGTCGCGTTGACAGATATTGAGTTGCGTAACCGGAGGCACAAATTCAAGGCGAAAGTGTTTTTTTTTCCCAAAATGGAAAGAGTTCACTCACTTATCTTTCTTACACTTTGCCCAGGAGTAGCTGTACCTTTTTTCTGTCACCCACGAACGGTACTCGTACATTTAATGTCAACATTCTCTGAAAAATGCCATCTATGAGCCAGCATCAGTTGGTTGCATTGAATGCATTCGACCGCCGTCTTCAACGATAAATTTTCTAAATTTTTATCCTAACGATAGACCCCCCCCCCCTACAATTTGTGCTCAGATTGGAATTAAATTTCGAATTTGGAACAATCTTATCCAACAGATAATTTCATGGGAATCCAGAGGATCATGAAACTATGGTCCAGAAATAAAACTATTCGTCATAAATATTTTTTATTCTATTTTGCAATTACCTTCTTATGATTAAACTATCATAAATACATATTTCTTCTATTATTTTCCACAAAATAGAAGCAAATGCCTCCACGATATCACATTTTTCATTAGAACTTAATAAATACTATATTCAGCAGGATGTCAATCAATCTACATAAGCATCTCCAGCACATGGTCCTTCACTTGCGACTCTGAAATCTAATAGTTGTTTTTGGTAAAATTATCATAACATGTGAAACTAGAATTTATGAAAGATGCTCGTCTGAATTTCACTCTAACTCCAAATTTCAATTTTTTCCTTAATTTTTCATTATTTATCTTTGATTTTTTTTTTGGAATACTATAAGCTTGATTTAACTTTTCGTTTGTCCACTAGGACTTAAAGTAATGATCTGACATTTATATTTGGCAAAGTCAGTGAATTATATAAGTTGTAATAATTTCTTACCAGCTCAATTACCCACAGTGGGCGCTTATTTGTAAGAGCGATTTCAAGCTATTTAAACGTTCGGAATTTGAAAATCATTTCAATTTTTCGATTCAAAATATAAGAAAATACTGGAAAACTTTCTATTGAAAAATACAGGCTGAAAAATAATATGTATTTTCAAATCCATCTGAAGCCGATTAAGACAGTGTAACGCACGTAAAATGTAAGCTATTATTAAATGCACGAAATTTAATTTTAAAAATATTTCAATATAAATTGTAAGCTTCAAGCAATATAAAATTAATTGCTAACCATATTAAGTAATTGAATGCCAAATATCTTTAATAAATGGTAACTACTACTGGATACTTACTCCTACTATACACACAGTTATACCGTCTCATCATGCATCGGCTTGTAAAACTTCTTTGCTGGCTTGATTCCTGCGCACAAATTGGTTGGTAGATCCTTTGACATGGACCATAACATCTACCACGACTATTGTTTGTGCTTTGAGCTAAAGCTGTCACAATGATAACTAAACGACACAGTGACGAATAATAAAGGATGGTTTCATATTTTATAAAAAGGGTCTATAGTTTCGAGCACTGAATAATATAACAGAAAATGTTTTCAATGTGTACCAATTTTTTCCAGCTTGTAAAAAAATATTTTAATTAAAAAACCGATTTTTTCCTTTTGAAACTAGATATATTTAATTTTTTGACAAATATCGATATTTCGAGGGTAATCTGCCCTCTTCTTCTCGATAGACACTGAAGAAGAGGGCAGATTACTCTCGAAATATTGATATTTTTCACAAAATTAAGTATATTTAGCTTCAAAAGGAAAAATTCGGTTTTTTTATTAGAAAATAAAGGTTTAATCGCTGAGCCTAAACGTCTACTTTTTTTATTTCAAATTTATTGTATTTTCGATTTCGCTTTCAATTTGATTTTCTACTTTATTATTTATTATATTTTTTTATTTAATACTTTATTTTTTATTTCATTTTTCATGGGTTTAATTACAAGTGACTACTTTGAAATCTTTCAATTTCTTCCTTTAATTAATATTCATTTGCATATTCTTTTCATTTTCAATGAAGACATTAAAATTTTTCTTTTGCTTTTGAAAAGATATATAAGACGTAATCTTGCATTAAAATATTATTTCACTGAAGTTGGAAATTCATCCTACACGCAAAAGGTTCAACTCACCAAATAAACAAAAATATCTCAAAATATACATTGTTGAAAGTTTTTTTTTCGTTTTGGCTAAAAGAAATTCGATGCACGATATTAGGAATTTCAAACGTCGCACTGACAACTTGTTCCAAATAAAATGAAGTATTTATACGAAAACGAAAGCAAAATCCTACATGATTTTGCTAACTAAGCGCCACCCTGTACAAATACTTATGTTTTCTTTATTTTGCACTTGTTTCTCTAACAATACATATCAGGTTATTAGCTCAATGCTGGCGAATATAGACACACCGTTAATCGATTTCTCATGAAAAACCAAAAATATTCTCTAGAATGTAGAAAGGCCTTCGAATTAGCAGGGTATTTATTGTTTCCAACTGATTTTAAGCACAGTTTTATTTATTTTATTATTGAAAAGTACGAAAAGTGTATGTTTGCTCGAAATACGCCGGAACCACAAATAAAAATCTAAAATATTTTTCCACTACTTTGTTGACACAGCCGATAGTTTTCCTTGAAAAATTGTCGTTTTACTACTGGGAAATATTTGTTTGTTTGCTCTAAAGTGACTATCATTTATGATTAGATAATATCAAGCACGTGTATTGCAAATATTTTTGTATATAAATTTCTTGATTTGACAGCTCGAGCATTAAAAATCTATGTTTCAAAGACTAATTTTTTTTAGACGTGCTAGATAATTCTTCCAAAATAAAGACCAAGTTGATTTTCTAAGATAATGTAACTTCTATTGTACAGTGACAGCCGTCAATTATCGCCTTATAGCTAGAGTAATCAAGCTGTTCACTATATTTTGATCTGAAGCAAATAGAATGAAAAAGAGTAATTGCGAAATGGTGTTTAACTGTTTTCATTACTGCGGAGCTTAATTTTATACCTCATATTATATATCAATAATTTTAATTTAAATTTTACTTGCAATACCTTATAAATCAAAATCTACATATTTACGGAAGTGAAAAAGATTAATCATTTTTCTCCGCAAAAACAAATGAAATTATTTTCAAAACAATATGTTTATATCAATTCAAATTTACACTTGTTCAAATATTAGCACAATTTGTTTTTATCTATTCAACTTTTTTCACCTGCGTATTATACGGTGCTAGATGTCATATAAAAGCTTCAGGCTCACATTTTTGAGTCTTGTTTCAAAGTTTCATTAGCATAATCAACAAAAATAGTCTTTCACGATGAAGTGGTTGAAATATTTTTGTTTATTAGGTGAGTTTCTTATCAAATCGATTTTATTATGGCATAAACTTCACATATGTTGTTTGCCTCTTGTTCGATTCAGTTATCATTGTGGCGGCTGTAGCTCAAAGGTGTAATAGAGTATGTCCGAGGATCTACAGACCTGTTTGTGCAAGAGAACGGCGCAGAGCAAGAAGTTTTACAAATCCTTGCATCATGAGAAAATTTAATTGCATTTATCGTAGAAGTGAGTATATTGAACGTTTTCATTGAGATTTAAGATTTTGTGTTATAGTTTTCGGACCATATTGAGTATGTTTAATTGAGAAAAAATATTTTTTTGGTAAAAAACAAACATTTCTGAGATTATTGTAGAGCTCTCCAATCCCAAATTATGTGGTCATCGGAACTGCAAACGGCGTTAAAATCGCGAAAATAGATAGCGCCAAATGTTGTGCACTCACCTTGTATATACAAAATTTATGTCTATCTAAAGCAATTTTCAAAGCATTTCGGTTTCAGAAATGTTTTTTATCCAACGAACTCACATGTGAATATGTTATCTAATAATAATCATTAAATAAGATTTTAGAGTCGTACGTCAAGGGCCCTGTGATGGAGATGAATACGTAGGCAGATAGTTCTTTTGGCTGTCCTGTAGATGAAACCCACAGGAAACTATGCTATCCTAAAGGCTATTGCTTCTAGTTTGTGAAAATGTGAGAAATTTGACTTTCAGATTTCGCTGTTGCAATAGTAGGCTGAAATAATTATTCGAAATAATTTTTAACAAAATGATCGTGTCCAATAAAATGTAAGTTTGATATGATTGGTGAATTGAAGTGTTTTGAAAGACAAAAATGTACACGGAGATTTTTTTGTGCAATCTAGGTTTCTAGCTATATTAAATCATAATAAATTCGAAATGTGTGGCGCTAAGAATCCAAAAACTTAGCAAATTAGCTCAACAAAATTTATCTTGAAAACAATGGTGTAAATAGGTAACTTATTGGTAAGTAAATATTATAACAAAATAATTAAGAACGCTTACTCTTAAAACTAAAAATTATTTAGATATTCATCTGTCGAGCTTAATTACTTTTGGAAACTCGTTTCCTCCCACCCATCTCTTGCCTGGCATTTTCATTTCAACGTCTCTTAAAAACCAGATTAAAATCCCCTTACTCCTAAAAAACAAAAGTTTCAATTGTATCGTTTCTGCTTTGTCTTACATATTCATTAAATAAACAAAATAAAGCAAAGGACCTACTTGAGAATTGTGTGGAACACCAACCACATAACAATTGTTTGTTGTGAATATCATACAATTGAAAAAGCAGGAGTTTCAGACTACGTATATGATCTGCTCTGGATTTTATATTTGCTTTGTAAGAACTCAAAACAGAAGGGCACGTTTCGTACGTGCAGATATTTAAAGTGTGTTTATGCATAGTGAGTATATGAAGACAATGATATTCAAGTAGCAAGATATATGGCTATCAGTGACTGTACCTATCTAATGCGCGAAATAATCGATACCGCATATTTTTGGGTAGCAGTAAAAAAGTATCTGCGCAAATATATTCGAATTACATAACAACATTGAGCAAAAAATATTTTTCTTGCCCGCATGCTTGAAAATATGTAGGTTGAAATATTGGCGCCAAACCAATTCTACATCGTTTGATACTTTTAAGGAGCTCATACCAGCGCAGGTCTACTCAAGTCTCATTATCTTAAACCAAGACCTCTTTAGGATTCTTCTGTTTCCTCAAAATATGAATAGCTCCTCTTAAATTACTCTCATTTTACAATTAAAATTCGAAGCAATTGTATTCAATTAAAATCACTAATACATTGGTGCAAAACAACCAACTCTCTGAAAATCAAATTATTTTTATTTAAACTTCAAAAACGATTTTAAACTTAGCCTAGTTGTGTGTTGTGATGTAGCTATTGTAAAGTAGTGTGGTGAGTAGTGAATGTAATAAGTCTTTTCGTGTTGTGTATCCACACCCCCAAAACCAGGCAGATCACAAAAGTAATTAACGCTCAGTGGTAGATTCAAGAAATAATTCTCAACCAATCCACATATGCATTTTTTCCATAGCTAGAGGAATGTCTACTGATCGGAAGCTCTAGAAAAATCTAGCTTGAGTATTTGGTTGCCGAATCTTATAGCTCTTTCTGTTCCAGGCGATTTCTTCCAACTTTCCAGTCATATGATCAGCTGATCAACAATACAATCTCAGGCTGGTTCACTGGATTTTTGGTCCGTATACATTTACGGAGTTTACACGCTGGTTAGGAAATAACTTTAAGTTATGCGTAAATTAAGTTATAAGTTAACTTATAAGTTAACCAGCGTGTAAACTCCGGATATGTATACGGACCAAAATTCCAGTAAACCGGCCTGAGATTGTTTTGTCACAGCGTAAGAAGTTAGTTCTTAACCAGCGTGCGGACTCCGTATATGTATACGGACCAAAAATCCAGTGAACTGGCTTGAGATTGTATTGTTGATCAGCCTGGAAAATTGGATGAAATCGCATAGAACAGAAAGAGGTGCAAGATAAGATTCGCCAACTACATACTCAGGCTAGATTTGTCGTTGCTGACATACGGCTCACTTCCGCAAAAAAATACCAACACACTCTCAAGTTGCTTTGACAGATAATGCATTGCGTAAGTGGAAAATGAAAGGAGTTAACTCACTTATCTTTCTCTACACTTTGTCTGTGCCGAGCCAGCCAACGGTGATATTTTGATTTGTCACCATGACGTTGTTCATCAGCTGCCGAGAACTTAACGAAACATGCAGTCAGCTGAGAGTAAAATATTAGTAGTGCATTCCAATGCAATTGTTAATACTGGAACAAGCTTACACTAGTTTGAAATGCAATGTGAACAAAGAAATATGTATTAGTTTTGGCGGTTTTCAATAATACATACAAAGAAAGAACCAGTGGAAGATAATTAGTTAAGTTGCATCGAATCCGATTAGTTAAGACAGAAGTTTCAAATTGTTGGTGACATAATCGAAATCGTTATAATTGAAAATGAATTTTGTACTTGAATTCACATATGTATACATACATTTTTTTGAAATCGATTAAAATTAGATATTCGTGAACCACAAAATTGGAGCATGTCATTGCATTGCACTCGTGTCCCAAACAGACCCCATCTAATCCATGCAAAGATTTAATGATTTATATATTAATTAAAATTTTTTATATCTGCGCTATCAGTTCAAAAATACAGTTTACAGATTACAAGAATTCATTTAGCCACATATCACATACAAAAAGGTATCCAACAGAGAGTTTTTTTTGTAGAAAACCAATTACTTTAAAATGATTCTACATTACACCTAACACATTTTTCCTATATTTGATACCATTCTTGGAAAAAATGTTCCAGCTGCATCTGGCCCATCTCAATCTGCCAAATACGAGGGAGCCTTGATGGCTTACAGCAACTCCTTGTTTTTTGTGTATTTTCATGTCCATATTATTTCGATTAATAGTGATAAACAAGAAGAAAGGAACAAGGTAAGGCGTGTAAGGAAAAAGGATTCATTCTGTTCTTGTGATTGAGAAAAAGGATTCATTCTGTTTTTGTGCCACCAATCAGATCCTTTCTGCCGTTTATAGTTACGCAACATTTTGAGAACTGCTGAAGGGAAAATCCTGGTCCATGAAGATAAAATAAAGGAGTGGCCCAGAGTGAGACTACTTCTTTACACCGGCCCCTGTGACTTGCGCCTTATACTGCGCCTACCAACTTGATAGCCAGATCTCCACGTGGTGATCATTTGACATTATGAACCAGATAAGATAAACGTGCAAGAGAGAGTCAAAACATCGGCATTAAGGAGACAAAACATCGCCATTCCCCTCACTTCATGGTTTTATTCCCGCCAGTACATTTCAAATGGGAAGGGCCACTCCATTGTCTACAATCCTCAGAAGAGAGAGATAAAAGGAAATGAAAACAGCAGTGAGAAGTGAAGCAATTTGTCTGAATCTCAGCGTTAGTATTAGTGAAGGAAAACTATGGGACCATGGGCAAATTTGACTGACTTTTCCTCCGCAAACAGTGTAGGCCATGCACTCAGAAAAATACTTCTATTTTTTGAAAAAAAATGAACACATTATCAAAGAAAATTGGTAATGATTATGCGCCAAAGAAATATTTACTCAATCCAAAGAAAGAAATTTCTTCATTTCAAAGAACTAATATTGAACTTGCCCTAAGTAAAATTTGATATAGTTTCTGGCATCTGACATAAATCGGTTCACGTACGATCACCGAAGTTAAGCTGTGCTGGGCGCGGTTACTACTTAGATGGGGGACCGCTTGAAAGCATGGCATGTTGTTGACAAGCAAAAACTCTCCCTCCCTTCATATCATAAGAGTGACTTACTTTGAAGGGAGTGAAAAAATAAAAATTAAGTAAAAAAAGTAGAGTCAATATCAGTTTTTCCATTTTTCCTTTTTTTAAGTGCCACATTTTTTTCTTATTTTCTGATGCGCTAGTACTATTTATGCCTAGTCGCCACTTAATGCTATAACGTGACACTAAATCAATGGAGTTAGGACAACTGAAGACGAACAAAGTCAACCATGAACCCGGCGGAATTCGAACCCGCGAGCGGTAGATTGCTGCTTTGGACTGACACGTTAGCGAGCTAAGCTATCGACCCCTTATTTGTGTAGAGGAAATGTTGATAGAAGTCATAAAAACTATCAATTTTTTCGTCGAATATTGAAGCGTTGTTGTTGTTGAAACATGTAAAAACATATTCGCGTTGTAGATATAATTTACTAAATTCATAGATATAATTTACAAGATTTGAGGAAAATTGCTTACTTGAAATAAGGTAAAGTACAAATTGTATTCCGTCGAATGTAAGAAATTTTTACATGATATTCATACAAATTACTGATATCAAATAAAAGTTTATTTGATTTGTGGAAGATTTCACATCTCGTAAACAACTAAATATTTTCTTTGATTTTCGGGAACGTATTTTTCTGAGTGTGTGTACGGTAGAGATAGAGATAGAGATAGTAAGTCATTTGACGCGTTATAGCCAAAAGTTAATCGTTCGTTAATCGTTCGAGCTGAAATTTTCAGGACATATTCACGTATAAGTGCTAAAAGTTGGTCGGTTGGTGGTGAACAAATTCAAATACTACTAACCCTTTGGCGACGGTGGGGGTTTAAGGGAATTATAAGGTACCTCTGTGTATCTATGGAAATAAGAAATTCGAAAAAAACAAGTATGCAAAATGAGAGCTAATATTGTTTCCAGCTTGTTTATGATAACGGTTTGAAAGTTTTTAGCTCTTAATAAACGATAAGTGCGTTAAAGTAAGCACGGAATGTTTTTCAAATGAAAGTAATACAGCTTAAATCATGAACATTCATAAACTAAGAAGAACAAACCACGACAAGCACAAGTCAACACCCACCTCTGATCATGCCTACAAGCCAACCCTCAATAACCAGTTTTCTAGGATAATCAAAAGTCCCTTTTTGACTTGTGTAAGTGCTCTGTTTTATATAATTAAATGCTCATCAACTGATTATTTTGCAAACTGTTTGTATTTCAATAATGCCAGTCAGTATAAAATTAAGAAAAACCGCTGCATTTTCACAACTTTCTATTATTGATACTATGGACAATTTCGCACTGATTCACCAACATCCTGTTCTTGACGGCTTCAGTACATGCACATATACAAACCAATTCCTAATGTTAAAATCTCTTTTGTCAAAAAAATTCCATCATGCCTACTTACCATGAATCAAAGAATACTAAGATTACGCTGATCGCCGTACGAAAATGAATTTATGTGCGCACCTACGTCACACGTGACATGAATGGCTATTAATCGTTCGAACATAAATACGTCGATAATTAACGATTGTGTTACACGTTTTGCCATGAGGCCACAATATACGCAAAAGATAATTGCGGTGGAGAACTAAATATTATAAAAACGCTTTCATAAAACTAAACCCACTTATTCAAATAGTTTGTCACGTGTGACGTCATGAAACAGAATTCCAATATGGCGGACCTGCGCAATGCGTAATCTTTTTACTTGATTCATGCCTACTTACGATTAAAATTTTTCATGACGAAAAATGTCGTCATGCCCTTTGTTTTGTCGACTTCTTGGTGCGACGAAATATTTCGTCATACCCAGTTAACAGGTTAAATCTCTCTGTTTTGAGCTACTATCTCAATGTCTTCATCACAAATCTTTTCTGGAGGATCAGAGCCCGAATACGCTGTCAATTTTACACGCAAAATCAAATGAGCATATTTTGATGTTTGACCACTTTTGGCGTACTTGTTTGAACAAAATGTCAATAGTGGCTTACACTTGTTCTATGATGTTTAGTTTGAGGGATGCAAAAATACTATCAAAAATAGCGTCATGAGAAGAGACCAATGCGCTAAAAGCTCCAATCACCTAGAACCGTTCTACATTGATCAATTCAAAATGAAATATTTTCTTTTTATCTCTTTTCACATTAAGACGGATCTACATTCTCGGTGAGTCATGACAAGTATAGCCGAGTAAGAGAGTGTGGATGGTTGCCTCGTCGGTTCTCGCCTGTTTTTTTCCATTCACAGACTTGACAAGACATGACACGACCGAGAGTGTGTATGGTTTTTTTTTGCCGGGGTCTACTTTTTTTATGAGAGTTTCTGAGGGTTTATGAGAGTCTCGCCTTAGCTCCGCGTTGCTCGAAATTTTGTCATTTTTAGATATCGAGTGTAGAGGATTTGAAAAAAGGTCTGGTACTGATTTTAGATTTGGTTTGCCACACAAGATGCATCATATCGCACATGATGGATGAGTACGGATGGGCACAAGGACACTGTTCGAATATTTGTAAAACAAAATCTGAATAGAGAAAATACTACCGCCCTATACGATGTGCATTTCTGCGCACTTTAACTTCACACCATGCAGAGTGGGTGCGAAACTTAAGTCAGCATATATGCATATTGTGTAGGTAGGTAGGTATCCTTTCGTAAGATAAGCCATCTTCATCCTATGACTTGCCGAACGTCTCGTCAAATGGTTTGTGGAAAGCCTTCTCGAAAAGTTAGCCCTATGTGTCTTGCGGTCTTCAGATTATTCAACTTTAGCATTCGTAAGTTTCGGTGTAGTCATTTGATATGAGTTTGGTGAGTGCTTCTGAAATTTTATGAAATTTTCGAGCACATATGAGTCTAATTTCTAATAATGTGTACTCATGCAAGAATGAGTAAAGACTTTTGACTTAACATATGCCAAAAGCAAGAAAAAAATAAGATAAAAACGTAAAAGAAATTGATGATACACGGATCTATTCGGTCCCATCCTCTCTACTACCAACTTCTAAAAAAATGCTATAAATGTTTCTGTTTTATTAATGTCAGTTGACTATTTGATATTTGGCAGGTGCTTATTTTACGTACGCCCTTTATTTGTCATACCCAAAGTAAATGTTTACGGAAATAAGAAAGGTTCCGGCAAAAACAAATTAAAGGATTTTTAAAAAAACATGTTTACATCACATGAAAGCAACATATGTTCAAATATGTATTTGAATATTTTGATCAGAATAATATTGCGTATTAAACCGCGTCAGAGATTATATAAAAGCTTCAAAGTCACATATTTGAGTTTTCAATTCTTAGTTTCAGTAACATTAACAACGAAAATTGTCTTTCACCATGAAGTCGTTGAAATATTTCTGTTTCTTAGGTGAGTTTCTTATCAGATGGAATTTTTCTCTGCCACAAATCTCAAACATTTTGTTTGGTTATTGTTCGATTCAGTTGTCATTGCGGCGGCTGTAGCGCAAAATTCTAATAGCAGCAATAGCCGTTGTTGGTGTAATAGGCAATGTCCGTTTATCTACGATCCAGTTTGTGCAAGAGAAAGAGGAAGAGAAAGAACTTTTCCAAATCGTTGCGTGATGCTAAGATTTAATTGCAGGAATAATAGAAGTGAGTATATTGAACGACTTTATTGAGATGTGAGAAGTTGTGTTATCGTTTTTATGGACAAAATTGAGTATGTTTAATTGGAAAAAATATTCTTTGGTAAAAAAACGTTTCTTAAATCATTCCAAAACCTTTGAATGCCAAACTATTTGGTCATGTGACCTGCAAATAGTTTGCAGAACGTAATAATTGAGAGCGCCCAATGTGGTAGACTCACCATGTAAAATACTAAATTTGTATCTTTTCAAGGTAATTTTCATAGTATTTTGGTTTCAGAAATGTTTTTTTATCCACTCGATTCACATGTCAAAATTGATTTCTAATAACAATCATTAAATAAGATTTTAGAGTCATACATGGAGGACCCTGTGCATCGTAGACAGATTGTTCTTTTGGCAGTCGTAGTAGATGGAATCTACAGTGAATTATGATATCCTGAAGGAAATTGCTTCTAGCTTGAGGGAATATGCTGTTATAATATCATACCGTATTTTTGGAAATAATTAAAATATTTGATTAGATCGAGTAGATTTGCTAAGATTGATGAATTGAAGTGTAACGAGAGTCGAAAATGTGGGGAAAGAATTATACTTTATGCAGCTAAGATGTTCAATTATATTTTTGTAGTGGGCAGAATACATGAAAATGATAACACATTTTATTTGTGTAGTTGGTAAACTAGCTATTTTTCTATACATTTCCACTATCAACAAGAAACTTTGTAATATGGAATATGAATAAAGTCATTAAGAACGTTTACTTTAAAAATTGAAAACTATTTTCTTCAAATATTATGTGTAGCTAATTAGGCCCATGAGGTCAATTTCTAATGTGTGAAAAGTAGTTTGAACAGTATGATTTCTGCTTCGTTTCATATTACTAAAAAAAAAATGAATATAAAAGAAAGGATGTAGTGATTTAAAAAAAGGGAGACATCAAGGCATCTCAACTAAACTGAAGTTTATTTATTAGTTAAGTATTTAATAGAAAGAACCAGACCGTAGTGACATATGCGGGAAATGTGGTCATTCCGGCCATTGAGCGACTAGCTGATCTGCATAGCCTAAGTGCATGCTTCTTCTCGAGAAATATAGCGTCGATAGCGCAACGCATAACATGGTCTTGGATTGTTGCAAGGTGTTCAAAGACGCACTTGATGCCAAGAAAATGCAACAGGGAAGCAAATGACGCTTCTCCACGCAAACCTGTGGCACTGCAGAGCCGCTTACGACCTTCCCACGCAGCTCGTCTGCGGTTGATTTTCAGATTCCACAAGACACACTGAAAAAAATCCACATGGCGCCCAGAGCCATGTAACATAGTGCATTATTTATGGCCCCATACGCTATGTATATAGTACTCTGAGCTATGCAATATGGCTCCCAGCGCCATAATGTCAGAATCTACATAGCGCGTGGTCCTATGTAACATGGCGCAGCATTTATGGTACCACACGCTATGTACATAGTGCCTTGAGCTGTGCAGTATGGCTCCCAGCGCCATAATTACATGGCGCAGAAATTATAGCCCCACACGCTATATTACATAGTGTCATGAGCCATGTAATATGGCTTCAGTTGAAGAAGATAACTCCAATTATAACTCGAAGCCATACTGTGTGAGGGGACGTATAAATGTGAGTATCAACGATAGAAGCATTGTGGCTAGAGTTAGCTAATTCCCGCCAATTGTGCTATCTAAAAGTTAAATTGGCGGGGGAAGGTTTTTGATTTCGCAGTTTGGTGGATTTAGGGCTATATAATGTATTTGAAAAACTGAAATTGGGCTATATATTGTTTATGAAAAACTGTATTTGAGGTGTATATTGTTTTGAAAAACTGTATTTGAGGTGTATATTGTTTTGAAAAACTATATTTGGGCTGTATATTGTTTTGAAAAACTATATTTGGACTATATATTGTTGTTGAAAACTCTATTTGGGCTATACAGTAAAACTATACAGTAATCGGGACACATCAAACCACCTGAATAATCGAACTATAACAATACCGTGCATACAATTTCTTGAAGAAAATTAACTCTGCACTGAAAAACACATAGCGCCAGACGCCATGTACTATAGTCCTCTACGCCATGTACTATAGACCTCCATGCCATGTAATGGCGTGGAGGACTATATTACATAGCGTGGAGGACTATAGTACATGGCGTGGAGGGCTATAGGCATAGCGCCTGCTCCTATGTACTTTTCGCCATGTACTATGGCGTGTGGCGCAATATTTTATCACAATCCCCAAATCGACTATGTACATGGCGCCAGAAGTCTATAAATTATGGCGTCTGGCGCTATGTGTTTTTTCAGTGCACGTGGCGATCTAGATTGCTTCTGCTTTCAGCGCAGGTATCCGTGGTGGTGGCTGTGTCAACGGTCCACGTATGGGTGAAATACGAAGAGATAGCCTTCGTCAGCTGTTACTTTTCTCTGAATGACTCAACGCCGGAGCTCGGAGATAACTTCAGTTCACTGGAAGACACTCTCCGTAACAGCGACGGCCATATTGTAGTTGGAAGCGACTTGAATGCTAGGACCATGCCGACCGAAAACACTGGAGTACGGCGTATAGTAAAGATGGCGTTGAGGTTAAACCTGTTGTTAAAGGTTAAAAGTCCGACATAGTCCGATACCAGCACTGAAACCCCAGTGACTTGTCAAACATACGAAGTTACTGCTTTCTGTCCTATGGGTTTGATGCGCAGAAAATACGATGCTTGAATGCCTTCGTTGAAAGAGGCAAAGGTGGAACGATGAAATCGCTGAGCTGCGACGCATCGTTTTGGCGTGCAGACGCAGGTCGCAGGGGGCAACAAATAAACCGCACGCTGCCTTATTTTCTGCAACCCATATTTCAGCAAAAAATGAACTGATCAAAACCATCAAGAGAGCAAGCACCACAAATGGCAGGCTCTTTGCGAGAAGGTCAATTTATACCCGTGGAGTCAGGGATACGAATTGGTTACCCAAAGGATCGGTTATATGCGATATATCGCTCTACGAGATTTGGCAACTATGGACCGCATCGTCGGCTCACTGTTCCCGGTTCATCCACCAAGGAGGGATGGAAATATCTTCATCCACCGAGGGGACAACTGGCGAACAGTCTCAACATATGTTGAGGAAATACTGCGGGTCAACCGGGAGGTGGGTTGTCTTACGAACTCACAAGCTGTGGATACTTCTAAGGTAAGCGGGCACCGATAAATGAGCAACCACGACTGGGTTGAAGTTATTGCGAAAATCGACTTGTGGCGGGCATATATACTTTTTGTTGTGAGTGAAAATATGTGGTTTGGAAACGCTGGTATCTTTTGAAGTCTTTTTTGGCCGTTCACAACAAAAAAAAATATTTAGTATAATTTTAATTTCAACCAACCTTAATATTCTTAATATAGGTAACAAACCTACAATTATAAGCAATAACAGAGCTACGCTATTTGACATTACTCTGCCAACACCAGGTACAATGATAAGTGCTAGCGGGTTTCCAGCTTACCATCGCTCTAGGACCACCAATGCTTATGCTGGAATATCGTCAGCTCTAAAATCGTACTTAAAATAGCTCAGCACAGTAAGAAGTCTACTCCAAGAAAACAAAGAGACACCTCAGAGAGTTAGATGACTTGAATTTCACGAGCCTATGACAAATTAACGAGCAGGCTAACCGTTTAATAAAAATCTTCGCATAAAGTTTTAAAGATGTGTCCCTCGGGGGCAAATTTTATTGCATGCCTTTACCTTCGGGTAGTACCCGAGCTATGGACCAAAAGCTCGAGTGGTCCTAATTCCAAAGCCAAGCAGGTTGAATGACCATAACGTGCAATATTTCCGTCCAGATAGCTTAACATCTTTGAAGATCATCAAGAACTCGATGAATGTTGCGGGACTCTGTGCCAATTATCTGGCAGGCAGATCAATAGAGACGGCAATACATAAATTGGCCACAACAACCGAAAAACTCTATCAACAAACAGATTTCACGAGAGCAAGCTTCTTAAACATTGAGGGGAGTTCCAATAATGCCACTGTTGCGAGTATTAGCGACGCTCTGGTTCAACATGGAGTGGATAAAACCTTAACTAGTTTAGCATCGGATTTGCTTAGAAAACAGCCAAATTGGGCTAGAGGCTAGTACTGGGTTAATTGTGAAGTTAAATTTTGACATATCTCCATTATCTGGTCATTCTTTCGAGTGAAAATTTTGAGAATGGAGAAAAGCGGAGACACTGCCTGTTTCTGACGGATAAAATGTCAACAATTTCAATTTTCGGTGGGTTTTGTTACCGAAAAGGCATTTGCACAGCTCAATTGTCAAATTCAAACTCCAAATGTCACTTATTAGCTCGAACGAATGAGCTGCACATACTAAATTGGCCTGAAATAATTGGAGACATGTGTTAATGCCATCTGCATTTTGAAAGCGAAAAAAATTTCGAAGAAGACAGTACTAAGCTTAAGGCGGAAAAAATAGTTGGCACGGGAAAACGCATTGCTGAATTCTGACAACCATCGAAATACTGGAGAACTTAAGAGACAGTGGTTTTGAGGTAGTTGCGTATGCCGACGATATTTTGACAATAGATTTTTACACGTTTTTCATTGTTGTTTGGTTTCGGGGACACAAAAACCGCACCAAATGTTATCCTCAATAGTTTCCTTTGCGCAAAAAAGTGGAGCACATAAAACCCATATAGAATCAATTGAAAACGAAAATTTCTACTTAATTCTCTTTTCAAGTGGATCTTAGCATTCACATTAGGCTATTTAACTCTAACATTCGTACCGCTCGGTGCTCGGCATTTGTCATCAGTTCGGAGAGTGCTTTCGAAATTCTATGAAATTTTTAAGGACTAATGAGCCTAATTTTCAAAAATGTGTACTCATCCACTAGTGAGTAACGATTTTTGACACAATATTTATCAAAACGAGAAAAAGTGAAACGGAAACGTCAAAAAATTGATGGAACACGGCTCTATTCGGTGTCATCCTCTCGACTACTAACTTCTAAAAAATGCTACAAATGTTTTTGTTTTGTATTTGCAAGCTGACTAGTTGATATTTTGCAGCTGTTATTTTTAGTGTGACTTTCATTTGTCATACCTAAGATAAAATCATCTATTTACGGAAGTATTTTCCCGGCAAAAACAAATGAAATGATTTTTTAAGAAAATATGTTTACATCAATTGAAAGCAACAATTGTCCAAATATTTGATTTACACATAATTTGTTTTTTATCAGAACAATATTGCGTTTTATACCGCGTCAGATGATATATAAAAGCTTCAAATTCACACCTCTGAGTTTATAATTCTTAGTTTCATTAAAATTGTCAACGCAAATAGTTCTTCACCATGAAGTGGTTGAAATATTTTTGTTTATTAGGTGAGCTTATTGTCGGATATATATATATATATTTATCTCTGCCACAAATCTCATACAATTTATTTGGTTTTTGTTGGATTCAGCTGTCATTGCGACGGCTGTAGCTCAAAGATGTGGAGTCTGTCCGTCGATATACAGCCCAGTTTGTGCAAGAGAAGGGCGTATCCTAAGAACTTTTTCAAGTCGGTGTGTGATGATCAGATTTAATTGCTTGAATAATAGAAGTGAGTATATTGAACGTTTTTATTGAGATGTAAGAAGATTGATTATGTTTCGTTGGAAAAAATATTCTTTAGTAAAAAAAAAAACATTTTTGAAAGCATTGTAGAACTTTTGAATCCTAAGCTATGTGGTCATCTGAGCTGCAAATAGTTTGAAGATCGTAAAAATAGATAGCGCCCAACGTGGTGGACTCGTCTTGTAAAAAACTAAATTTCTATCTTGCTGAGGCAATTTTCATAGTATTTTGGTTTTAGAAATGTTTTTTTTATCAAGCCGTTTTACGTGTTGACATGTACTGTAGTAATAATCATTAAATCAGATTTTAGAGTCATACGTCAGGGACGCTGTAATTGAAATCAATCATAAAGAGATAGTTTTTTTTCGCTGTCATAGTGGATGGAATCTACAGGAAATTATGATATCCTGAAGGCAATTGCTTCTACTTATGGGAAATACAACAAATTAGACTTTAAAAATGTGTCTTTTTAAGATTATGACAATGTTATATTAATATTATGCCGTACTATTAAAAATAATAAAAAAATAAAATTTAAACAAATGTAAATTTACTTTTTTTTTTAAATTTTTCGAGGCACATGGATTGGACAGAAAGAATTCTATTTTCTGTAGTTTTTACCTATAGTATGTTTTTAGTGTGCAAAAGATATGCAAATCATAATAAATTTCATTAGTGTGGTGCTTAGAATCCAAAAACTTATCTGATATATTAGCAAAGTCATCAAGAACGCTAACTTTGAAAAAGAAAATTAGTCTCGTCAAATCATCCGTTCTCAAACACTTTTCCTCCGACTTGTCTTGTTCCTGGAAGTTCTTCCTCACCAACAACATCTCTTCAAAACAGTTGAAATTATTACGATTTCATAGAAAACAGAAGTTTGAATAGAAACCATTCCTCTTTGTTTCACATATTTATAAAATATGAAAATAAAGCAAATGACCTACTTAAAAACTTTGGAGTCTTTAATTACGTATGCAATCTGGACTGCATCTTACTCATCTTAATTATATATTCAGTTGGGGTTTTGTTGGGGTTTTGTTTTGCAAAAAAAAAAACACCAGCCAGAAACGAGTGCACTGAAAAAAAAATCCACATGGCGCCCAGAGCTAATAACATATCATATTATTTATGGCCCCATACGCTATGTACATAGTACTCTGAGCTTTGCAATATGGCTCCCCGCGCCATAATGTTAGAATCTACATAGTGCGTGGTCCTATGTAACATGGCGCAGCATTTAAGGTCCCACACGCTACACGCTATGTACATAGTACCCTGAGCTATGCAATATGGCTCCCAGCGCCATAATTACATGGCACAGAAATTATGGCCCCACACGCTATATTACATAGTGCCATGAGCCATGTAATATGGCTCATGGCACTCCAATTATAGCTCGCAGCCATACTGTGTGAGGAGATGTATAAATGTCAGCAAGCTTCTTGAGGATAGGAGAAGTTTTATTGTAGTAGGTTAGTTGACTGAAAGCATCTGCAATAAGATTGGTTAGCTAATAGAAACACCCTAAATACAATTAATTTGCCAAAAAAGGGACGAAGAAACGGAAGGAAAATTGATCAAGGTTCGTGATACATTGGCAAGCGATCTTCACGCTGCGAAAATTTCGATAATCAATCGAAAAAACTAAGACCCGGGTGTCCAATAATTTTTGGAAACGAATTTTAAACTGCAAATCAATCGTAATCATTACGCTCGAAAAGCATGTTATTGTACTGAAAAAACACAGCGCCAGACGCCATAATTTACAGACTTCTGGCGCCATGTACATAGTCGATTTCGGGATTGTGATAAAATATAGCGCCACACGCCATAATACATGGCGAAAAGTACATAGGAGCAGACGCTATGCTTATAGCCCTCTACTCCATATACTATAGTCCTCCACGCCATGTACTATAGTCCTCCACGCCATGTACTATAGCCCTCCACGCCATCTGCATGGCGTGGAGGACTATGTTACATGGCGTGGAGGACTATAAGCATAGCGCCTGCTCCTATGTACTTTTCGCCATGTATTATGGCGTGCGGCGCTATATTTTATCACAATCCCGAAATCGACCGAAATATACATGGCGCCAGAAGTCTGTAAATTATGGCGTCTGGCGCTATGTGTTTTTTCAGTGTTCTTTTCGTGCGTGTAAATATTCAAAGTGTGTAAAGAGTATTGTGTGATCACGTAATGAAAACAAAGTCGAAGTAGTACGTCTCAAAATTGTGAAGGTATAAGATTGTATTTTTAAAAGCCTTATCGTAATTTTTTTGTAATTGGTAAAATTGAAAGGACATTTCAATTAGTTTTGATTACTTTCAATAATTGCAGTTCATAAAATAACTATCAAGTGCTTATATAACTTTAAAAAAATGTCATCAGGAATCTCTATATATATTATTACTAATCAACTAACAAACCAGTCCATGCGACGAGGACTTAATTGTATTTTCGCATGCATTTATCGCTAGACTGCATAACAATGATGATATCACGGATCTCATGAGTGACCATCGTTACACATAGGTAAAAAAAAATCATGCAATCAACAATTTAACATCGGTCTGTCTGTACATATCTCAAGTAGATCTTCGACTGCTTCAATTTAAAAAAAAAAAAAAAAATATTATACAACAAATAACAGTTGCAATTTCCATTCGTCAAATCAAATGTTTAATGATTTGAATGTAAAACAGAATTTATTTCAAATTAACTGGCTCTATGCACTGCTTTTTACATGCAACCCAATTCGATCCATTTAAAAATTGTAATAGTTGGTTAGCTTGAGTGCATCTTGCGGTCTGATTTAGTCCGTCGGTTGCATAGTGGAAATTCAGTGAAATTTTCACTGCTCGTAGAGTGATTGGTACATTTGCCTCGTAAACTGGTGTAAGCTGAACAAGGTGGACTCTTGAAGATTTAACTACGCACTTGCTTTTGTTTTATTCATGGAATGTGGCTTGAAAATTAAATGAGCGAACAGAAAAACTATACAAGAAAATTTGAAATAAGTATGCTTACTCTTGAGTAGTTTATAGTATTTGTGAAGTGATCTCTTGAGTGTAGAAAGTTCAGGTGAAATTTGTTATCTTTTTTTTATTTTTGGATGCTATACTAACGTTTTCTTGCAATGCCATTGAAATTGATTTTTTTTTAGAAAATATATGGCATAAAATACGAGATTAGTAATTTGTGGAGGTCTGACAAGTAGATAGACTACCAATAAATTGCCACACAGAATTTAAGAGCCTTTAATGGATTTTATGGCGGTTTACTAGCAAGGTAAAAGGAAACTTGGGAATTCTATGAATGCCAGTCACAAAAAATGTAAAAAGATATTGACTTTATATAATGATCTATTTTATTTGTGACGTACATAATGTTCGTTATGAAGAATAATGCACAGTCTAGGGTTGATGGTCAACGGCTATCGAAATCAGCCTTTTTCTCAAATGTCTCGTTATTTTTGTTCTCTTTTTTTCTTCATCACTCGTTTAATTAAAAAAAAGTTGTTCTGAACAAGATTAGGTTAATAAAGTAATTGCAGCGAGGGTATCATTCTGTTTTTTACCCAAAAATATGGTAGATTATGAGACTAATCAATTGACGATAGGTATATTGCTGTGTCGGAAAGCCCAGAACCTGTCTGTCACAAATCCGACATTTTCTATAGCAATCTCTGTGAAAACCGCTTAATCAGAAGCTTCATTTTGACTGATAAAATGACATTGAAAATCAATTCAGCGAAGTGATGATCGTGAATTCCATTATCTTGATTAATAATCGGTTACAGAGTCGTAAGAACAGCACCATATTTCATTGCAAATAATAGCCTCACACGAAATTTTGGAGTCACCTAGAGCTGTTCTAGTAAAATACGAAAGGTTTTTACATAACGTTTTTCTGTCAAAAACCAAAGCGTGAATTTTAACCGACTATTTTTATATCGAAATCTACCGTTAAAATGCTCTAAAATTGAGCACCAAGTTAGTGCACAGATAGTGAAGCTAATCTTTTTAATAATTTGTTATCCCTATTCGAGCATAAGTCCATGTTTTCAACGTTTTGTCCGTTTTGGAAGTTGAAGGACGTCTAAAAGCAGTTTTGTCATTGAACAGCATTGCCACAAATGAGAAAACTTTTTATCCGCTCTTATTCATAGAGCTCCTTTTGTAACCTATATATTATAACTTTATCACTAGTAATGAAATTGTAATTCCAAGTAATAAAATTGTACAACCCCATAATATGTTAATTTCACCATTATAAATCACTGCAAACGCCATCAAATTCACTGCGATTAGAGATATCCTTCGTAGACAAAGCCGCTGTTCTTCGCAGAAGGAAGCTGTTTTACACTTGCGCAACATGTGATTGTACTTGCAGCCCAACTACACCCGGCGTAGGAAAAACTCTGGCACTAGTCAAAATTATTAAATTAATAGTTGCAGCTATTATTTTGAGCCTTACAGGGTTAAATATCTTTTTATATAATTTGTAACATTTTAAAAAGAATGTACCCTGACTTGTTAATAAAAAAACTACAAATCGACTGAAATAGAACATTCTCCTAGTGGATAGCAATTGCCGATAGAAATCAACTTCTATACTTAGGGGAAACTGGTTCAACTGAAATTAACAAAGGTCATTGTAAGCCAACAAATAATAATAGCATCTCCCATTTTCAGTTAATTGTTTTCATCCAAATAATAATTAATACTTCATAGCACCTCCTTTAGTCTTAATTATAGCCTTTACCCTTTAAAGCATTGGCACGTAAAGCCTATCGATGATATCGACGGTTATTTCGTTGTTCCACACTTTTTGGAGCATACTTTTGAGGCTCTTGGGTTGCCTTCGGCTTCTTTTTACTAATGTTCGAAGAACATTAGTATTAAAATCGATTCGGCCAAAAATTCATATTCCCATATATATATATATATATATATATATATAAATATATATATATATATATATATATATATATATATATATATATATATATATATATATATATATATATATATATATATATATATATATATATATATATATATATATATATATATATATATATATATATATCATCAAAAAATTTCAGTGAGATAATCTCGGGAACGCGCCATCCGATTGAGCTGAAACTTTCAGGATACATTGGTGTATATGCAGCATAGGTCCAGGTCTAACTAAATGTCAAATATTGTTAACCTTTTGGCGCCGGCGGCCATTTAAGTGATATTTTTAATATACCTATTATTTCGTAAACAAATAATTTTCGCAAAAATAAAGTTGACGAAATAAATTTCGAACGTGTTTTACATGTGAATCGGGTAATGTTTTGGAATTTTTTAACCCCATGTGTGCGCTGGGTGCCTAAAAAGAGAACGGAAAAATTTGCAAATTTTTAAACTGTGATAACTTTTGACAGAGCTATTCAATTATAACGAAACTTTCAGGACCTATTTGTATTATTTAGTTGTATATTTGTGTAGCTCTTAATGAGCGTGCTGGCAACCCTGTAGCTAGGGCAGGCACTGAAAGTGAAAACCTTCAAATCATCGTCTCTCTTGAAAAAATGGCGCTTCTTCAAAAAAAGCCACTCATATATAAATTTTGTGCTTTGTTTACATAGGCAAAAAATAAAATTTGATATGGTATAACGGGCACGCCTGGTAACCCTTGCCCAATTTACCTATATTTTTAGCATCAAAAACTTCTGTTCACGGAAACTCACGATCCGAGTGGCAGAATTATGTGAAATTTACAGAATGTATTGGTCTTAAATAGGACCAGGTCTGATAGAAGTGATTTTGAAATGCGGGCAATTCTGTGCCAGTGGTGCCATCTTGAAAAATCATTAAAAAAGATAACTGCTTTTAGCCCTATAAATTCTGATTGAATCGTTCGATTTTGACGAAATTCACACAATAGCTGGACCTTACTTTAAACCACGTTCGGTAGAAATTTGGTTGAAAAATTCGGTTAGAGCTGCCAGCTATGATAATTTTGGTGTCTTAAATTTGAAAAAAATAAATTTGGAAGTGAAAACATTCAAACCATCGAATATTCAAAAAAATGTCCTTTCTTACAATAAAACCAATCTGTATACAAATCTTATGTTTTATCTACACGTTCAAAGTAAAACTTTGGAAATTTCATGTCGGACAAGAACGGGAACCCTCTCAAAGTTAACCTATATTTTTATATAGCATCAAAAACTTCTGTTCACGGGAACTCATAAGCCAATAACCAGATATAGCTGAAATTTATAGAATGCATTGGACTTAAGTAGGACCAGATTTGATAGAAGCGATTTTGAATCGTGGGCAACTCTGTGCCAGTGGTGCCATCTTGAAAAATTACAAAGAAAAAAAACTGCTTTTTGCCCTATGAAATGTGAATAAGTTACCAGATTTTCATGAAATTAACACAGTAGCTGAACCTTACTCTTGTCTTGGAAATTTGGTTGGAAAATTTGATTGGTGCTGCCAGCGATGGTAATTTTTGTGTTTTTGGTTTTGAAAATTCGTTCAGGAAAATAAAACTTTTTGCCCTATAACTTCCAGTGCAGTCATGAAATCAATACGAATTTCATACAATTAATGAAACCTATCATAAACATTATTCAGGCCAAATTTGGTAGAAAAGCCATGATAGGGTTGCCAGCTATTGTTGGTTTTGTGTTTAACTGCAATATCTTTATTAAGCGGTTTTGTCGTAGAATTTTCAAATGGTAATGATATTGTAGTGACAATAAACAGCAAATATTAAGTTTTCAATTATTTGAAAAAACTCGCTGCAGGTAACCCTAAATTTCTTTATACTCCTATAACTTCGAATGTAATTAAACAATGTGAAGCAGATGTGATATATTCTTGGCTTTGATACTGGCAAAAGGTTGCCAGCACGAGTCGGTTGTACTACTTTTGTATCAATAAATGCTTACAGTTAGTATTCATACCGGAAACACTTACAATGAAAATAAATAAATAATGTTTCAATTCCCAAAGTTCTGCAAATTTTTCGGATCGCAGCCCCACACACCAACTTTAGTTACAGTGCTGCAGGCACTGAGCATTTTTTTCATTGATGTTATATGAGATGCTGCTTTCAAAATTATGTGAAATAAGCAACTGATAACGAATATAATTAACCCGTGTTTTGCTCTCATAAACGTTGAAATTCATGCCAGTGGTAATATCTGAAACCTTCCACCATATGAGTTATAATGCATTCTTGAGACCAAAGTAAAACGTGGCATTTGAAACAGTTTGGCCGTAATAAAGCAGCACATGTGGTGGAATATGCACTCAAAACCTGCACGATTCTTCTACAGTTCTTCGAACATTAGTGTTTCTAGCGGCTTACATTAGTGTTTCTAGCGCTAGAGTTTTTTCTTCGTTTTTTTTTAACTTATTCTTCAAACGTTTTCTATTGGATTGAGAGCGGGGCTATTTCGTGGCCAGGGATGCGACTGGGGGTTCAAGTTCAAAGAAAAGATTTAGCAAAATGCATTCCACATTTGCTGAACGAACTCGGTGGCATGGTGCCCTATCATCCTGGAAAGTAGGATTGGGATATGCTCCTTTAGAAGTGAATTCTAATTTGGAAGTAAGTAGTTCAAATTTAATTTTAATGTTATCAAGAAAAACATGTCTTGGCAGCTTTTTAAAAAATATATTATTGATTTTTATTTTTCAATATTTTTATTTACATTTTTCTTAGCCTACTATATAAATGAATTTTGGTGTATTGTATAGTTTTGTGTGGATATTTGATTGTGGGTTGTGCTATGTGTTCCCACACTCCATACAAATCCTCCAAGAAATGAAGTTGGCTTTCGGTGATTATTGATCTGTACCTTTCGGCATTAATAGTTTCTCGTAGTATGCAAATACTGCCAACTCCAGTTCGGGTGACGCATCCTCATACTATTACGTACGGGGAATGTTTAGTCATTGGTTGAATATATTCGTCGCTATTTCGTTCACCTTTTTCCGCCGAACTTTCAAGGTTCCAATTAGACCAATCAAGTTAAGCTTTGATTTGTGGAAAAAAACCATTCGTTTCCAGTCTGCAGAGGTCCAATTCGGTCTATTCGGTCTTCGTCCTCTGAACGGCATCAGTTTGGGCATATTTTTATAAAATGCTTCTCTCCGTTCAATAGCTACAGCCAATACGTCTAGCGATTTCACGTTTCGATACATTTTCCTGTGCCCATGTTACGATTTTCGACTTTTTCTCAGCACTCGTATCTACCCATCACTTTTCACTTGTCACTTGTTACTAATTAAGTGCTAGCTGTAGGCCCATACTTTTATACCTTTTCTAGAGGTAATAATATTATAAAAAATTATATGGTGCGATGGTTTTCCATGCGCCGGCTGTATATAATGAGAAAACTGCGATATTTGCGATATAAAACACGACATTTTAGCACATATCGCGACAAAAGGATATCAACACATAATTTTGCCAAATTGTACGAAGAGGGAAAAGACAGAAAATGTATTGTTCATTAGAACGGTTAAGCTTAATTACGATAGCTTTCTCACTCCCACTAGTCCATATTATTCGTTTTGCTTACAAAAAGCAAAAAGATTCAGCGAGATAATCTCTGGAGTGCGCAATCCAATCAAGCTGAAATTTTTGGAAGACATGTAATGTGGCAAATACATATTGGCCGAGACCAGGCGAGCCGAAGTCAGACGAGACCGCGAACATGTGGACGGCATTTGACAGCTCGTTCGAAATCGCTTTGACTCGTGCTCAAAATTCATTCCGATCGGATGTGGCACGAGCGCCGCCGAGCCCTGTCAAAGTCGCTCGTCTGGACCGTCCACACACTCGGGCTCGCCAGATCTCGCCTGGGCTCGGCCAATATCTATTTGGCACATAAGAAGTAGGTCCGTGACAACATGAAATTAAGATATCTTTAACAATTTGGCGGTGAAGGGCATTTTAGTGAATTTTAGTGAATTTTAGTGAAAATTTTAGTCATTTTCATAAAAAAAATCAAGTATTGGAAACGAAAATTGATTATGTTTCATGCTTGTTTATGATAAAGAATTAGACATGCTTAACCCTATGTGGGCACTGAGTTCCTAAATGTAGGCAAGGCATATGTTGGAAATTTCGATTTGTCGTAACTTTTAACTGAAACATTCTTTCATCGCGAAATTTAAAAAGGCAGATTAATGTTAACTAATTAACTTATTTCTTGATGAGTATGCAAGCAACCATGTAGCTACGGCAAGCATATGAAAAAAAAAATCAAAATCCTACAAATCATAGACTCTTTGGATTTTTTTTTTACTTTTGACCAAAAATGTAAACTATTGATACATTTTATCCTTTGCCCATCCTGTAAAACTAAAAGATGCAAAACTCAGCGTCGCACAAAAACGGTGACGCGTCCGTCTAATTAGTTCTATTTCGAACATTCGAAACTTCTGTTCACGAGAACTCACGACTGGATCATCCGATCAATATGAAATTCACAGGATATATTAGTTTTACGTAGAAGCGAGGTTGCTAGAAGTGATTTTGAAAATCACTTCAAAAAATAAATGATTTATGCTTTATAACATCACATCAGATTTTAACGAAATTCACAAAGTAGATGAGCATTGTTGCAAAATAAGTTTGGTTTAAAAATTGTCCTAGGATAAATTTTGTGATTCTCCGACTAAGAGATGCTATTATTATATTTTCAAATGATGATGATCTTGGACTAAGGATAAGCAACAAATGTTACAAATTCGTAATTTTTTATTGTTTCGCGGTTGGCACACCCTAAAAATCTTTTGACACCTATAACTTCCCACGCAGTTATTGGATCAAAACGAAATATAAAAGGGTGGATTGGCTTCTACGTGAAACAGATTCAATATAATTTTGGTTGTAGCAGCAAAGGTTTTCATGCATATTTATTACTTTTGAACCAACAGATGCTGCCATCAAATTTTCATAAGATAGGCATCCTTTAATAGAAATAAGTATTATTTGACTAAATTTTAAAACTCATACGAGTGGTAGCCTTAGAAATCTTTCATTCTTACGACTTCCAATTCTCTCATTAGATCAAAGTGGTATATAACTTTGGATGCAGGTTGGTCCTAATAAGGAGTACGTTTGGTAGAATAAGCATTCAAAACCTACACAATTTCTCTAGTTTCGTTGGATTCTTATGCCCTGACAGCACTATGCTCCCACAGTTACTGTATTTCAACCAAAAATACAAGAAAATAGATACAAAATGGCTATCTGTGTACCCATATGTGAGTAAGCCTTTTTTAATACACGCACAACATTGCTCTCTCACAAAAATTTCGCTCAGTGCGCCCCTTTCTACCGCACTCACAACCGAAAAGTCTTAATGCTGTGTCTTATTTACAAAAAATGTGTGGAGCACCAGTTCGGTGTAAAAGCGTGCAACGAACAACACGAAAAGAAACGTCAATGTCAGTTTGATTTGTTTCGGTGAATGAAAACATTGACTTTAAGTCAAAATTTGTAACAGAAAATTTGGAAATTTTTCGCCGTATTAAGTGGAAACATACATCTACTTTAGTGCGCGATAATTTGTGTCGGTTTCCCGAATAAATTAGCAATCGAAAATTCTAAAATAGTGCGAGAATGAAGTGCCACGTTCCAGGCTGCAATAGTAACTACCGAAGTGCTTCGCGGGAATATCGTATTTCGAGTAAGTAAAAGTAACTTTTGGCATCAATTTCGTTTTGTTTTTGAGTGAAATCACAGTTTATTTCATTGACAAAAAACATTTTAATCTCCACTTGCCGGTTGCGGGAAAAGAAATGTCAAACGACGTCCAAAATGGCGTTATATTGGCGTTGCCGTATGAACTGTGTAGGGCACACACCCGCACCTCATTTTCACACCAGTAAGCAGAAAGTCGAAAATTGGAATATTTCTCTCGTTGAGTTTCTAATCCATTCTCTCTTATATCTTATATCTGTATTTCAACGAATGACTATTTTCTCCAGTCAAAATGTGCTATGTTTGTGTATCTTTTTTTAAGTCATTATCAAATTTCGATGAGTTGTATTTGTAAACTCGTGTATTCTAATGGGTAGAGTACTAGATTTGAGTGTTTCGGTTCCCAGGTTCGGACGGAGGACCGTACACCGAGCTATGAGGTACCTTAGCAGCGTAATCAGGGATCAAGTAAGATGTGAAACTAATTACTCCACCCTCGTATGCATTTAAATTTGTGAATGAAGCTCTCTAACAGCTCCCAATCCTATACTCGACAAGGATTGTCACCTTACTACATTTGTAGCAAATTTACTACATTTTTTCGGCCTTTGCCGTTTTTGCTACTTCACTACTCAAATTGTTAAATCTACTACATATTGTATCGAGAATGTAATAGGTCTGTTCCCGTACTACGATTCATTGCGATTAATCGCGATTAATTGCAATGAAGCTGTTCCCGTACTCCGTTTTACTGAAAACTGAAAATTTCCCCTCTCTCAGTAAAATTCAGTAGGGTCTGAGCTACTGAAAAATACTGAAAGGTGTCAAATGGTGTGGTTCGAGTAAATAGTTTCAAATGTGCGCGGCAAGCAACATATTTTTTGCGTAATTTTGCTATGAAGGTCGAATATTTTTGTGGCGATAATTTATCACCGCTCAAGATAACCGTACAATCACTATTGTTCTTCCAAAAACCGAAAACTGACACTTTTGTTTGCCAATTTTCAGGAAATGCAATGAGAGCGTTCCCGTACTTTTCATGAATTTCCCCCACCACATGATTCAGGAAAATTCAGGAAAATTCAGTGACTGAAAGTCCGGGAGCAGACCTAATATTGAAGAAGATTTAAGCGCTGGGCACACAGAACGCTATCGGGCGTCATGGCTAAGTCAAACACTAGGCGACAACGCTAACTTTGCAACGTTAGTCTGTTTGCATAACCTGCATGAAGTGTCGTTCATAAATACTTTTTCTATCAGGCGCCCAGTTTTCTGAAAACTTTTCTCACATATTTGACTACGACGGTTAATCATCGCTCGGTTTTGCTCGCCAGAGAACTATTATGCGATGAAAAAATAAATGAACCTTCAAATGACTTGATACATTTTTCAGCAAGTTTAAATTGTTTGAAGGTTCTTATGTAGAGAAGTAAGAAATTTATGTATGTACACATGTATTTGAAAAACGATGATTTATTTACTGATATCACTGGTGGTTACCTTGTATGCTAAACACATACTAGTGCATAAATTCCAGTCTCCCTTTGAAGGTTTTACTCGATTCACTTTGCTTTGAAGCTATATTTACTTAAATAGAGGAGAAGCTAACTTCCGACAGGTTTGTTTCCTTAACTCTTGTCTCTATAGTTGATTAATTTCATGGATTGTTTCCAATTCGGTCTAATTACGTGTAAGATCAATTTACTGATCGTAAAAAATCCTACTTTTTATTCTGACTTGAACTGAAATTAACTAGCATATTATTACGAACAAAATTAAGTACATACTAGTTTATATTTGGAAAGCAAAAATCAATTGATTTACAAACGGTATTTTTCGTATTGATTAATATCAACTTCAAAAACATTGCATCACAACCATGAATCAATTTACAAAAATTTTCAGTATGAATAGTTAATAACCTACAATCATTACTCGTACTAGCAAATCTGAAAAACATTTCAGTGAACCTATTAATTTGAGGCAAATAATGGGTTTGCCTAGTAAAACCTTCGCATACTTTTTCACGGTAATTAAATGTATTACGCAAAATCATAGCATATCAAATGGAAAATATGCGTTCGATGCAATCATTACGAAACGATAGCTAAGCTCAACAGCCGCAGAACAGGTTATGATTATAGACACATGCAATATGTGCTGGTTTATAAATTTCTGGCATGATTTCAGTGCTATTGACCCTTCCATTAATCCTAAAGTTTGATTGGATTGAGAGAATATGAAGGCAAGAAAAGTTTGAAATTTTAGATTGGATTTTCAAAATTACTAAAGTTTCTGCGATTTTTGGTGGAAAAAGTCTATTGTTTGAGTTGAGCATTCAAAGAAGGATAAGGTATCAAACAAGTTATATGTTAGTTTATCCATTTTGGTAACATTATTTATAAAATTTTTCTTGAAAACAGAACTACAAAAAATATCTTAATAAAGCTATATTTTTTATGCCTTCGACGACTACCCGAATCTGTCTAATTCGAGGTTATTGAACGCTACAAGATCTTTGTATTTGTGTTTATATACCTAATAATATACCTATCACGATTGCCCGATAAAAAAATTCAATACACGATTTCATCCGCATTTAGAATGCTTTTTATTTCAATCAGATTTGTAAAACAGATAGATAATTATTCACGCCTGTATAGCCCCTATGCTCACCGACAAGCACAACGGTAAATTGCAACATAAAAACATACTTAGTACAACCAACATGTATTTACTAGTATCTACGATTCACGCTGGATGGTCACTTGCCAGTTTCAAGCAAATTTCAGATATAGATACTCATGGCGAACCTATGTCGACAGCAACAACTACCATTGCAACCAGTCGTCCATCCAATAATGGAGTTTCATTGTTAATTAGCTAAATACATTCCACAAGCCATTTAGTTCGACTGGCCTGATGCAGGTTCTTTGAATTTTAATTAATATATTGACATTAGACAAAGCAGGTGAATATTGCGATGCAAGCGACGTGATGCGGCAGTTCATGCAATTATTTCAGTGAAATTCAATGAAATTGATCCGATTTTGGGGTAGTTGTTGCGAGCGTGATTTGCAAGCAAATCTTCATTGCGTTCGTCAGTTAGTCAAGGAATCTACAGGTGGTAGGAACATGTAATTGTTCACTTGTTTGATTATGGACTTGGATTTGAATTCATTCGATTTTCATTTCAAATGACAATTGCGTATCCGAAAATGGATATCTGATAGTGTATTGTCTTGGGTGTTCGTTCTATCAACGAAAGGAGAGTACAAAGCGTATAATGACCTTGAGTACAATTATACATCGAAGGTGTTTTTTTACAGTTGATATGGTGGTCGGTAGGAATCATCTAGAATATTAATAAAGTTTGAAACGATCGTAAAAATAGAGGTCAAACTGAAATTCAATAAATGTTTGATGGAATTCGATTTCATTTTGAAGGTATCACAGGGGCTGTGAAGATAGGCACGTTTCAGTGAAACTTTATTGTCACTCCTTATCGAGATAGTTAGCAGTTCGGGGCTGTTACTAAAAATATAAATGGTTTTGTTTATGCGTTGTTTGATTGAAAGTAAACAAAATAATTGCCCCAAAAGATTGCGATGGCATAAACAGTTTTTATTAAAACTGTAATTACATTTTATTACAACTGTAATTAAATGCGGTGCATAGAGCTGTTTCGTGTCGATATAAGCTAATAAATTTGAATGATATCTTTTCTCATTTTGGGGCATATTGAAATTTCTCAAAGTTGATATAAATTTGTGATGTGATCATCAATCATCATTGTTTGAAAGAAACACAGATAAATTTCATTCAGCTGGCGTGAAAGCCACACTTTGTTTTTTTTAGTAAATAATAGAAACAATACGCATTCATCATTGATTAATTTAGCAATTAATTCTAATTAAATATATTGCACAGCGATACTCTATCCGCAACTAGTTCCCGTTCAAACTACTAAAATTAATTACTGTGTTAATTGTCTCGATCTAAGCCGTGTTTCAAATATAACTAGTATGAATGTTATTGATGATACTCATACAACATAACATCTGCTTGACTGCAACTCACCATTTCAAAATAAAAATATAAAAAAAAAAACTAACCAGAAATATTTCCACCCATATCTTGTTTAAAACTCATGATATTTCATATTCACTCAGTCGTTGCAATTCACGCTAGAAAGATACTTGATGGGAAGATACATTTAGCAAGATAGTGAAAATACGCACGTATTTTCCGACAAAGTTTGTTGAGCATTCATTGAATTTATAATAGAAAGCTGTTGTGCAAAACATTATTAGGAAATATATCCATCTAACGAGTATGCGTTTCAAAGTCTACTGTAGCGAGAGTAAAGTATGTGCGCACGTTTCGTTTCCGAAACAGATGAAACAAAGTACATATTAATCTGATTAACGAATGTGTTAAATACATAAATATCTGTGCAAGATACATGTATCTTATTTCTGTTGCTTATTGTATATTGCTTTGGACGATTAGGAAGTTGTTTTTACTACTAACAGTTGTGGTCAGATTGCAAGTTATATGATCTGCTGTGTTGCGTTTTTTTGGTTTCTTTGAGCGTGTAATCTATTTCAGTTGAATATGGACTATGTTATCTAAATTACCGGAAATAATCGCCCGGAAATAATCATGAGTCGAGATGGGCTATATGGTTGTGAAAATGTGAATGACTATAGTTTAGTTGAATGATGAAGCGAAACTATAACGACAATATTGGTGAATGATTGATGAATGGAACAATATTTCTTCTTGTGAATTTTACTTGTGTTACTTGCATATGCAATAAAATTTTTGCGGTGTTTATAAATTTGAAAATCACGTTGTGCCCAGAAACTGCAACTTTGCTAGGACTTTGATTTCGCATCGGTGGAATTTGATGATAATTTTTACAATTTAATTTACTCTTATCCTTCAATCGATCATCATTTTAATCTGAGAGTATAGTTTTGGTCGATAAAAGTCGAGCTTGGTAATTCATAAAAAAAAAATATAGAAAGTCATGATCAGTAAATCATCGTTATTATCAGTAAAGCTGGTTATATTTCAATTTAAAGATCAGTTTTTCCTTTAGAAGCTAGACATAGTTCATAATAATTTCTTGACAGATATCGATATTTCGACACTAATCTAGCCTTTTATTCAGTGTCAATCTTCTATATAACTCATTCCCTTTAGATAAATTTTTCACCTAATTTTTTTGGCAATTGAAGGAAATAAAGGGTTAGCCAATGCTACTTCCAAAACGATGACAGAACAATAAAGTTCTCGAAAACCTAAGACTTCGAGTGGACACGTAATTAGAAACATTGTGTTTTACTATAAATATGATGTTTATTGTGTTTTACTATAAAAAAGCTACTTGCATTCGTTGCAGTTTAGAAGTGATTTGCAAAATTTCAAAGTGTTATTAATTTTAATAACTTAGTTTTTAAGCGTTGCACTAGTCTAGTTAGACAAAAATTGTAGACTTGAGAGAGTAAGGTTTCTCATATCAACGCATTGCCAGCTGCATAGAGTATTCCGTAAAAATGGTTCAAAGCACTGAAACGCGTAGAAAGCCACAGGACTGTCTGAGAGCCCGAAAGCCAACTCATAATATGGATAAGAAAAGTTGTCAGCATATCGAAACGAACCCGAAAAAGATCAGCTGCGGTAGTTCAATGCTGACTTTTTTACCAAACAAGCGATATTTTGGTGAGAACAGACAGAAGATTTTTTTGTGGGAGCTGAACTTTATGGCAGGATAGCGAGGAAGAAGCTTCAAGAAGAAAATAATCGAGTTCGCATGGATCATTCAACCTGGAAAAATGAGTGGAAATTCGCCCTTTGGAGCGATGAAACAAAAAGAAGTCACATTAAACCTGGTGGCAGAAGGTTTGTCAAGCGACCAAGATGTAAGGAATTCGAGTTTCGCAACATTTTACCCGTTGTTAAGAATAGAGATGGGTTCATCAATGTTTGGGGATGTTTTTCGAACCAATGCAACGTAACAAAGGAATGCTAACCAAGGAAAAGTACGTCAAAATCTTAGAAAATATCATGTTGCTATGGACTGACGGGATTCTTATTATTATATGGAAATTCCAGCACAAAAACTATCAAAAACATACGGCAAGACACAGAAGAAAGTTTATGACGGACAATCGCGTCCCCATTTTAGACTGGCCATCAACGAGTCCGGACTTAAACCCAACCGAGCACTTGTGGGAAGACCTAAAACAAGCCGTAACAGTAAGAGTTTTTAACAAAAATGGACCCATTGTTCGAAGCGGTGAAAGGAGTGTGGGCATCTATACCGTTGGAGAGATACAGGAGGTCTATAACATTAATGCCGAATCGCCTGAAAGAGGTTGTTAAGCAGAAGAGTTTTTAAGCATGTTACTGACATATTCTTATAATTTATTGTTTTTCTTTGGGTAAACATTTGCTTTAAAAAATTCAATTTATCATAATTATTATGTGTTTCTTATTACGGGTCCGCTAAAACTATCGGATTTTCCAGGAGTTTAATGTCCTGTCAGCCTTTTTCAAGTAGCATCGGCTAACCCTTTAACCGACTCAATTGCCATTGAATCAGGCAAAACACTGACCGAATGTTACATCGAAGCATTGATTGACAAATTGGTTTTTCTCCGTAAGTTTCAAGTATTTTTAACTAAATATTCGCAGTTACTTATACCTTTCTATTTTAATCCTCTACATTACATTTTTTATTACTATCTATAAAATGACTGTTCAAATCAGCCTAAACAATGGTGGTACATAGCCCCAATCGGTGTTTATTCTTCTATTCATCGAGGTTTTCCATAAGTTAAGGCTTTCGTATGTACCGAGTTTTCTTAGATGCTGTACTTCGCTGATCACTTCAACGCTGCCCCCTTCTTTGGGATGTGTTTCGCTACTGCTGATCGCACAAAGCTATATTTCATTTCCTCGCTGAAGCTACTTTCCAGCTAACCGCTGTGCTTGACCGATGTATATTTTATCGTATTCCGAGCAAGTAATCCCGTCAATTCCACATTTCTCTTTTTTGTCCTTCACGTGGCCTAGCCTAGATTGAACCTTCTTGAAAATTAGCAAAAAAATACTGTTGAAACTCTTAAAGGTATTTCTTGTTCTTCTTGCTGTAAACTGATCGAGGTATATTTTGTCTTTGTTTTGACAATATTTCTCTTTATATCTCGATAAATACATTTTTCTTTCCCGTATGTTTAATACATTTGACCTCCACCAAAAACTTTCCTGATCCATGGGCGCTGTTAATAGTCGGGGAATCATTAAGTTGTATAGGGCATCATTTTGTGAAAATACTAATGATCAGAGATGGATGGTCTTATTCTCTAGGTGTGCGTGGATTTCCGGTAGATATTGAGCCCGAGGGGACCAGCTTTTCTGATGATCATCAAATCCAAGAAGGGTATTGTTTTTGACTTCTATTGAAAACCTTTTCTTTTCTTGACTTTGGCTGTATGTGAAATGAAAAAACGAAACAAAAAAAGGGAAAGGTGCTGATCAAACATTTGCTGAGCTATCTTCGAGTCATAGAACTAGAGGATTATAAAAATTTGCTCCGAATGAAGGAAGCGAAAATCACGTTCGCACTGTGGCATTTCACTTGCGTTGGCCATCACGTACATAGGTGGTTGGACTACGATATCTAACAGAAGAGTTATGCCAATATTGATCAGTATGCCTCATAAACGTTAATATGAGCATCAATATAACTTCCATCAATACACTTCAATATAAATTTACATCAATATGCTTCAATATGCTATCAATATGTTGGAAGCTTTCCTAAACGATAAATATAGCCCTTCAATATGTATTCATCAATGCATATAGAACAATAATATTGACTGTCTAGAAGGTACTTTAAGTTTATGCCAAAACTTATTTTATTTTCACGACAGCCAGGATGTAATTTACATACTTCATGCATAAAGGAGAATGCAAACCTTTTTTTATAAAGTTTCTTTTCCAGTCTGTCCATAAATACGTCACTCATAAGCGGTGATAAAGTATTTCCTACCTTTAATAGCTTTGACAAATTTCCTTAAGCAAACTATCGCGAACGAATGGTGGTAATAGAGGTATGAGAGCAGAATAAAATCATAAATAAAATCCTTTTCTGGTTTGAAAATGACGTACTTTTTGCTGACGCCATCGCTTCCCTTCCGCTTACAAAAACCTCCACAAAATTTTTCTGCTGTCAATTTCTGGCATAGTTGTTAAAACTGTCAATTAGTCACACAGCTGACTAGTTTGACGTTTGTTTGTGTACAAATGGATGAAATGGAGATAAAAACCGAAACGCCACTTTTGAATCTTCTTGTTTTACCAGTTTTTGGCGAAATCTATTCTTTCACTTCTGGTTTTCAGCATATTTTTTCCCAATATACATAGTAGTAAGTACTTACCAGAATAATTGTTAGCCAAACAGTTTTTATCCGAGAAGTTAGGGAACGGACTTTATATAGGATCAACAGGAACCTTTTTTTGTTCATAACTTAAGAATATTTATTGTTCAACATAATTTACGTTGCTATACATGATCTTTCGAATAATTTTTGAATAATGTCTTGTTTGTGCAGACAACTCAAATAGTAATTGGCTGAAATCAGAATTAGTTTTAGATTTCACTTGCTCAAAAAAAATAAATTGTAGGAGCAAAAGAGAAAGGTTTATGGATTATGGGGAATTCATTAAAATTTCACTTCACAGGAACAGAGGAACATTTTAAGTTTTCTCTTTTCATCTCAGCATTACAAGTGATAAGATTATTTGGAAATTGAAAAAACGAATTACGTCGCTTGGGCTTAAAGCTAATAGCGGTTTCATTCACAATCACTACACTTAAGAGTACAGGGACTTTCTAATTTTACCCCTGATTTGTCAAAAAGACCTATAGAATCTAAGCGAACTCAATGCTTGGTGTGTAGCTAATCGTCTGACCGTCCATGGCTGGATTCAACCACTCGGCTACACAAGTTCTATTTTAGTTGGCAACAAATCAAAACAGAACATACACCATTGCTTGTTTTCTCACCATTGCTTGTTTTCTCACTTGTAAAGCAATCTTGTAAAGCTTTCATCTATAGTCATTCGTAAACTAAAAGTCGGAGGTCACAGTGTCAAGTTGAACGCTGAATCTAGTTCAAGATCCATAGCGAAAAAAATTGCCTATCTTTGCTAAAGGTGAAGGATTTTTAATTCCTTATTTTACATAAAAACCTTAACACCTACAAATAAGGAAGTCTTTCACCTGAAACACTTACTTCAAGCGTAATGAACGAAATTCAACCCACTAAACCCAACCAGCTTTGAGTGTTTTGTCTTCAGTCACTATCCATGACCTTTTTCTCATCAACTGCAAATTCAACTTCATCCAAGTCTCATTATCAATATGGACCCAACCAAAACTAATATGCACGCTACTACCATAACCACCTTTTCTAGTCATCATCGACCAATGAGGAAGTATAATGCCATCACAATTTGACAATAAAAGCTTCAATTGTTGCATAATCTCACCATATGCAACACATTACTCATAATTTAAGTAATTAGTGACCATTGCTCGTTCCGATCCGTTCCGTCATCATTACTTAAGCAACCGAAACAACATGTAGGTATATATCTTGGCAAAATTAAATTAAATGACCGTAACAACCAAATTAACACAGATACCATCTTTACTTGAAACTTGCAGAAACTGTTTTACCGAACTGGGTTTGAAAGAAAATTGTTTTAGCCTTTTTAAAACTTTGATGGTTGTTCTTCATTTCTACCTTTGCATGGTTGTTTTTAAAATGATGTAGTGAATGTTTTTTTTTTATAGAGGTCGTTGATGTAGTGTCGTCTAAGAATATTGTGGCCTGAAAGTCTTATGATCAACCAACCGTAAAAAATTACGTGCAGTCAAGCATTTTTCACCATTATGACTTGTATATGAGTTTGTAGTCGGGTAGTGACAATGCATTGCGAAGGTCGTTGGTACAAGAGTAATAATTAGTCATTATAATACTATGCCAAATTGGCTTCGTTGCAGGAGAGCTAGTAAGCGTTTCTGTCGAGCTTTAGCGCTTGATGCAACAATAAAAACAAAAAAATAGTTGCCATTTTTTTCACCCAGCACACCGTCAACAACCATGTCGATAGGTCATATGAAGTCGTTTTATATGCATACAAGTAGAGGTTTCAAGTAACTTTTGATGAAGTAATACTGGTTGAAAAGAATCTCATTACAGACATTATTATGTCTAGTCAAGTGCTATGTCTTGGCTGGTATATGTAAGAAGTGACCAGTTAGTGACTGGTGTATCAAATTCATTAAATTTTTTTTTCAAGCCTGTCTGTTTCGTAATGATATTATTTGTCATGGAGATATCAGTGTGTAACTAGTTTGTAATTATAGAAGCCTTTCGAAATTGAAAGTGATATGGTTAAATGAGTTTGCATCAAATGTAGGAATTCGATATGAAGTTGTTACTGTGTATATAGGGTGTACTAATCAGTAATTTTTCAGGAAATATCTGAAAAACTTTATTTGATTTATAATGCTTGGAACTACTGGGGCTGCAGGGAGTACTTGAAAAAAATCATAGAAATGATTTTTCCTGCATGAACGTTTTCAAATAAGGCCTTGAGTGTTCAAAAACAGTGCCAAATTATGTTAGATGGCATGAAAACAGCTAAAAATAGCAGACGAAAGTACAAAACGTAAAGCTGTTTTACTTCAACCGACTATGAGGCAATATTCCTATAGCCTGAAACACATCTGTCGATAGATTCCTTAAGTCCGGCAATACTTGTAAACGCCTGAATTTAGACCGTTTTTCAGAGGCTTATTTAAAATAGAAGAAATAAATGAATCGTTTTGAAAGTGATCATGTTTATTATTAACATACACGAATCTGATTTTATTTAATTTTTTTTTTTCAAAATGGCCGCCGTAGTAACCAATCTCCTGAGACCCTTGCAACTAAAGCCATCAATCGGCGGGACTTTTAGCATCAGTTACAGCAATTTGAAATCAAAAACATGGGTTGGAGTGTGTTTATTAAACATGTATCTTCTAGTTGAACCAAGAAAAAAGAAAAAACAAAGTCAAAAAATCGTGAATTAGCACGCCTCATTAGAAAAAGTACGATTTTTCACCCATTTTTTCGATAGTTATTGGGTCGAAAATGATAAATTTTGGAAGTTTTTTTTTGGCACTATTGAGGTTCTACTAGAAGCTTATACTATAGAGAAAACGTGTGCCAAGCTTGATAAGAATCGGTTGAGAACTTTTTGAGTTATCTTACCCGTCAATTAAAAAAAAAGTCGTTTCGAGAAAAACGCATAGTTTTGACACACAGAAACTCTATGATTACAGCGACTTACCAACTAATCAGCGATTCCAGGCCCATACAGAAGTTCTTCAGTACGTTTATATTTGAGATGTTAATTTAGCTATTTATAAAAAAAAAAGAAACTCGAAATTTTGAAAATTTTGCATGTATCGCCGGCCTTAAAGGGCTTGCCTCAGTTTTCGTGAAGTACTCCTAAACCAGTAGTGGTTATGCATCTAATATGTAAAGATTATGCTTCAGAAGGTTTTCCCAATCTGATCATTTGGAATATTTGGTACTTATTTTGTAAATCACATTTGACACCTAATCAAAACGCCAGGCCCATAGCCAGTTATCATTAAGAACGAAAGAAGTATTTTTGCTACATATTTGAAACTGAGCTTGAGTTTTACCAAAATATTTTATTTTTTATCGATTTTTTTTTTACCGTACATGATTACGTAATATATTTTTTGAGCATCTTGGGCAAACTGCAAATACTTTTCGAAAAGGAGGCTTTTATTTACCCAAAATATTTACATGATTTAAAATGGTTTTCTAAAAATTAATAGTATTGTTTTTATGTCTCTTTCAGATTGATTCATTTTCATTGGAAGCTTGGAATTAAACGAAGTCTTTTTCATAAAAGGTATGCTATAATAAACATCTTTGTTTCAATATCTAAAAACTTGCATTAGATTTTACTTAGTATATTTAAAACTCATAGATCAGAGTATTTTCTGTCCTAAAATTTTACGATCAATTTTCGGTGTTAGATATTCACTTTAATGATCCCTCATAGGTGATCATTTTCTACGAATCAGTGATTGATATCACGAATGAAAGTTCGGACGCACAATTCTGGAACCTCTTTGGAAGGTTGGATTTGTAAGAATTGTATTTCTAGCTTGTTTTGCGTACTGAGAGCCTTGGCAAACTTTTTCCAATGACTTATGCGAATGGTTTTTTTTAACGTTATTTGAGTTTTTGGGCATCTCCCATAGATGGCTGGGTGTTCGCCATCGCAGTTTGCACACTTATATTTATCTTCCTTTTGCTTGGTTTATTGTTTGTGTTAGGGTAGCCCATTATACTTGATGTACCTGGCTTATTCATGTCAATTATTAGCTGAATGACCAAATCCAGGCAATTGGAGAATTTTGAGGACTTCCGTGTTGTTTTTGCACTTCGACGTTGCAAAGCAATCGGCAAATTTCTTTAATATTGTTTTTGGAAGATGTCTAGGAAAAAGGATTTTCACTAGTTTGATGAAACCGCGTCTCGTTTTGAAGAAGAATACCTCCGTTGGATAGAAGACTCGTTCGACGAATTATACTTCCCTTTATTTACTATACTACCATTGTTCTTTTCTCAGGGCACGATATAGGCATTTTGTTTGCTATAATTTGTTTGGGAAGAATATTTTAGTAGCTGCATTCTCATTTAGAAATTTCTTACTAATTGGAAGTCATTTAGTATTGTGAATAATTCAGTCTGATTCTCTTGTTTCATTACCAAAATAAATTCTAGGTCACTATCTGTTATAGGTAGCACCCAGTAGCGATTGTGTGAGGCCTGCTCTTAGAAAAATGGGGCCTTCGAAGTCGAAGAGTGCAAGAAGATCTTCTGTCAAGTACCGTGCGTTAGGTGCCTTATATGCAGACAAAGCAGTACAATTCAGAAAGTTTGGTTATTTGGTTTCCATATCAATAAGAGCTGTGATGTTTAAAGCATGGCAACCTATATTCCTCTTTATAAGGATTGCTGTGGCTCCTCCGCCACCTGTTATGATTTCTGTGTAAATAAAAGTTGGGAAGTCGGAGCTGTCTACTCAGTTTGAGAAAGGTCTTTTGTATGACCAAGATGTAATTTTCGTAACCGCTTAGAAACTGTATCTGCTCGCCTTTTTGTTGTTGCTAGAATTGACCTCGGATTCGAGATGAGTACACAGATGCGGTTGTCTCTGTTCATTTATTATGATATGGAGGAGAAGAATCTGGAAAATACTGAGTAGGGCGCATATTCTGTACTATTTTCCCCATAATTTCCTTCATCACCGAATGAAGTTGAACTGAAATTGTCGCATTTATTCTGCTGGATTCGGGGGGCTTTTTTTGGAAGCTTGAGTAGCTTAGTGGATAGAGAACTGGCTTCTTGCGTGTGGGGTCCCTGGTTCGAATCCAGATTCGGACGAGGGTCAGCGCACCAAGCTTTGAGTTCACCTAGCTCTGATTAGGTACCTGATTTAAAATCAGGAGTAAAATGAGTCGTAGAACTAATCACTCCACACTCGTATTCACAATGATTAAAAAATCGTAATGAAGCTCTCTACCAGCTTCAACTCTTAGACCCGTACGAGGGTTGTCGTGGGATTAGTTTTTTAGCCTAATGAGTGGCCGGTTTGTCTCAAGCTCTTTGCGCAAAGGCTTCCTTGATTTTTCGCGTGTTTTTGTGACATCCCTCATAGTTTGCGGGATGCTCGGCGCCACATTTGACACACCTTGGTTTTGCTCTCGGAGCTTATTACCACATTTGAACCATTACACTTCACGCAGCCAAATTGTGCTTGGCAATTATTAGAGAAGTGGCTATTTTGGCACTAATCGTGGCCAGCTCTTGGTTTCTGAACTTCGACCTGGCACACTAAATAGCTGAATATTAAAAATGTGTTTTCCCCTTGGAAGTAGAACTTTTGTACGTTTGGAGGAGTCCTTCCTAGTTTTGAGGTATAACAAAACTTCAATTTGGTTTAAGTATTATTTGTTTAAGTATTATTTGACTTCTTCTATGAAGAGCCCGTTCAGGCTAGATTGTAATGATGATCTGCTCCTCTTCTAGAAGTTAATAACCTGATAATCTTCATATGGTAGTATGGCGATTTCGCCGGCTTTCATTCATAGAAATAATCCTAAACTGATATTTCGCAATGGAAGCGAGCTCAAAACAAAGAGTGAAGCATTGTGGTAAGCGGTGTTAAGAAACGCACCAGATTACATCAGCTAATAAATTGACATTTTGAAATTTTCGAATACTTGCAATGTGGTTTCCAATCAATGGTTGTAGTCTTCAAGAGAAGTGATATTGTCCGCACTTTACGGGAAATCATGTTGGGTAAATAGTTCAAACATTTTCCCCACTATTTGAAAGGCCTACAACCATTGCTTGACACAATTGCACCTGTTAATTCAGTCAATTCTACTATTGCTGTTCATACTCGTGCAATCATTGACACTACCGAAGCTGCTAAGTCTCCTGCTGGAGTCATGACTCGGAATAAGTGCAAATCTCGTGCCCAAACTTCGCAACCTTTTGCACTTCAATTGCTGCCGACTACTCTTAATGATCAACAGCCACTGCATCAGCCTCACGATCGACCTCCTACTTCGCCGTTATTACTTTTAGATATTCTTTCTACTTCCGGATCTCGTACCGATGTCATAGCAACGCATGGTCCTCCTCTTAGTCGACCCAGTACGCATGATATTCCTTCTACTTCCGGATCTCGTACCGATGTCATAGCAACGCATGGTCCTCCTCTTAGCCAACCCAGTGCGCATGGTGGGCTTAATAGCGCACTTCCACACTTCAAAGTGGTGAACCCGCCGTTGCAGGTCTTCATTTCCCGTATCGACTACAACACTTCAGCCGAGACGATCAAGAATTTTGCGGCTACTAAGCTTGGTTACATGCCACCACTTCTTCTCTGCAAAAAACTGACACCGGATAACTTGCAGAACCAGGAAGTGGCATCGTTTCGTATCACAGTATCTGCGGGCGTTAATGAGCTACTACGAAAGGACTTTTGGACCCCTGGGGTTCTAGTTAAGGAATTCACCAGAATTCCTCGAAGGAATTTTCGTCCGAGAGGAGCAGGGAGTTCCAGAACTTAGGATTAAGGATATATTATCAAAATGTCCGAGGTTTGAGGACCAAAACTAACGAGTTCAGGCTTTCTGCCACTTTAGCTGCGGACGATATAATATGCCTTACAGAAACCTGGCTCACTGATGATATCTTTAGTTCAGAAATCTTACCCGACTATACAGTTTTCCGCAAGGACCGGGATCGTTTAATTAGTGGTAAATCCAGTGGTGGAGGCGTCCTCATCGGTATAAATAAAGCACTCAACGGAACACTCTGTCGTGATTTCCCTTTCTGTCCTCCTATTGAATGTATTTTTGTACGTATCTCCTTACCTTCTGCCAAAACCTTAGTCGTCGCTTCGATATATATCCCCTGTAACCTTCCTCTGTCGATTTATGAACAATTCCTGGCGGAACTCTCTTCTTACCTCAACAGCCATTTTCCCACCGCTTACGTTCTGCTATGTGGTGACTTTAATCTCCCTACTCTAGATTGGGATGTTGACTATTCGGTTATCATCTCGACTAGTAGTGTTTCTTTAATAACGTCTTCATTTCTCTCACTTTGTTCCCTCTCTCAGCTCAACAATATACCGAATGCCAGCAATAGAATTCTGGATCTTGCTTTGTCCAATCTCCCTAAATCATCCCTTTCGTTAAGCGCTGCTCTCTTTCCTTATGTTCCTCCTGATTCTCATCACCCCCCTCTTGTTCTGGAAATTTCTAATATTCGTTCTATGAGGAACAAAATCCCTTCCTTAATACGTTACAACTTTCACAGGGCTGATTTCACCGGCATGGCGATTGAAATAAATAAAATTAACTGGTTTTCTTTTTTTCGTGGCCTTGACGTTGATGATGCTTTGTGCAAGTTGTATAATTTCCTATCAAACCTTATTCCACAATTCACACCAACTAACCGTCCTAATAAACCGAGCAATGCTCCATGGTTCAGCAGTGAAGTTGCAGTCGCACTTGAAGCCAGAAATGCAGCTCGTAACTTGTATAAAAGATCAGGTTCACCTGCTGACCTTCTTTTGTATAAGGATCTTCGCTCTAAAGCGAAAGAAGTTGTCAGACAGGCGATGCGCTCCTACATTGATGGAGTTGAAGCATCAATTAGAATCAATCACCCGAAATCCTTTTGGTCATTCATCCGTTCTTTGAAAAAGTGTCCTAGTATCGCTAATGGTATGCACTTGGGTGATACAGCTGCCTCCACTCCACAAGAAGTGTGTGAGCTTTTTGCTTCTTACTTTTCCTCTTTTTTCTCACAACAATCCTCTTCTAATTCCTTAAATCTACCCTCCACATCCTCTCCTGAATTGCACTCATTTCGAACGAACCCTCTTGAAATTGAACTTCTATTGAACGATATCGATGCCAATACCGGTAGTGGTTCCGACGGTATTCCAAATATCCTGGCTAAATCTCTTTCATCGTCTCTGTGCGTCCCTCTTTCTATCTTGTTCAACTTAAGTATATCTTCTGGCTCTTTTCCTTCTCGCTGGAAAATTGCTAACATATTTCCTATACATAAAGCCGGTGATCGTACTTGCATCACAAACTACCGCCCTATTTCCCTTCTTCCTTGCTTTAGCAAGATCCTTGAAAAAGTGGTATACAAGCGAGTCTACTCCTTTATCCAGCCTACTCTCGCGCATGAGCAGCATGGTTTTGTCAAAGGTAAATCTACCTCAACCAACCTTCTTTCCTTCACACACACGGTCGCATCCGCTCTTGACCATCAAAAGCAGATTGATGTACTTTATACCGACTTTTCCAAAGCCTTCGACTCCGTCAACCATAACCTCCTTCTTCAAAAGTTAAAGTACGATGGCATTGCTGGTCCTCTTCTTTCCTGGTTTAACTCTTACATCCTCGACCGTACCTGTATTGTAACTGTTAATTCCTCCTCTTCAATTCCTTTTTATCCTGCATCAGGTGTTCCGCAAGGGTCTATCCTTGGTCCTCTTCTCTTTCTTTTGTTCATAAACGATCTCCCTCCTTTAATCCAATCTTCTTGTCTTTTGTATGCCGATGATTTCAAGATGTTTCGAGTGATTGAGTCACAAGACGACTGTATGATTTTACAAAACGATCTCAACAGCCTACAGACTTGGTGTGCTTCCAATGCTCTCACTTTGAACATCGTGAAATGTCACAAAATGTCATTCTCTTTGAAAATTTCAACTTTGATGTTCTCCTACTCTGTTTGTGGCTATGCTCTTAATGTCGTTGATAACTTTAGAGATCTTGGCGTAATGTTTGATTCTAAGCTCAAATTTGATAAGCATATTTCTTACATTACTGCCAGGGCCTCTAAATTATCCGGTTTTATTATTAGATCCTCTAAAGCTTTCGTTAACATTTCCACCTGTGTACACCTTTTCCTCTCTTTTGTACGTAGTATCCTTGAATATTGCTGTCAAGTTTGGTGTCCTCGTTTTGTCTACTTGAATACTGCGTTGGAGTCGGTTCAACGCAGATTTACTCGCACCCTGTTTTATAAATTTCAGCTTCCTTACCGTCCTTACAGTGATCGTCTGTCGTTCCTTCATCTTCCTTCCCTCGAATCACGGAGACTTTTCCTGGATGAGTGCCTACTCTTCAAATTGTTCCATAGGTTGGTAGATTCCGACATCAGCAGCCACGTTTCTGTCCGTGTTGCAGTGCATGGCACCCGCTCTACTTTTGAGTTTAGTGTGCCATTTGCGCGCACTGATATCTTTTTTCATTCTCCGCTGTTGCGATTACTAAGGCAACATAATGATTTACGGTTTGGTCCTCTTCCGCCGACATTATATGCCTTTAAAACTTTTTTAAAAAATAATGTTTTGCTTACTACTAATTCATTGTAGTTTTTTCAATTTAGTTTTTTCAATGTAGTTTTTTTAGTTTTTCCTTTTCTTTTTTTCTCTATTTTTCTTATTTTGAATCTGTACTTTTTCACTTTGATTTTGTTTATTATTGTTCTTTATTTTGTATCATTATCATTTCATTATTATTTTGTTCATTTTTTCATTCTTTCGTTAGTGAATTATTTGTATTTAAATTTTCTATATTCGGTAATTGGATTTGATCTGTTGAATAATAGTAAATAAATAAATAAATAAATAAATAGACTGTCTTATTTTAACACTGGAGTTGGTAGCTCCATTTGATTGCCATTTGGCAGCTGTATTTCTTCAGACTTGTTTATATTCAAGTGTGCCGGGCTCTTTTGGCTATAATAAATTATTATTCACACGTATTAACACATTATATTTGCTTATTACATGGTGTAAAATTTTTAGCTGAGCTGTAAGGTCGCCGGTAATCTATGTAGCCTAATTTGAGCCTATTTCATTTTACTATGAATTTTTATTAGAGTCAAGTCTTTTCTTTCCTTCTTGTTTAGCTGCTCTGATAAATTTAGAGTGTATAAATATATAAGCAATCATTCATATATATTTAAAAAACTAATTTATGCTACTCATATACTAATTAACAACCTTAAAAAAGTGCAATAAAATAATAATCATTCGCATAGCTACTAAACGAAACAAAATAGCGGTATATATTTGCTTTCATATAAATATTCCCATCATTTAAGCTAACTCATAATCATCTTTGCATCTTAAACCACGATGAAACCAGTTTAAAACTGCACTGAAGTCAATGAACGCAAACCAAAACATTCCCATAAGAGATAGATCAAAAATCTCTAAAGACAAAAGGAAATTTTAAAGAAATTTTTGATGCAATCGAATAATTTATAGATATTATTATGTAAATCAACTTTCCCATAATGAAACTAATTACCCGAAAATTTCAGGAAGTAGTTTCCGACGAAAAAAAAACAACCGAATTAAATTGATTTAATAATGTATCTATCTTCCAACCAATTACAATATAAATCTACAATTTTTCGCATGTCAGATAAATGAATTTATCTAATTTCACTCGAAAAACTATAAATCGAAATCAACTGTGAAATCCAAAAACTGTGGTCAATTTGAAATCACGTGAGAATTTGTGTGGTTCATTAACAATTGTAGTATCTATCGGTGATTTCGAAATGAATGTACATACATATCTAGATGATGATGCCGACAAATAATTGATTAAATTCATTCACGTGCTCAATATCTCAGCTAATTTCGAAGAGAAATATGATTTTCATGCGCACGAATTTAGCTTCAAATGGAAATTAGGCTTTGAAGTGATTAATATTCCGATCAATATTTTTCAAAATTATTTAAAAAAAGAGTTAGATATGCAGAACGAAACGGGAAAACTAATAAATAACGACAGAAAATGCAAATCAAATGATATCAGAGGCAGTGAACTTGAAATGTATTAACAATAGGTCGTCTTCTTCATTATCATCATCTTCAAGTTCCCAGACAAACTAAGAGTTCATTACATTGTTAATCTCATCTTTCGACATCAAATAATGCGAAAACCAAGATAACCTGTCTGCTACTCGTTGAATGAAAATGAATAATTACCTTACATACCGTTACATACTATAACTATTTATTGTTTACCTTGAAAAATTTTCACTTTCAAGAGAAGTCGCAAAAAAAATTATCTTGAATTGTTTTATAGTAGGTAGATACATTCGAACAAGAAGTATGTAAGAATAATGATAATAGTATGATTATACGAACGATTTTTGATTGGAACAAGGTTAGATTTCTCACGATCGTTACGTATTCGTACTATTCATGTGCACTTTGTGCTGAGTAATGTTCCCAGACAGGGGAAACAAACAAAAAAAGTTAAAAGAAAAACGAATTGGAATGATCTGTAAAGTCGGCTACAATAATGGTAGAAAATTGTTATTTTGAATTTACTTTGTGGTTTTTTGAGTGTGAGTAGCCTATGTAGTTGTGGATTTGTTGAAACAAGGAATGATTAGTGTGGGTAGCGAAACGTAATCGATGTAATTGTGGTGAATGACTTCTGTTTTAATGGAAATAATTGTGGTCTCAAGTAATTTAAAGTGTATTTGACCTTGATGCAAACGACCTTAAGTGACGGAAGTGGAAAAGATATGGAATGAATGAGAGCAGATGTGGAAGAAATGAAGAAAAAAAATCGAATGGTCTTTTACGAGATTACTGATTATTGCACGTTCTTTATTTATAAAACTACACCAACTTGATGAATATTGTGCAACAGTACTTTTTTTTACACTCCTCATCAACGAATGTGATTGCAACGAAAACTTTAGATAGAAAACTGCTGGCACCGATGTGCAAAATGTGAAATTCAAGTCGAGATTCTCAACAAGATGTTGATTCCTGGAAATTCTCGTGGTCCAATCTATGGAATTAATGACAAAATACCCATAATCTTTCTAAATCTGGGCAACTGTGATTGTTCATCGAACGAATAAAAAATGCAAGAATAAATTAATAGAAAGGCAAAAAGTGGAAGCTATCCAGCTAAAGTGAATTTGGAGAAACATTTAGGTAAATGTTTGGATTCAATGAAAGGAACCATTACTTTGTCCAGACAATAAACAAATAAGAAGTACATAATTCTAATATAAAAACAGAATACATTTTGGTTGACTCCTAAGATCTAAATCTAAATTTTACAAAACAAATCGATAACGATATATTTGTGCCATTTCATATAAAATTTTTATTTATTTATTGACAATTTCATCAACGAAATGATTACTCCAAAAAAAAATATTAACATATGAAATTATGAAAGACAATTAATCGGTCGTTTAGGCCGACACTTGAGCATATCAACAGTATAATCAAAGTCGAACATTTCATACGCTGAGTTAAAGCTTCGGGCTATTGCGCAGGTTGGTTCATTCAATCCATAATTGGTTTTATGAAACGGGATGAATAAGGCGCTATGATGTCTACGTTCACCGTGGCAAACACGAAAGTTCAGTTTTGATAACAAAAACTCAGAGTCCACGTTTCCACTGAATAACTTCGCAGCGAATAGAGTTTTGAAATTTTGACGTCGAGTTTCAAGAGTGTCCATGATCTATAATTGCAAGCGGTTTTCATGAGGAGGTAAGCGAATAGGATTACACCAGCGGAAAGAACTAAGAACAAAAATTAAAAATCTCTTTTGGACAGACTCAATGCGATCTATGTGCTCCTTACAATATGAAGACCACATCAAACACACATATTCTAGGATAGGGCGAACCAGAGAGCAAAACAAGATTTTAGTCAGAAGAATATCATTGAATTTTTTAGATTGTCGATTTAAGAAGCCAAGTGCACAGTTGGCTTTTATTATTATTGAGTCAATGTGGTCATTAAAACTGAAAGCGGAGTTTAATAGTACTCCTGAGTCACGAACTTTATTGGAGTAAGTTAAAAGAGTATCGTTTAAAGTGTAGCTGAAATTATTCGGAGATGAGTTGTGGGAGAAAGAGATAACTGAGCGTTTTTCCACATTTAGTGAAAGTTTGTTTAGAGCGCGCCAATTAGCGAAGCTTGACACATTGCGTTGCAGGATCGTACAGTCATTAAGTGATGATATTGTATTAAAAATCTTTGCGTCGTCAGCGTAGAGTAAAATAAAAGATCCTGGAACAAAAGTCATCAAGACATTTATATGAATAGCAAAAAGAATGGGACCAAGGTGGCTGCCTTGTGGAACACCTGATGTAGCAATTATGTCAGTGGATAGAATGCCACGAAATAGAACGTTCTGCTTGCGTTTAGAGAGATAAGGTTTAACCTAGTCTATAAACTTATTAGGAAAGATAGAATTTACATATAAGAATGTCATGATCCAGTTTATCGAAAGCTTTCGTGAGGTCGGTGTAAATGCAGTCAACTTGTTTACCTTCTTCAATCGCAGGGATGACTCGGTTCGCAATTTTTAAAAGGTTAGTGGTGGTAGATTTACCTTTAATAAAACCATGCTGGAAAGGTGAGATTAATAACTTAGAGTGAAACGATAACACCTCGGTAACTATGGCTTCAAAAAGCTTGGCGACGCATGGTAATTTGGCGATTGGTCTATAGTTGTGCACGACTTCTTTGCTGCCTTTTTTGTGGATCGGAGTAAGTGAAGAATATTTCCATAAGTTTGGGAAAATACTGGAGGAAATCGATAGATTAAAAAGATGAGCTAATGGTGGTGAGAGGAAATTGGCGCAACGTTTGAGCACTATGGTCGGTAGTCCATTAGGACAGGGGTGAAAATTATTCTCAAGATGATACATACACTATAGGCAAAAAGTTTAAAACCACTTAGGAATCGAGAAAATAAACAAAGTTTTCATGGTAATTAAAATTTATTTATTTCTAGATAAAATATAATTGATTACTTTTTATGTAATTGTCAAATGTCAGCTTATTGTTTTTCTAGTTTACAAGTCAAAATTTATAATAAACACAATCTTTTTCTACTTTAAATTTAACATTCATCAAAATATCCTCCTTTGGCATTTTTTACTGCTTTAGTAATCCTTGGCATTCTTTCAACGAGTTTTCTTACAGTATCTTGGGAGATATTGTTCCACCCTGCTTGAAGAAGCTCCCACAAGTGTTGCTTTGACGTCGGACAGCGTTCACGTACCCTTTTATCTAATTCCTACCATAACAATTCAATTGGGTTACAATCAGGTGGTTGTGGGGGCCAGGTCATATTTAATAGTATTCCATCATCCTCCATTTCAGCTAAATATCCTCTGCATAATTTAGAACCGTGTTTGGGGTCATTATCCTGTTGAAGGATGAAATTTCGCCCAATTAACCGCAAACCTGATGGTATGGCTATGTTCTGCAATATTTCCTTGTATCATTCTTTAGTTAACGTTCCATCAATTCGAACTGATTCACCCACTCCCGCAAGCGAAAATCCCCCCCAAACCATAACAGAACCACCTCCATGCTTTACTGTTGGCACAACACAGTTCGCGGCCGTTTTTTCCCAGCAGATCGCCTGACATAAACCCTATGTTTGGAGTCAAAAGCTTCAAACTTTGATTCATCTGCCCAAAGCACCTGTGACCAGTCTTCAATTGTCCACTGGCTATGAGTTCGTGCCCACTCTAACCGCTTTTGTCTGTTACCTTTTCGAAGCAGAGGTTTTCTGGTTGCTACACGCCCCACGAGTCCAGCTTCTCTTAGACGATTTTTTACAGTTGACAAGTTATGGACTTTGAATGTTCCGCGTTGAACTCTGCTCGAATTTCCGGTGCAGTTAACTTTCGATCCCTTTTGCTCATAAGCACTAGAGTCTTATCCTCTGCTTCTGTTGTCACTCTGGGTCGTCCGGTCCTTGCAGCATCACAATAACTTTCACTGTCGTTGAATTTAACGATATCATTATGTACAGCAGTCTTTGAAATTTTTACTTCATTACTGATCTCTCTTTCTGACTTTCCTTGTTTACTAAGCGCCACAATCACACTTTTAACTTCCGGCTTAATACTGCGCGCTTTTCCCATTTTGAACAGACATTTTGCCAAAATTTTGCTAAAAAGTACCAATAACTAAATATCACAAGTGCACGGAATAAAATTCACTGAAAATAACAATCCGTACTACTTGTCAGCACATAAACTCACAAATGAAATATTTTGAGGATAAGGTACCTAGTTATAGGAATTTCACAATATTTCAAATTCATATTCCCAGAAGTTTCAAAGGTTTATTTTAATTACTTTAAAAAATTGTAGACACCTAAAGTCTTTAAAGTGGGAAAAACCCAATGTGTTTTATTACCCTCACTGAGAATTTGGAAATCCCATGTACATTTTAATTCCCTTCATAGCAACCCTCCTTAAAACAGGCAATTACTGTAAAAAAAGGTACTTGCAGTTTTATAAATCTAAGTGTGCTTTATTTCTGCGATGTGGTCTTAAATTTATTGCCTGCAGTGTATGTCTTAAGATAGTGGGAATGTCGACGTATAGGCCTTTCATCCCCAACGTCGTTTTAGGGGAGTCCATCAAGTAATTGAAATTAGGTTTATTGAAGTCGGAGATAGGTAATCCATAAGCGAATTGGAAGTAACCTGCAAATAAGTTACTGATTGCTTGCGAGCTATTAATGACCATGCCGTCGGATATAAAAGAGCGAGGGTATCCGTCATGACACCTTTTTGAGTTTACCAGATGTGGTGCTCTAGCTAAAGAGTCTCTAAACTAAAGAGTTTGAAATGGTTTTTGCTTTTGTTTATGAATTTTTTTTTTTAAATTCGAGCTGACGATAGTCTAGCATTATCAAAAAGAAGATAGTAGCAACGTTTTTGATATGCGTTTTTTTTTCTATGATGATGCCAAGGCCCAGGGGATGCTCTATTATGCTATAGCACAGCCTTGGCAGAAGGAAATTTAAGGAAGGGGAGAAAGGAAGGGTTGAGTTTGCAGGAGATAGCGATGCACGATTCGCTTGAACCATTGTGGCTCATAGTTGACGGGGAAAACAATAGATGGTAGACTGTTCCATAATCGTCTTGTCCTAGATAAGAAAGAATATTGAAATTTGATGGTACGACTGGCACTGATCGAAAGATTATGAGAGTGAGTGCGTTGGGAGGCTCGGGTGTTGCGCGTAGGAGGTGATGTACAAGGAAGCAGACTCGATATTTCATCAGAGCAAAGACAATAATAATAGCGCCCAGTTGCCCAGTATAGCTCGAACCAAAATATTTGCGTCATTGGCACGCCTCACTAATTTGATGGACTTAAATAGATATGCACCTCTTGTGTTAAGTGGTGTTTTATTTTAAAGCATAGCCAATCTCCAATTTTATTCTTGTGATCGTCTATAATGAGCCACAAAAAATCATATTTTGCCATCTTATCCACAACTTTATTACCTACAAGATAAAAACTGCATTTGATGCCAAAACATTGGTCCATGATCTTTGCCTTGTGGATAACTAGCTGTGATAATTGCAAATTATTTTCTGGTGATTATGTTTCTTTACGTACTACGGGCGGTGTTATGTAAGTACATAGAGTCCGATCGATTTTCGACTCCTAATAAATACAGATTTTTGCATGAATCGTTCCTTTCACATTTACGACAAAATGAATCACTCTTCAAACAAAAACATTTTGTAACTACTGGAAAACAATCAAGTTTACAGTTTTTTTTTATTAACTTATTGAACATTACGTCCAAAACGTTTAAATACACCATGAAAAAAGCTGACTTTCCCTTAAATTAAACAGCAAGTGCAATGTTTTGAGTACACTTTAACTTTCACGACAATCGAGCCCCACGTTCAACCCTATATGGTTAGACTGTAATGAGTTTGTGTGCTATTCAACTAAGTAAACTGTTTGTGCCTTTCATACAATTTATATGAAAACTTAACTGAAAAACGGTATTACACTCATTCCTGCTTCAACTATCTATTCCACCCAACGCAAGCAAATGTGCATGGGACTTTCTCTAATTAAACAATAACAGTATGGTGATATGACACGAAGACTTGTTTTAATTGGAAGGTCTTGGTTGGGATCACGACAATGCTACTGAGCTTTTTCAATATTACAAGTTGGTTACGTTCAATTTTCCTCGTCGCTATTTGTTGGAACTCATGACAGTCCACCGTAACTTCAATATTGTCTCTATTATTTGTTGATTTCAAGTTTACCAATTGTGGAGCGAGTCGAGTCAAGCCGTCGTCATCTGAAGAAAATAAAATAGTCTCCAAGTCTTCGGGTGAAAAAATTATTAAATTGCGGCTTGGTGATTATAAGTAGGAAATTAAATATTATCAAATCAACCGACAAGTTATGGTGTCTGTTGAGTGGCTATGATGACGGTAGAATTGCATAATTTTCTTTCCGGTGTTCGTGTAATCTATTAATGTTTAAAATAGGAAGATAAGGACAGAAAAAACTGTGGTTATCGATTGATGTTTATAAGTTTAGGTGTTTGACTTGCGGTTTTTGAATGAATTGAAATATTTATTTTATCGAATAAATTTTATTTTTGAATAGTCATTGTTCGAATTGAATAAAAAATAATTGTTATACATGAAAAATTACTTAAATTTTGGACAACATAATTATTTTACGCTTTTCGGTTTATGTTTTGTAATATCAATTGAAAAAAAAACTTGAATTATTGTGAATTCTACGACGCTTAATTTTCTAGATTTGTAATTTCAGCTTTTATTGGTTGAGTAGAGAATTAGGAGTATATATAAATTGAAAAGAATCTATTCAATTCGTTTGAGTATTCAAAACATTCACTTATTTTAAATGAGAAGTTTTAGTAGCTCATTCACGCTATAACTTATACAGTTTATCAATTCAAATTCGTTACCGAAACTTAATGTAAATAAATTACATTCAACTTATTTTATCAAACACGTGCCTTCCAATTAAAACTTAAAATATCCACCATGATCGCAATGAACACATATCAACCTAAATACCCATCATTCTTTCAACTACCCATATACCTTCGAAAAAATCTTTAATTGCCCAAAATCTCCTATCTAATAACATTCCGCACACTTGCATTTGCAAAACTAGTTTAGGACTTTAATTCCAATTGACGACATTCCATTGCATTGCATCTCAATTGAAATTGGCACCGCGCTCAAAGACAAAGTTTCGCATCGCCAAGTCAAGAACTAGGTGGAAGAATTCGCTCGAAAACCGTAAAATTGTATCAGACCTAATCAAACCAGATCATCGGTAAATCAACTAGATGAGACAACTATCTTGGATGGTATTCGAGTGAAAAACAATTACGGTAAACTTTTTTTTTGCACAAATATGGCCGTGGTGGAGATACATTGGGAGGAAGGCATCAAAATATACAAACAAAAATGGTTACAACAAGAAAAATCATTTCCATCTTAATATTATGCAAGCAGTCTATAGTTGATTATAAAAACTATTTTTTCATAGTTTTCGAATAAAATATATTCAGTGAATTAAAATCAACAAAATGTTATAGGTCAAGTTGGAATAGTGCATTTTGATTTTTTTACTTGACTCTGACATAATGATTAATGTTTAATTCATTGATGAACTGATGTTTGACCATCCGTTATTATGTTGATTCCATTTTATGTAAATACTGATTCGAGGAAAAAACAAGAGGAAGTGAATTGTTCATAGATTTTGAGGTTTTATGTTATTAATAGATATGCAGTTTGTCATGTCTAAAAATACGAAGGAAGTGACATCATTCGTTGGTTATTAGAGCAACGAAAATTATATTGAAAATTAATACGCTTTACTTAATCACACACCATTTTGAGGCGCATATATTTCAACTGAATTCTAATTTACATGACAGGAAGCTTTAGGTTACTAGATATGTTGAAATTTTTTGATAGGTTTTTGATCTTTCGATAATGCACTCAGCGAAATAATTATAAGGGCATAAAAGCTTTTTGTAGTAAATAATATATTTTGAGTCATTTTTAATGTTTCAACAAAAATTTTATTACTTCACGTGATTGTACTTTCAATAACAGTGTAATAAAAAACTAAGAGCGATATAATTATAAAGGCACTCAATAATTTTATTCGTTTTTTTTTAGTAGTAATTTTTTATTAAATAAGCTTAGTAAGAAGTATGACCACCGTTATTGTTCATAACCTCTTTTAAACGCCTTGGCATTGAATTTATTAATGTACAGATGGTATCAGGATCGATGTTTTTCCACTCCTTGTTGATTGAATACCTTAGCTCCTTTACGCTTGCATATTGGCACCCATGGTGAAAAACTTTAGCTGATAAGGTAGACCACAGATTTTCGATTGAATTAAGATCCGGACTGAGTTCGGGCCAGTCGCCAATGGGGATACCACGGGACCTTAGAAAGTCTTTAGTTTATCTCGAGCGATTACGATGGATCGCTACATTCTCTTGCTGAAAAATGAGCTCTGTGCCAGCAACCGTCTCTCGGGACTCAATAAGCACCTCATTTAATAAATTAATATTCCGAGTCTATTTTTGTTGAAACGAAGCAAATAGGTATACCCCATATGATATCCCTGCCCGAATCATGAGTAACCCTCCACCGAAATTTCAACGCTAACGCTTTTCTTTTGCAGAACCTTTATCCCGCCAATATTTATGTGAACTGTCTGGGCCATTTAAATTAAACTTTTTTTCATCAGTAAAAACTAATTTGTTCCATTCTGCGTCCCAAAACTAGTAGTTTTCGGCAATTCGCAGTCCAGCCAATTTATGGCTTTTCGTAAGCGCAGGTTTTTTATCATATGAAAGGTCCAAATCCCACTTTACCATATAATTTGTTGGAATCTCCGTACACCTACTTCTAACTTCATTTGTCCTCTGATTTCGTTCGCACTAAGCTTTCCTTCGATGAAAATCCTTCTGATCTCTCTTTTGTCTCTTTTAGACACCTTAAGCTTGGGTCAGACATCGCTACTTTTACTGCGCAGTTTTTAGGTTGCAGAAGCAAAAACTGCTAACTCTGTTCACACATAGTGGGTGCAACCCGCTACTTTTACTGCGCGCAACCGGGTAGCTGCAACTTCTTGCGAAGAAAATTGCAAAGGTGTTCACACATAACTCACAGTTTTTGCTGCGCGCAACCTCTGTTGCAGTATTTTACTATTTAGTTTGTTATGAAGTTTCAACCAGTTGTGTTAGTATGTATTTCGATGACCCAGAAGTGTTGGCTGCGGCTTGTTTAGTTATAGTTTTAAATAAACGAAAAAAGAAAAGCAAAAGCAGAAGCTGCTGGGTGAGGACGTGGATCGCAAATAAAGAACACTATGGAGCTGTGCATTGTTTGTTAAGGGGTAACACCTATGTGGAACGCTGTTTTCGAGGGTGATTTTTTGCATTTTTTCCCAAGGAAACTTTATATTTGATTGAAGAAATAATTACATGGCTTTATTATACATGTTTTGAAGTATACAAATTAATTTTAACAACGTCCTAAAATACAAAATGGCGGCTGTAGCAGGCTACGAGCATCAGACGATTTTTCAAATATGCCTCAACGGCCCGCAACTTTTCGTCGTCGCAAATGGTCTGAAACACATAAATCAAAAAATTTCTTAAAGTTTGAACTAAAAGCAAGGGAAGTACGTACGGGTTTTCAAAAATATTGAATTTTGAAAGATTGGCGTACGGTTTTCCAAAAAAAAATTTTGGTAAAAAAAATCGTACAAAATCAGCCGTAAAAATGAAAATTTTCAATTTATCAACAAAATCTTACGTATTTCCCTAGAAAATGATGTTGTGAAGCTTGCACCAAAATTTCAAATTGATCGGATAAAAATTGGCTGAATAATCGTGCGGGCCATATAAAAAAATGTGGTTTCGAGAAAAACGCATTTAAAGTTTGAAAACAAAGGGCGGCTCTTTCCCTTTTCTCGTTTTCGCTTTGTTGATTTATTGCCTTTTTTGTGGCAAATGTTGGTCTACTACCTGTCATACTGAATGATAATTTACTAATGAGAAAAGTCGCTAACGGATGCCTATGGTAGGTATAAGGACTTTGGAGCAGAGCGTGCCGTGCACGCGCCGCATAGGCCCCGACCGCACGGTGGGGCGTCCAACGTTTATGCTCACAACTCGGGGAAAAAATTTTATTTTTGAACATAACTTTGAATATAACTTAAGACGTTATTCTAGACATGTTTCCCTGCCATTCTAGCAAAAACAAAAAAAATAGATTTTTTTAAAATTTCTACATAGGTGTTACCCCTTAAATGAATTGCGTTTAGATGACGAAGCATTTTATAAAAACTTTTTGAGAACATAAGGTAGTGATTTTGATGAACTTCTACAACTGGTGACTCCTTTAATAAAAAAAATACACTTGGATGAGAAAATCAATAAGCCCAAGTGAACGATTCTCTTCCTTCAATTATTTAAACAAATAAAACAAATTTGTTTTGAAACATTAACATAGAATGATTTACATAAATTTTATATATCAGTTTTTAATATTTAAGTTAGATTTTGCAAAAATGTCTATAGCATAGACATATAATTAGAATAAACCGTATCGCTCATAACTTCTCTTAATTAAAAATGCTCTTCCTTCAATCAAAGATACTGTGTCTTCCGTCCAATTGTATTTAGCCATATCCTATTTGATTAAACAAAATATATCACTATCACTACCGTACACACAATACTGTCACTTTTCAAGGCACTAATTGAATCGGCAATAACAAAACGAAAAGCTGCAGACGCAGCCGCAGCAAAGTTTCAACCAAATCAATATTTTTTTGCTGCACTTGCAACTCATTGAAAAGCTCTTCATACGTCGCTACTTTTTAAGCTGCAAGTTGCGACCGCAGTCTGGCTGCAGGCGCAGTTTTCAAGGTTTCTACATTGATCACACATCGCTACTTTCTGTCAACGCAGTTTTTTGTGCTGCGCAGCGCAAAAAGTAGCGATGTCTGACCGTAGCTTTAGGTGGACTTCCTGGTGATTTAATTTTACCATAATCTTGCCCATTTTTATGAAATTATTGATTACACAGCTAGATCTTTTTAAATGTTTAGCAATTCCATGATTATACATGTCTTGTTCGTGATAAGCTTTCATTTTCTTCTTTTCTTCTTCACTTAATGTTTTTCCGCGCGCCATTTTAAAATATGTCAATAAATAATATTTTGAATTGCAATAAAATTTGCATCATCCATTTAGAAAACAAGGACTCACGCGTTATTGCCTTTCTGATCACCTGAACATTAATCAATCCACTAAAAACAAATATTTAAAATAACAGTACTGACAAAGGCAATTCTATTTTTCAATGGAAACAATGAATATGAACATGTGTTTTCCTATCAGATAGTTAAAGTATGCTTAAACGCAGTAAGACATGGTGTTCATAACATTGCATACTTAGTTTTTTTCCATAGAAATGATGAAAATGAAAGTGACTTCATAAATATTTCGCAAAGTGTAATCTGCCCCTCTTCTCCTTTCTTCTCGATCTGGTCGGGCGAATTTTAGTATATTGACTAAACTTTTAGTTTCAAGTGTAAATAAAGCAAATGTAAACGGGTAGTTACGAACCAAGAAACATGTCTGTGAAATTATGCGCCCAGTGTGGGAAAATTCTTCATATATGTAGTTTCAACAGGAAAAACGATGATGTTCTGGTAGGGATTTTTTTAATAACTAAAAGTTTCACTCGAATAGTTATATTTTATTTCAGAATGATTTGAAAATCGGACGACTCTTCGATTTTCAAACAATTAAAGAAACAGCAGGACAGGGAAACATGATCAGCCGTGAAGTTGCAAGGGTCATTTTTGTAGATTTGCCTACAAGTGATGTTACATTGAAGTCTCTTCGGAATAATGTCTGTTAAAAGCAAAACGAAACTCAAATTCCAAATTATTTAAATACTTTATATTGTTACTAAAGTTAAAATCTAAATCAGAGCCCACCAATCAAAATTAGATTTCTATTTATTTGCCGGGAAATAAAGCAAACTTTTTTTCAAAACCTATAAAAAATGAATTGCACATTCAAAAGCGTATAAAGTATACAATTTTTCTCCATAATTCTCCTCCGCCCCTTCTATTCATTAAAATACTAAGCTACTGAAAATTTTTCGTGACTTGTGTCGTGGGCTAGTTCGGTGAGCTCTAATGAATTAATAACTATTATAATGATTCATAAAATAATAAATGTCTTGAAAAAAAATTAGAAATCCGGAAGAAAACCTCAGAAACTTCAGAGAAAATTAATTTTAATTTGATTTATTTTGCAGTTACCTTATAACCCAATACTGAAAACTATTATTTACCAACAAGGTTTCATGAAATTAACACAAACTGAATGAAACAAACACAGCCCCTTAATTTTATTCTTGGCATAAAAGTGCTAAGGCTTAAAAAATAATTTTTCCCAAAAAAAAGTTGATACCTTGAATCAACATAGAAAATAAGTCCTAAGAGCAATAGTAATTTTTCTCATCATGAGCCACTCACAGGCTCCTTCAACATGTGATAAACTCACTAGTTTTTTAATTTGGCAACAATGGAGTCAGTAACATAGGACTTGAAAATTAATAGAGCGGTTGTAAATCGGTGTATGCCAATTCTTATGGTTATTTTCTCTAATAGGGAACGGTATATTACTATGCGTTTGTTTTTTCTACTATTGAATATAAAACAATAAGTCTACTGATTTCAAGTTCAAACTCTGTCTTCGAAAGCTCACAGCGTAAAGTTCGCCTTGAGTGGTGAGCATTTTTCATAGTTTGATTTTATAGATGATGGGTGAAATAACTCTTTTAAGCGAGTTAGCTCAGTTCAAGTTATTCTTTTGATTCTTTCCTTATTCTACTCATCACTAGTGTAGAACCATTTAACGTCAAGGCCATCCAAATGTTCCCCGTAGTTTGTGCGGAAATTTAGTCGAAAAAGTTAACCGCATAACACTAGCTTACCTTCGCATGTGTTACGGTGGTGTCCAAGGTGTGCCATCAATCGGTGTGCCATCAATCGACGCACACGCTCATCAGTCACCGCTCATAGCTCAGTGTCGTGATCACATGATTATTTACCAACACATCGCTCAAAGCTTTGTGTAATGAGGTCGAGGTACTTTCAATGCAAATTCAATGCCATCTTAGCAACATGAGATACTAAATACAGGCATTCTGACGGCGCAAAAACTAGCTTGAATTAAAAATGTTGGGCGGGTATGAAATTACAACATTGATTCAATGAGCATGCTAACTAAATATGTGTGATGCAGTTTAAACATTATGTTGTTCTATTTATTGATTGTGGCTAAGCTTTGTGTTGTGAGTTGTTTCGATTGAATAAAATTTGCAGACTCGGACGAGTGTGTGACCCGTTTGAAACAATCACCATATTCCTTTCACTGACGTATATAAATTGAGGTAACGTCCATCGCAGTACACATTTAACCCTTTACAGCCGTGACAATTTTTGGATAAAAACTTTCAGGCCCACCAGAATTCAGCCAAGATCTCTCTAACTTTTTAAGTAAGACATTTCATAGACTGTCATTTGGTCTACACTTTAGCCTAAAATTACATCCTTGACATAGGCGAGCTTTACGGGCTTTCGTCCGACCACAGGCTGGTACTCTTTTTGGCGTCTACATATAAATTCCTTTCGAGAAAACAGCAAACTGGCATGCTCTCCATAACGCTATGACGAATGAAACCACTCACCAAACACGTGAAAAAATTAGTTATATTAACAGATCCATAGAAGCTCTATTAATGAAAATCGTGCAGATGAATTAGATGGGGTTATAACTTTTACGAGCTCACAAGAGAAATGAAACAGGAAGCTCAGAAACAGGAAGGAAAAGTTCCAAGAAGACCTAAAAAGTCATTCAATAAATAACGGATTATGCCAATACGAATTTCTGTACAAGATTTTTCTTTAAATATGGGAATCACGACTATTCTTGTGCTGCCAAAACCACAAAAGGACCTCACCCTCTCATACTAGCAGTTACAGACACGAAATAGTCTTCCAGTTAGTTGCATTGGCACAACCCTGGCTTTAAATAGAGAAAGTCTGCTGACCTCAATATGTTCGAAGAAACTAATCCTTCGACAAAGGCTGATATGGAGGTATAATGGTCACAATGAATGATTTCCATATGACAATTTCTCTAAAATAGCATTTTTCGATGGCAGCACGTTTTTCGTCAGAATAAATAAGCATCTCTCTAAAAAACGAACAAAAGAAGCTGGAGTCCCACAAGGTTCACCACTACATCTATTACAGTATATAGTATACATTCCAGTATACAATATTGCTGTATATAATATAAATTGCAAAGCTCAAACCGGTTGGCAGCTGACGATAGTACCAGTTATACCTACTACTAAGAATAAATAAACTAAAGATTAAAAAAGATTAAACCATTATAAAAAAAAACGCGGCCACCATCTTTTATCAAATCAACTAAAACAAATGACAGTTACAAATATGCTACAATTTTACCTTTTGCTTCATTATGAGGAGCTACTAATGAAGCTTATGGAAGATTGATTTTGCTAGCATAGCTAGCATAGCATTGCTAGCATCAATCAGTGCATCAAAGGTATACGCATCCAATAACGCTTGCCTCTTAGATCGAAGGTCTCAATAAACAGTGAAAAAGCATTACCTTTGCATGCATTTTTTTGTCAATATGTTCTGTCATCAATATGTCACATAAATATGGTAGTAATAGTAAGCAGCTATCAGAGCTTGAAGTTAAAAATAAAATGTTTATTAACTTTTAAACACTCCGCCCCGCACAGGGTGAAACATTTTCAAAACGTCATCTTAGCCTAGCTAAAAGCATTATCAATTTTCATTTGGAATACTGGTTTTTCGAGGTTTTTTCTTTTCACAGAAATATAGGGGTATCTGAAAATTCATTGAAATCGTTCGCGCTTAAGAGTTAAAAATTTTCTTGCCTAAATATTGAAAAATCCATCAACCCATATCCATCAATAATCTCTGAGAAATTCAGCTTAATTGGAGCTCGCAGCCCCAGGATTATCTCTCTGGCATTTTGCATTGCATACATTTTGCATACATTTCTATGATTAAAAAAATTCCAGCGCATCAGAACCGCTAGAAAACTAATTTTCGAAGAAATTGTCTTTGAGTGACAAAAAAATGTGGGAAGACGTTATACACTTTTTTGTAGAATCATATCAACCATTCCTTATCCAAAGCAACAAAATTCAACTATAACACAAATGATGAAAATGTTCAGTGCTGGCAACACTTTCCCAACGAAGCAGCAATAAGTTTACCATAACAAGCTCATACTTAAATGAACTTATCCTCTGAATTTCGTTCTCATCGGAGGATTTCATCGAAAGTTTCAGCGGTTAAACGTTGTTTGAGGCTGCCATTCGAAAAATATTCAAAACTCGGAAAATTCAAAAATTGGTTTCTTATTTTTATTGCATATGAGTACGTAATTTGAAGCATTTGCTGGTGCAATATTTACGAAACTGGCTAATGCTGGTTACCCTATGTTAGCAGCAAAGCAAAATATATACCAAATCTAACCATCAATCGATCATTCAATCGAAACGAACTTTACAATAACCAGTAAAGTTCGTTTCGATTGAATCCCTGCGCTGGAAATTATACGGGTGAAAAGAATTTTAGAGTTTCCACCCTCAAAACTTTTCAAATTTTTAAAGCGTTAATATTTGTTGTTAATTTTCATTGCAGGATCATTCCCATTTGCAAATCTAATGACATAATCGCTTAGTAAAGAAATTCGAAAAAATTACAAAAATGGTCATAGCTGGCAGCCCTTTCATGATTTTTGTACGAAATTCCTACGACATTTGGTTCGCATTAAGGTCTATTTACTGCATGAACTTCGTTTTGATTTCATGACTAGACCGGAAGTTATAGGGAAAAAAGCTTTATTTTGCGGAGCAAACTTGCACTAGCTGGCAACTCTATTCTAATTTGTTATGCTATTCAAAGTAAGATCCAAACACTGTGTGAATTTTGTTTAAATGTGATGGCTGAATCGGAAGTTATAGGCAAGATGGTACCACTGCCACAGTGTTGCCGGCATTTGAAAATCACTTCTATCAGACCTGGTCCTGGTTAATACCAATAGGTCCTGTAAATTTCATTATGATCGGATAATTCGGTCGTCAGTTCTCGTGAACTGAACTTCCGAGTGCTGAAAATAGAGGTAATTTGGTGATGGGTTGCCGTTCTTGTGCAAATCGGAATTTTAAAAATTTCAATTTGACATAATGGACAAAGGTTAAAATTTATCAATGATTTGAATTTTTTGTCAAAAATCGAAAACTTTTCAGGAGGGCCAATGATTTGAAGGATTTTTTTTGCAGGAGCCTGCCGTAGCTACAGGGTTACCCGCACTATCTTGAAAATCCATGTGTGTTAAGTTTTAGTTAACATCAATACGCTCTGCAATTTTGACGATGATTCCTAAAATTATCCGATAAAGTAGCCAGACACACCAACAGTACCCTTAATCACTTAAAATATTTTAACTTACGAGCGAAAAGAAAAGTAGCAAATCTAAAAAACTAAACAATATCCTAACGACAATTTGATACCACGATCTTTGAAAAGGTAAAGGAAGAGCCTTCTGTAATATATACAAAAAAATACGTTTCCTACAAAATTGAAACTATTCAAATAAGATCAGAGTTTAAATTATATATCAATATCAAATCAATAAAATTAGCACAAAATTATTTTTCCAGAAAAAATAAAATTTATCCAATAAAGATATTTGTTTTCAAAACAAAACTACACATCGTATTGAGCCATAAGCTGAATAGGAAGATAAAAGCGAAAAACACCAAATAAACATTTCCCAATGCCATTACAAAACTACTTAGGTCATTGCTAATGACTCTATTAGTCCAAAACTTAGCAAAAACAAATTTCCATCATAAATCTAATGCTAATTATCCCACAACAGCTTACCACATTATTAAAACGTATCTTTCTTTCCAATCTTTTTTAGATATGCCATAATGGAGCCACAAACAGCACTAGTTCTTGCAATACAACTTCTTGCACTATTCTCGATTGCCGGCGCACTGCTACTCTACCTGTTATGCAAAGTACGTTCAACACGACCTGAACTCGCCGAATTGCAACATGGAACCGTACTAATAACCAGCGCTGACACCGCATTAGGCCTTCAGCTTTGCACCCATTTGGCTAATCGAGGCTGTCGCGTTTTTGCCGGCATGAAAGATGCCGTCGATTCACTACCAGCGAAACTATTGCGCGGTTGGATGAAAATGAAGGAGAGCTCTGATGATCCGATACAAGGATCAATAGTACCAATGCAACTGGATGTAACCCGCGAGGATGTATTGCGAGAGACTACCGAGGCAATGGGAGCGCATATGAATGCTGGCGAGCGGGGCATTATGGCTGTTATTAACACGGCCGGAACTCTGTATCGGGGAAGGATCGAGAGTCAGGATGTTTTGCAATGGGAGACGATGCTAAAGACAAATATTTTGGGATCGTTGAGAGTTGCAAAGGCTTTCTTAGGACTACTGCGTCCGACGCGAGGACGGCTCATTTATTTGGGAACTGGTCATGATGGAGGTGATGGTCTGGTTGCATTCACAGCATCGAGAATTGCCGTTGAAAGTTGTGCAGAGGAGTTGAGAAAAGAGTTACAGCCGTATGGTGTTAGTGTGATTGCTTTGGATACGACAGGTGTTCCAGTGGAAGCTCTATACCGTGCCCCGACACCGTTTAGTATGTCAATTTGATTTTGAAAGACAAGAATTATGTGCGAAAAGATGGTTCTGGATTTAAATTAATGGTGCTTTTAGTAATTAACAATAGATTTGGTCGAAATTTTTAGAAACGGTTAGGAGTTTCGTTTAAAAATCGAATTATCTATGAAGACCAAACCATTTTATCGCATTAAAAAAAATCAAAACAAAAAAAATAATTTCCTTTTCATTTTAGACATCACCGACGGTCCAACACAATATACTGCTGAAGTCCTGACAACAAGCGCACTGAGCGTTATCGAACAAGCTCTCTGGGATCCAAGACCACATGAACGTTACGAACTGGCCGTACGAACCAGTAAATTCAATTTACATTTGCCATGTCGATCATCATTTCATTTCCGACCAGAAAACAAAACAGTCCAAAGGGTCTAAACGGACTCGTAATCGAACATTCGTCATCATCATCATTGCAATAGTCTTCGTCGTTGTCATCATCACTTTTTAATTTTTTCACACCGTATATTACTATGTACTTATTATTATTATTATGATTGGAAGTTATTTCGTTAAGGAATCAGAAACGAGAATTCTTATGATTTTGGGTGTTTTCATAGACCAAATGCAATTTTTAGCAATTTTTCACTTTATAGTCATCTACTAAGATTAAAAGCCTTTAAATTTTTTGTATTTGTTCTAAGTTTTGACTAAGCAAATTTTGAAAGGTCAGTCTTTTCTGATTAATAACTTTGCTCTAATTCTAAGTTCGGTAAAAATTATTTTAAATAAAAAACAGCTCTGTAAGGAAAATTTTTTAGAGACCTTAGTGTCAAAAATAGTTAAATCTATTTAAAAAAATTTTTCTTGAAGTAATTAAATTCTGGTTTCTGGTTACTATTATTTGCGAATCGAAATATTCATCTAACAAATATTTTCTCTTTAGCCATCAGAGATCCATCAAACTTAACAATCAAATATCTATTCTGCTTTAAAATCATTAATTTAAACATCAAAAAAACCTCACTCAGTTTTATGAAACCTACATCGTTTTCATGAGCCATAGCTTTAGCCTATTTTCAAGTCATTTCAACAAAACAGAAATCTCAGTGATTTCCATGAATCATTCGCGAAATTTCAGCATTTAATTAACACAATTTTATCATACGTGTTTAATGTAAACTTTCGACCCGTTAATCGAGATCAAATTTGTACATTTCGATTTGCAAATGGCCTTACTCCAGAAACTAACTCAAACATGTTAAAATCGTTAGAGTTGTACGGTTGCATCATATTCAGTAGATTCATTAACAAATGCATAATAATGCATCAACGAATAGTACCCTGAGTACCCTGGTGTATACACATACTATATAGAAAACACCCAAAAGAATAACTATTATAATTGTATGAATTTGAAGAAAACATTAAAACTGTTTAATTTTCGCTCTTTTATTAAGAGCATGCCGTATAATGTTTACGATACATCTTAATTATTTTTTCTGATTTTTTTGTTGTTTTTCTTTCGTCTCATTTCTTTTCTTTCGTATTTTTTCTGCATCGTCGAGAGTGCCTTTCATTTTATTTTCTACTCTATTTGTTATGTGTAATGTATGTAATTAAATATGATTAATTGTGTAAATATATAATTATTCGAGTCTAAGATGAAATATGTTTTATTATTTCGTTTCGAAAAATGAATTTCATGAAAGTGATGAGCATGATTTTAATGCGTTGGAATATCAAAGAAATCATTGTAAAAAGTTATGGAATCATTAACGTTAGATTCCATTTTTATTGATTTTATCGATGTTTGAATTTGTATTTCCCATAACTATGATATGGTCGGTATAGTTAGGATATAGTCCATGCAGAGCATGGGTTTCCTGTTTTGGATTTAGTGGAAAACCTGGACACCATACGACCCTTCAAGGAGAGGGCTGTCAAAATTGGTAAGCCTGTCGATATTTGGCGAAAGGCCTTCTTCATCATAAATAAAGAGATCCTGCCGGTCTTGGATGACTAAAAGGATATTATCAGATACGGACTTGAGATATTCGCCCTGCGGATCTACCGATCTATTTCGCCCGGGGAATGAAGGTACTTCAAGTTAGTCTTCACCACTCTAAAGCAGCATCAGCTGTCCTGCTGCTCTGCTTGTATAGGACAGGGAAGGAGCTAATATTAATCCAAGAACCATGGGTTGCTAGCAACGTGGGTTGCGAGTTAGGCAAAATGGATACAGACTACTAGGAACCACAAGTCTGCATTCTTGTTAAGAAAACCATTAATGTCCTTCTCCTTTATCAGTTCTGTGGCTGTTGCAGCGGAAATCGATCAAAGATCATGTTGGTTTGTTTCTTGCTAATGGGACACGATCATGGCACCAGCCATCTCTGCGACGTTGTCAAGGATATTGTGACTGAAGCCACAAGAATTGATATGCCACTTATTTTGGGCGCTGACTCTAGTCCTGAAAATGAAGTGTGGGCAATTCTAACCTAAATGGCCGATGTGAATCAGTTTTTCACTTCATCCTGACCCACAACCTACTCATCGTCAATGCTGGCAGTGAACCGACCTTCCTCACATCAATTCGAAGGGAGGTTATTGGTGCTACCCTGGACGACACAATCATCTCCTCCGTGACTGGAGGCTTTCACTGGAGAGTTCACTCAAGCAGATCAACTGAGCAGCGACGTGTAGTTCACCCACAGCCAGGGGGGTCCCAAGCCCCCATGGTGAAATATGGAAATCACCACCCTGCGGAGAGCTCAACAGAATTAAAAAGTCTATTGAATGTTCGCTGTATAAAGCGAATTTGAAAGCTTTTAAGCTCTCCGTACGCAAGACAAAGAGGTCCTCATAGAGATCTTTCTGTGGAAACGGGGAGAGTCTCAGTGAGACAAAACGCCTTCGTAAGATTTGAAGCAGGACACCGAAGTCTATGGGGTGCATAATGTACCTTGATGGCGTTTGGACTAGTTCGAGCGCGGACACTCTAAACGTTCTCATGGACTCACATTTTTCAGGCAATTATTTTACTCCTTTTAAAGCAGCGCCATAAACTTAGCAGGCCACCAGCTTAACACTGCCTTTTAGGATATCCAATTCTCATTTGAGGTGAGTTATTAGCTCACTCGAGGCGTTTTTTTGGGGGATATCCAGCAGTCCATCGAAGTAATGTTAGCATGGCTGAGATATAACGTGTATCTGGGCTTCTTGTATGTTTGTCATTTGCTGGCGGGAAATTAGAGTTGTGTTTATCTTTCAAGCAAGAAAAATTTCGCATGTTTAGCCAAAGGGCTGTCATTCAATATGTTTTAGCTCTGTCCTGCTGAAGACTTTGGAATGGAGCATTGACCATCAGATTAAAAAAAGGTGACCATGGTGATCTCGTAGTCACAGCATGCTTATACCAAAGGAAAGTCTGCTGAAACTGATCTTCATATCTTCATTGAGCAAATTGACAAATCTCTTGCTCTTAAGGAATATATGCTTGTCGCCCTCTTAGACGTTGAGGGTGCTTTTAACAACGTACCATCTGATGAACAACGTGAAGTCACTCTCGTTGCTGGATGATGTGCAGCTGATAGCTTTCATCGTGCAGCTTCTTAAGAATTGAGCGGTAATTTTTTCCTTCGTAAACGCTGACGTACGACGAGTGGTCAGCACGGCCACACCTCAAGGTGGAGTTCTCCCTCCTCTGTTGTGGACTATCACTGTAAACAATCTTTTACTAAGGCCGGACTATAAGCAATATGCGGACGACATAGCCATAGTAGTGTCGGAAAAGGTATAGAGCCTCTGTTGACCTGATCCAGAGGGCCAAATATTTGGGGCTAATCCTCGACTCGAAACTACTATGGAACGATAATATAGCAGAAAGAGCAGAGAACGCTTTCAGTGCACTTTACTGCTGCAAAGGAGACGCACTCCTGGTGACAGGAGCACTCTGCACCACCCTGCTAAGGAAGTTCTTGTGTCGTTTCATTGATTACCAACCAGGCTGTAAATCTTACCGCAAGCTAATCTTGCTGCTGTGAGCCTGCATTGTATTTATCTACTAGATTTCGAGTTTTCAGCTCGCATTCTTGGTAGGGATGAATGGCATGATGGTGCAACCATCGGCAGTGGGCTTATCCACGTGTAGGATGCTTCGCTTGAAGAGAGTTTTAAAAGTGCGAATAATGCTTCGATCCATCAGCTGGATCAGCGAAGTGGTGTTGGGAGGAAGGAATTTGATTCGCACACCATCGTAGGGCAATGTGCATGACCTTAAACTTGAGCCCATTCCACGCGAGATACAGCTTGACTTTGGGTATCAAGCCCTCGTGAAACCAATCGGATGACAGCTGCTTTGTGTTTCAGCGCTTGCCGTTCTGTATCCAATACACTAACAGCTGGTTCTTGTCTTTATACTTCAGAGTCCTAGCCTTTTTGGATCTTGTAAATAAGGGTGAAAATCTCTCATCATTGCCACACATAACGAGGTAATCAGTGGCCAGAACAGAAAGAGGATAGGATAGCCAATTTCTGAACAGCACACTCTGATTGACTTAGTTTCCCCACAGCCGACTTTTTTCACCCGAAAAGCACGATAGAATGGAGCCGTGAAAGTATAAGCGCGATATGGTAAGGGACAACTGCAGCAGATAAATTCAAGTCAACAAATTCACTATTGAATGTTCGTGTGCCAGCGAGAAAACGCACCAGTCGAAGGACCGAAAATGTCGCAGCCGTAAGTGCTTCAGTTCAAAATGAGCCAAACAGTTGATTCCACGCCATTAGCATAAATTGGGAATCTCTCAGACCAGATTGTGGTGAGTTTTGCGTAAAGATCTTGGCCTACATCCTTACAAGATCCCATTAACTCAATAACTGAAGCCTCTTCAAGCGTCGAAACTTCAGCGAAAAATAATCTTTAGCGATGATTTTGACTTAGTGGTTTTGTCAATGTGTTTGTGGACAGCGAAAAAACCACATATGCCTGAAAAGACTCGTTGCATCCAGAAAAAGTGACAGTGTGGTTTGGATTTCATACCGGAGGGGCCACAGGACCGTATTTTATGGTTGAAGAAAAACATGCTATGTTGGAAGATTTTTTTTTGGTCAGAATTGGGTGAACTTTATATCAATGATATGTGGTTCACAGATGGTACCACATGCCACTCAGCTTGATCTATTGAAGAGGAAGTTGAGTGAACGATTAATCTCGAAAAATGGTCCGGTCGTATGGCCACCTCGCCAATGCGATTTAACAACGTTGGATTTCATTTTATGCGCTTGCGTTAAGTCATTGGTTTATGCCAACAAACCAACAACGTTAGAGGAGCTCAGGAACTATATCTAGCACAAAATTGCCGACGTTCCGGCCGATATGTGTAGAAGAGTGGTGGCAAATTGGCGCCAAAAAATCATTGCTGCAATGGTGCTCGCGGTGGTCATATGACCGAAATTTTTTACATACTTAAGGTACTAGTACACTTTATAGATTTAAAAAAATCGATTTTTTTGTTATTGCATTTTTCGACTCAATATAACTTCAAAAATGACCTCCTGAAATATTTTTTCGAAATTTGACACTTTAATACATAAATATTGACTTTGAGCGCATGCGCGTTTTCGGCTCGTTGTAGGCTTTCGAGCTGCTGTCGGCCGTGTAGGATCTCTTTGATTCCCCTTCTCTAAAATACCGGTTTCTCCTACATAAATTATAATTGCGGCTTTCTTACATGTGCTCAGTGGTTATTTAGACTTCTATAAATCAACTGCCTGCTATTGAAAAATGCCTCCGAAAGATCAATATCGTAAAGGAAGTAAAAGTTCGAAAATGAAAATAAGCAGATCTGCTAGAAGATCTCACAAATATCAAGACAGCCAACACAAATTGGAGTAAAATACTTCATTCACCAGTACATCTGGAGCAATGGAAGTGCAGGCAATGACAGAAATTTTTAAAAATTCTATAAACCTACATAACGCCAAATATGCCTATTTTATAGGCGATTCGAAGACCTTTTGAAGTATTTCAAATGCCAAATCATATGGAGATTTTGTAATTCAAAAACTTGGAAAACGAATGTTCGGCACCTAAAAGAGGCAAAAAAAAACCTTAACTGAACTGCGTAAGCTTTGGAGAGCCGAGGAAAAAAAAACAGCAAGAAATGGAAAAAGCAGAAAATAAATCGACGCCAACAAGCAGACGTTAGAGGAGCAAACTAGAAAAAGAACAGCCTGCGCCTCCAAAAATTACAAATTTAATCGGTAAAATTATGAAAAAATTGTCGACCAACTACTCCTTAGCTATTCAGCGAAATCCATATTTCTCTCGATGTGAAAAATGAAATATGGGTCGGATTTTATCATTTAATTTCAACCGATGCTGTACCGCGGCACGAGTATTGCAATCCAGAGTGATGCAAATATCTAAAAGCGCATGCAGATAGCGTTCTTTATAAACATAAACCGGCTCTATGTCCAGAGGTGCAGGAGTACGTAAAACCTGTGCTCGAAAAGCTAACGGATGAATAATTATTGATACGTTGCTTGGGAAAAAATACACAGAACAACAACGAGTGTTATAATAAAACACTGTGGGCAATTGTTCCTAAGCATACATTCGTTGGAGAGGATGTCGTGGAATTGGGGGTCCAAATTTTACTGTCCATATTCAACGAAGGAAGAATGACATTATTGGAAATTATGGAATTAATGGGCTGCACCATTGGATCAGCTTTTTATGAATATGCGCGGTCGAAGGACGCGGAAAGAATTGCAATGGCCGAGAAAGCCAGCAAAGATGCAGCAAAGGAAGGGCGTTTAGCGAGAAAAGAAGCTCAATAACAGGAAGAGCAGGCTTTTATTGATGATGGTGTACTATTTTATGGTCCAGGCACAGCAGATTAACCGATTGTAAATGCTTAAATTCGATTTTTCAAAACTTATAAATAAAGAAAATGAAAAAAAAACTTTAAACACTTTTTTTTCGAAACAATGTTTTATAAAACGGCGGACAGATAATATCCGGATTCACTGAACCTATTTTCAAAAACTTTAATGCGTTTTATTTGTTAGAGTATCTTACATACTAATTTACCAGAATATGACAAAGAAAATCTAAAACAAATTTTTGGCCTTAAAAAACTAAGAAAAAAAGGTTTGATTTTTGACATTTTTTTTCACAAGTCCGCCATTGTTTTTTTTAATTTATGGTTTTTTAAAACCCGTGGTAAATTACGATGTAGGAGACCTTAGTTTTTAAAACCCTGTTGAAATTTTTTGTTTCAAACTTACCAATCCATAGATTATCTGTCCGCCGTGGTGTAACAATTTTTTCAGAAGATGATTTCAGCGCCCTTTATAAAAGGGGAAAATAAATAATCCAGTAGAAAAAATTGCTTTTGTATTTTTCAAACATCGAATAATGTTATAAAAAAATATTCATGTTAATATTTAAGAAAATGTCTGAGAAAATATTTCTTGAAAAATGGTCAGATTTTTCCCTTCTAAAGTGAACTAGTACCTTATATGTTATCAGTTCTATATTTAGAATGAGTTTCAACCAGATATTTCGTAGTGTTTTATTTAAATACAAAATTATAAAGTCCTCGTTGAAAAATCATGTATTGTATAATCCTCTAGACCAAAATCGTTTAGACCCAAATATTTCGGAGAATCCTTCTAAACGATTTCGGTCGAGACGAGCGATCTAGTAAGAAATAAGCACGTTTACCAAAATATTCCGGGACATCGTCTTCTGTTGACAAAATCGTGGCGCAATTCGTATACCTAAATTGCCTAAACCACCATTAGGCTGAGTCAGTGTAGCACAATTAAATTAAAATATACCCATTTACGAGGATATTTTCAATTCCCGTCATCAATAAGTTCTACTTACTATTTTTTTTCTTCACTATTTACACAAACGTAACACTATTAACCACTTGTTTCTTTTTGCTGGATTCATAAAATTACACGCAAAATAATTATATGTACCTGTTAGTTAGGAGAACGAGATAGTTATTTGGATTAAATCGGTAAGGGTTCAATAAACAATCTTTCACAATTTTTTTTTCTAAAAACTATAAAATATATTGCATAAGTAACAATTGTTCAGTACATATTCATATCATCGTAATTCTAATGGAATATTTAACATATTTTGAAGAAATTAAATTCTACGTATTAATAAGAAATTAGCAAGCTACAGTTGCAGTTTCTATAAGTAAAAATTGTATTAGCTGTCGTTAGTTTGGAATAGCACTAACTGAACTTGTGAGAAATAAAGTGATTTAAAACTGCCACAAGTTAAATATATAACCTGTCGCAAACTATTATTTCAAAACAATAAACAATAGATTGTATATTGAAAAACAGCATATTCAAACATTTTGAGATTTATGGCTTTTGTTCATCACATGATATGACCGATTTTAAGACAGGTTACAATTAGCAGGCTGTCACCAATGCAACATGAAAAATATATAATCACAGCTCCATAAACATTGCCTTGCCTGCTCTTCTTGCCAGGCAGCTCAGCTGCAATGGCTCTGGCAGAGTAAGCCTTAATACTAGCAGCGCGATTTTTTTATAGCCACAAAATTTAAACAACAGCACACACACACACAAATGGAAGAAAGTTGGCCATCCCTAGCTCCGACGCCAGCTGGATGGTTCTCTATTCTGTCGTCTACTCCATAATTGTTAACTTTTTATTAAATAAAAAAACGCCGCACACTGGGCTGAATCCCGATTCTAGTTGGACAAAAGTCAAAAAATCAATGTCAAAATGTAAGGTTTTTAGGTAAAGAAAATGTTTCTCAAGGCTTCGGTAAACCTTATTCCACAAAAAAATTGTTATTATAGCAGACAATCGTGTGTAAGAAGTTACTGTGAAAACGGTCGAATGCAAGCAGAGCTTGAGACGCTCTCGCGGTTCATTAATGTGACTTTTTTTTATATTAACTGCTCGGTGACATGCTTGTTTATTTTCGATTGAGTGTTAATCTAGCCTGTATAGATACCATTTAAGAAAAAGTTTCAAGCACTGAAAACGTCCGATTGAAGAAGGTAAGTTCATACCATTACCACAGCATATAGACTAATAAATAGCACTCCTATATGCAAAAGCAAGAAAAGCATATTACGGCCCTGATACAAAATGTGAACGCATGCCTAAAAAGAGCCAAAACCAAATAAGTTCACTTTATCATATGCGAAAGTGAGAGAAGCATATTCTCGGCCCTGACAATCGACCAATGAGAGGTGAGATCCCATCAAGAAATAATAAACACAGCGAACATTCGCTGCCAACAGCCTACATTAAGTGCGTTTTATTTTACATCCAGAGTAGTGCAGGATATCGATTTGCACGCGAAACAACAACGTCGAAAGTACGAACACTTGTGAATTCAGTGGAGTTCGTACTCGTGCTCTCTGTGGAATGTATTTCGAAAAGTCATGTCAACTGGAATAGTTGGAATTTTCGAAAATTTACATGTCACCCTGGCAACCAGGATAAATAGTCATACATTTGAAAACGGTTATATATACATAATACAGTTCACATTTTGAAATGACAACTGTCTAATAGAAATAAACTTGCATGCTGCTCTGGATTGTTTTTTTCATGCAAGCAGGATACCTCCTCCACTCTAGATGAAAAAAAACGCAGCTATTGTCGTTAGTGGATGGCATAAACGTAACAGAGATGTTCTTTTTATTCTCCAAACAGTATCGGAAATAGTATTCCGCGTCAACTATCTTATTGCCGACCATTTTAATACACAGACTAGGTTTTAAGAAAATTAATAGGCGTGTTTTTTTGCTCCGATACAGAACAGAATATAACTATGCCGCAACAACAACGATCTAGTATAAAACAGCAGTGCATTTGCTAAGACTGACTTAGGTTGCTGTATTTGCTGTGGTAGCTGTGGCAGCTGAAAAAAGGGAGAAAATAACGGATGTACACTACCACAATCGATAGAAAATAGAAAAAGAACTAACAGAAAATTACTTCTTTTAACTTTCTACAAATTATGAGGGTTTTTTCTAATTTCCTAACTACCAAAACATTCAACATAACCATGAAACACCCAAAGCCACCTCACAGCAAAAAAGACAACTTCTCATGAGCTTTTCTTTTTTCTGTAAGCACATTCTATAGTTCAGCACGTGAGCTACAAATGAGGAATAGAATGCCTGTACTAGTGAATTCACTGGTACAGGAGTGTTGATGTTTCCAATGCGTATACTCTATTCTCTGCTGGATAGAGGAGCAAAATAACACGCCTAATATTGCATTAAACGCCAATCGTTAAAAAGGTGCTTTTGCAAAGTATATGTATATTGCCTAGTGGGAATGAAAGAACGTATCTTATCGTAGCCATAGCATAAGAACTAATATTTACCTGATGGAAGAGATTGGCAGAGAGTGAAGGATTTACCATCAGCAGGCACCTAAGAAGAACCAAAACCAAAATAAGTTCACTTTATCATATGCCAAAGTGAGAAAAGCATGCTCTCAAACGACAAGTGAGAATGTTTATATCCGTGGTAGCTGATAGGTGAGAGTGTGTTGGCGTGCGTATAATCTCATCAAGAAACAGTAAGCACAGCGAACATTCGCTGGCAACAAACATAATTCTTGTTACGCCAGTGCGTAGGGCAGATCAATTTGTACAATGGACAAGTTTTTTTTAACGGTAATAGAAATTGAAATTGAATTGAATGTAACTATATGAATGAATTGTGAATATAATTGTAGGGAATGAATTGTAATAAGATTGTAGGAAAATTGTAATTATAAGGGTGTTGGTGTCGCGACGGACTTGGACTCCCCGGTGATGAAGCCGAGCACTCCCCGCCAAGCCAAGCCCTCGCCGTCGATGTATAGGAGACGATCGGCGAGCACCTGACCCGGAAGCGAGCAACCCACAGCGCAGCTAAGGGGCCAAGCAGAAATCACGGCAGCCGACAGCCATCCCCAGCCGAATATCACTGAGCGATCTAACTTACCTACATGTCTTGTTATAAAATAAAACTATGCGCGAATGTAGCAGCCTTTTGATTCTGACAGGAATACGGAATACGCTCGTAGCAATTCGGCTCGCTGCTGCTAGTAATCTATTTTCAAGGTTGGTTCGGAGTGGAGCCGGGCGCTACAATGTCCAGGTGGAAGCAGCTAAACCGAAACCTTTGCTCATAAATGATTTTCAATGTTCAGTTGACGAAATTGAAAAAGAAATTGAGAAAACCGAAGAGGACTCACCGAACTATGATCCTCCCGGGTTTGGGATTGGACACCAAGCATGAAACCAATTCGAATGCTAAATCGCCTTGACCTACAAACAATACCGACGACAATGTTAGCTGCTCTTCATTGAGTAACTTGATAAGCGAACATCAGAAGCTACCAAAATTGAAATTAAATGTCTCTTTGGCATCTGATCCCGCTCTTCAACCAGATGCACTGGATCTACGACTTGAAAATAGAGATGCGGCACCTGATAAACAGATATATGATGATACACCAAATCCTGATGTAATTCAAAGGGAACGACAAGGATGAAGATGAAACGTCAACACTCATCATAGTAGTGAAAATCTCAAGTGGCGAAGCACCTACAAAGTCAATAAAACTGGAATGACAAATCGAGTCATATCGCTTGTCAACGAAATGTCAGAGGGCGATCGAACCGCCACCAAGCGGCGAAAGAAAAGTACTAAAAGTACTAAGGGCGCGTTCCGATCGCTGCCACTGCGGGAAAATGCACTTTCGGATGCGCGTGCAATGGGCCAATGCACCCGCCAGCATATTCCCAATAGCGCTTGGCCGGCAACGGAATTTGAAATACCGGTGAAGCGGTACGTAGATTGCGAAGCGAGGCCCTGTGGAAATTGGCCGGGGTTGAGTCTTTCTATTTCGTTGGCGACGACGGTAAGGAAAAGATCACAGCAATATACGAGCAGCAATTAATTGGAGATTTTTGTTACATATTGCGAACGGCCACGACACGGCGCCGGTGATAGGAATTTAAAATATTCGAGACTGGATTGAGCGGGAAGGCGACCTGTGGCAGAAAGGAAAATAAAACCTGAAAAATCCACGTACGTCGAAATTGGGCAAGCTTCTCCTGAACCCGCGTGTGTTACATCGAGTACGAGCGGTTGCCGGTGATCGAGAACGACCACGACGAACAGCGCGCGCAAGGGCGAGACAGACATCCAGGCGGCCACACGGGGAGTCCCCATTTTGGTGAAGCACGACAACGAGGCAGATTCGACGTAATAGTACGAGTCAGGTATTTAGTTATTAGTCCAGGTATTTAGTTATTATACTGTAGTTGTAAGGTCGGTAGTCTCTCGATAATTTGTGAAAACTTAAGATTAGCGAATCGCGGCGCCGGTGATAGGGATTTTTAGTTGTTAATGTGTAAGATTGAGTCAATACAAGTGTAAAACCGTGTAACACTGGTGTGATTTTTCTTCATTCGCGAGTTGAAGTGGCAGTCGTCGCGGCCTTCTCGCTTCGAAGCGACGACACTGAGGCAGATTCCGATAACGAAGCGAGTGGCGCCCACTCACGACCCGTCTCGTGAGCTAAAGCCGCCGGAATCTGCCGCCCTTGCATCCCAGTTGGGGAATGAAGGGTTTCGACCGGGTCGGAAAAAGACTCGCGTAATATTCTCTGTATTGGGTTGCATAAAAGTGTCGGAGATATTCCTTTTACTCGCCAAATGGTATCAAAAGTAGTATTCCGCGTTAACTATCTTATCACTTACCATTTTAATGCTCAGAATAGGTTTTTACAGAAAATCAATATTAGGCGTGTTTTTTTGCTCCTCTATCCAGTAGAGAATAGGATATACGCATTGGAAACAACAACACTCCTGCACCAGTGACTTCACTAGTACAGAAATTGTATTCGTCATAGGTAGTTCACGTGTTGAAGTATAGAATGTGCTGATAGAAAAAAGAAAAGCTCATACGAAGTTGTCTTTTTTTCTGTGAGATGGCTTTGGTTTTTTGAAGGTTAAGTTGAATGTTTTGGTAGTTAGTAAATTAAAAAAGGTCTCATAATGTGTAGAAAGTTAAAAGAGATAATTTTCTGTTAGTCCTTTTGCTATTTTCTATCGATTGTGGTAGTGTATATTCGTTATTTTCTCCCTTTATTTTGAGCTGTTGAGTGGTACCACAGCAAATACAGCAACCTATGTCAGTCTTAGCGAAAGCATCAGCTGTTTTGTGATGGATCGTTTTTTTTGCGTCATTGTTCTATTCTGTTCTGTATCGGAGCAAAAAAAACACGCCTATTGCATAAATTGCGATTCGTTAAAATAGTCTCTTAAGGGGTTACCCCCACTTGTAACTTTGAAGTTTTTCGTTTTTTTTAAGTACAACTATCTGAGAAGACGTCCTTCAAATTTCAAGTCGATCCAAACACAATTAACCGAGATATGAGCGTTGAAAGAGAAGAGACTGTTGCTTATACAACCGTTACTTATACTTATAAACGCGTTTTTCTCGAAATGACATATTTGAAGTCGGTGACCAAAATTACTCGAAAACTACTGAACCGTTCTTTTTGAAACTTAGCAGGCTTATTTAATACATAAAAATGTAGTGTTTGATCGTTCGATTTTTTTTTAATAGAAAATGGCCGTTTTATAGCCAAAAGACGATCATTTTTTTAAGTGAAAATCGAAATATTAACTTTGACTGTCCGCCATTTTGTGAAATATGAATATTCTTTTAAATCCTTCGATCAAACACTAGTTTATACTTTTATTTAACTAAGTCCATCGCTATTTTTTGTTTCAGATGATTCAGTTCGACACAATTTTGGTCACCGCAAAAGGTGAAAATTAAAATTCCATTGTTTTGACGGCCATTTATAATTAAATCATGTAATATTTTTCAATAAAAAAATTACTGAAAGGTGTTCAAAGTATGTACTTTAAGAAAATATAACAGTCGTTTAAAAACATTTCGTAGTTTTGTCAAAAAAAATTAATGAAAATGGCCTATTTTATTGCGCTACAAGTAGGGGTAACCCTTTAAGCAAAGCATATGTATATTGCCTAGTGGAAATGAGAAACGTATCTGATCGTATAAAAGGGGAGTGTCTTATCTTGGCGGGGTACTTTCTGTCTTTTTTCGCCTTCGATATTCCTATCTACTTCTCGCAATCAGTGGGGAAATATCGCAAATTGTATCGCAATTCACGTTCTTTCCGAGCTATATATAGTACTTAAGCTATGTAGTAGCATTGCCAGAGCATATAGGCAAAAACGACTTCATAGCTATATGCCATACCTACCATTTGAAAACATGATTTAATGCTGCCTCATTTCAACAAAATATGCGCTTTAGGCTAGAGTATTCTAAAAATGTAAATTGTAAAGGCAAATGGAATTAAGTGAGCTTAAATTGACTTAGGTGGATGTTCGAGTACATAGAAACCAATTGGCTTGACCATAATGCACTACTACAAAAGTTGGTCGGTTTCGTCAAGTTGCGTTCAATTCAAGCCACTTAAGTGAAATACGAATAGGATCGTACATCACTTAAGTCAAATTTGACATCGCCAAAACATCGCCTATAAAAATTGTTTGCAATTCGAACCGCCGAAAAATTTTAACGTACAGGATTGTGTTCAATATTCTTGCTATCGCAGCTCTGGCTGTCCAATGTCACGAAATAGCTATGACTGAACTGACATACTGTTCAAACGTCACTTTGGATAAGAAATGGAAATGAAAAGCGGTTTTCGCGCTTGCTATCATAAACTAAATGCGGGCTTTTGAACACATCAACTCAACTCGAGTTTTAAGTAGGCTTTTACACAGCACAACTCATCTCGAGTTTTTAGAAGGCGGGTGTAAAACACAACAGGCCGGGTACGCTGAATCGTGTACCATGATATTTTCAACGTTTCTTTTTTACTCTTTTTCACAGATATGGTGTCAAAAGCCAGGAATACGTGAAATGTTTTGAATGCGTTTGGAAAATTTTAATGTTTTTTCTGCAGCTGTATACTGAAAACTCGGAAATTTCATGCCGAATTTACATTCTCGCCGAGGAATGCCAAATGTAGACAAGGTCTGTGTGTAAATGGTCTCCATGTCTATTCTCGGCTGTTTTTTTCATGGCAAGCACGCGTGCGTAAATGGCTTGCTCGTCGGCTCTTGTTTGTTTTATGAAGGGATAATGATCCTTTTATTGCTGTACCTGAGTGTTCATGACCGTCTCGTCGTAGCTCGAAGCGAAGTCGGTTTTATGCATCGAGTCAAAGGGATTCGAAAGGGTAGCATGTGCTCATTTAATTTTTTGAATTTTTCGCTGGGACTTCAAACATGTGCTTGCGTGTCCCAGATTGAAATAACTCAACGCACACCAGGCAGTTGCAATAGCCACAGCCCGTACCTCAGTCATCGTTCACTGCACAGAACAAAACAATGGAAAAAAACAGCTCACAACTGTCGGAAGGTGCATGGTGCATGGTGTATGGTGCGTGTTGCATGGTGCAATATCCTAAGTAAACAATTCACCCTATGTCTTGCTGAGTCTTGCCCACAAAACGTTTGCCATATATGTAAACCGGGCATCATACAATTTCCAAAATGCAAGGCAAGTGTTTAGCTGATCCAAGTAAACACAAAGATTAAAGTTAAAAAAAAATGAAGAAATTTGTTATTGAGTTGTGCTGTGTAAAAACCGACCTACGTAGCAGTTCTTGGCTGTCCAATAACCATAGCTAGACATGGGTAACGCAGCAAATTTTGAAGCGCTGATACACTGATACCGGCGCCAGCAGTGGTATCAGCGCACTGCTCTGATACCATTGGGCTATGATACCATGATCTTACATACGGCGCTGGCAGCATTGCGCTGATACCATGACGCTATGATTCACTCAAAAAGACATGATTGAAAAAGTTTGTATGGAACGAGAGCAACCCACATTTGAACTTACTAATTTTCCGATATAAAATACCCTAAAATACCCAGGCTATAGTATGTACCCATTCAGGTATCTTTCCAAACGTGCGTACGCGTAGGTATATTGCTTTGCATCAAACAGACTTGAGATAAGTATACTCAACTCATATCTTTGCGCCGCGCCGTAGCATAGCGCCAAGCCAAATGGTGTTGGCATTGCAAAGCGGCAGCGCCAACACCATTGATACCGAAGTGCGTTACTGAGCTACTAATACCGAAGTGCGTTACTGAGCTACTAATACCGAAGTGCGTTACTGCGCTACTGCTACCGACAATCGGTATCAGCGCAGTGTTATCATGGCTAGTGCTTCAACGCAATTGCGCGGCGCAGCGCTGCGTTACCCATGTCTAACCATAGCTGCTTCACGTAGCTACTGCGAATTTAGACACTTGCTAAAGTGATGCTATTCTAAGCTTTTCGAGCAGCTATAGCATGCACATTGAACACACCCCTGATCGCTATTGGTCTCATGTAAGGCCAATGACAGACACTTCGGTTCCACCGAAGCGTTTAACGCTTCGGTTGACACACACAGCGGTTTTCAGAAGCGTTTATCGAGTCGGTTCAGTCACAAATTATGTCAGAGTATCATATAGATGCTTGTGAAAAAAGTAGTCGTGTATACATACATACTATATGTTTATATATGTATATACATTTATATAAATTGGCTCACAGCTTATTTGATACAGTGACTATTTAAAAATGCAAATCACTGTAACTTTGAAATAAAGAACCCTGTCCAAAAAATTTAAACGTATTTGACTAGATGCATGATCAAATTTTCTAGCAATATTCCTCGGCATCTCGCAAAAGAGAAATACCACTGGCGCAGAAAAATTGCAGCTCACAGCTTATTTGATACAGACACTTCAATGCGAATAAACTTCTTTTTCGCGCCGTTAATCTGTGTTGTTTTTGTTTCTTGAATTTTTGATTGTGTTTAGACATTGGCTTAGGTAATTTTTAGCAAGATCTTGTAAGCTGAAGTGTCAAAATGAGCCAAAATTGTAAAATGGGTCATCGCACCACAATTGAACAGCGCGAATTGGTATTAAACCACTTTAAAAAGGGACAAAGTGTTCGAAAAATTGTTGAAAGTGTGAATTTGAGTGTCTCTACAGTGCAGCACATAATTGAGCTTCGTACACGAAAATCGGGTAGAAAATATGAGGAGAAATGTGCCAAACAATATTTTCACCGTATCCGACGAACGATACATTGTAAGGAAAGTGAAAGCAAACACGAAGTTTTCCGCTCCAAAATTGGTTACTGAGGTTCATCGTGAATTAAGGAAGTCATGTAGTGCTGAAACCGTCCAGCGAGTGCTTCGCGATCATGATTTCAACGGGCGAGTAGCTCGTAGGAAGCCATTCATTTCCAAAAAAAATACAATAAGCCGATTTGAAGAGCATGTGGGAAAGCCATCCGCGTTCTGGAATACGGTTATTTTTGCGGACAAGTCCAAGTTTAACATTTTTGGCTCCGACGGAATGTCATATGTCTGGCGCAAAGCAAACACTGAGCTAAACAAGGAGAACCTTAAAGCTACTGTGAAGCATGGTGGTAGCAATGTGATAGTGTGAGCCTGCATGTCCGCAGCCGGAGTCAGAAATTTAAAGTTTATTGAGGAAACAAGTGGTCACACCAGTCAAGTATGCACTGTGTGCTGGTGTCTGATGAGAATCAGTGCATGCTTTCGAAACCACTTTGTCAAATAAAAATTTTCAAGATAAATAAATTTTTTTTCAATTTTAATCATCCCGCAAAAACAATTCAACATGTAATGGTCCGGTAATGCTTCCACGCATTACGCGAAATGCTTACCGAATATATCCTTAAGCATTATTTTTCCCGTTGGGTACTTTTACACTCGTTCCGGTAAGTCCATTATGGGTAAATTAACCAACCGATACCAATTGAGTGAACTTTTCGTTCATTTTCAGCGTTCACTTAAGTCAATTTAAGTCTATTATAAGGTCTGTTCGCGTACTGTGTAGCATTTTCCAAAACAAAAATATATTCAATTCTCCCAACAAATATTTTGGTCGAAATGGTCTCGCCCGCGGACTGCCCCGAAATGGCCGAGATGGTTTTGCCCGTATGCGACCGATCGAAAACATGAGATTCGATGCGTTGCCGAGGAAAGAAAACCACGCAGAGTCAGTGGGTTCGGGTCTGTTGCTGGAGAAGCATACAGTTTGTGATGATTCTGTTGATGGCGAGATGTACGCTGTGTGTGTGATCATGTCGTGCCAGTGTTAATTCAGTGAAAACTCTATGGACGACATCGTTCAAAGTTCAGGTCTAGTTCTTGGGTTTCCGGATCGATTTGTGACCACCTTGATTTGTGTTAGGAGTGTTGCGAGTGAAAAACAATTTTCAGTTTTTTCTTCACACCATGTGCAAACGGTGATAATCGCAGTGTGGCTGAAAAGTGGTTCTGGTTGTGCAATGACCATCCACCTTTAATTGTTGAGAAATTCCGCAACAAGTGTGTCATGAAATTCTGGTGTTGTCTCGTCCAGTGAAGTCTTGCAGAAATGTCCATCTACGATCATTTTTCCGTCGCTGTTTCCCAATTAAATTGAAAGTATCTGAAACTGTACCGCGAGTGCTTCTCATCTTTTGAATCTAGTTTGATAAATGAGAATCTAATTGATTGCTAAGCTTTGGTGCGATTATTCAGTGTTTTTGCGCAAAACTGAAAAATAAATTAGTGAAAATACGCACACTTGAGTGCTAGTGCCGGATAAACAAGTAAATCCTGTTGGGAAGCTTATCCGAAGGGTTTTCGCTTGCTAAGGTGAACACTAAAATCTGTCCAGCTGTGAGGGTGCAGAGTTGTGTGAGTACACTTCCCCTAACGGCGAACCAAGCGCCAATTAGATGTCCATGTAAGTCATTCGAAATTTTTTTATATATTGTATAGATGCCACAGTGGGCGGTGTGGACGCCGGCAAATCGTTAGACACACAAGTCAATAGATTCGTAGAATATGGCTGGCACGGATGCAGATCGTGGGATATGGTTCAGGTCTATCAAAGCCTTTCGCCATCTGAAAGACAGCGAATCGAACGTATCGAAATGCTGGATGAGGCTGAACTGCTGACACAAATATTTCAGTATTGCTGTCGGGTGATAGCCTGGGTCGGTTAACTGTTTCAGGATATTGAAACAACTGTGGAAAAACGAAGTGTACAACTCAGAAATGAACTCCACTAGTGCAACAAGTTCAAAATGGCTCTTATTCGATGATTTGCGCGCAAAGCAAGCAACAGTAGGCAGAACTTGTAATTAAGTAAGGACAAATGTTTATTGGAAAAATAAATACAGTCGTGTTCAAAACATTGAAATAACTAAAATATCATATGAATCTTTGAAACATATATAGTGAATAACGAAATACCTGTGTATGGAAAATTGTAGCCCGTTGGATTAGATGTTTCTTTGATTTTCAGTAGAGCAAAATGGAAGTGTTCAGCAATCAATATTACATAGAAGAAAACTTTTAATAGGGTTCATAAATAATGTTACTTATGACAGTGTGACAGCATTGTTTATCTCCCAACAACCAAAAGAAGAAAAAAAAAAAAAAAAAAAAGGGAAACACAGGAAAATTTATTGTCAATATAAAAGTATTTGTATTCTCGATTTAATCGTACTAATAGTGGCTTTTCTTTGAAATTATTATATTTAATGCCAGATCCTAAGCAAAAATTCTAGAATTTGCAGAATCAAAGCGCTATCTTCAACAGTATACTGCAAGCATGCGGAAACCACTTGAATCGTGCCACGACTTTTTAGCTCTGAACGAAAATGAAACATTATCAATAAAGTTCATAAATATATTAACGACTAAGTTGTATCCATAGACTCTTATTTCATAAGCAAATTCAACGATTACTATGAATCATAAATATGATATTAATATTGGTGAATGTCAACACAACATAAATATATACCATATTTATACTATTCAGACTATTACTAATAGTAAGAGAGGATGATTTCAGTAATTGACTTTAAAAGCTTTCAATCTTCAAAAATCAGAGAAAAACTTTAGGGAAATTTCAAAGTGATCACTATGATCAATCAACATACGATATATGAGAAATCATCAACACTATTAAATGTGAGATTTAAATAAATCATTGTATTGAATATTTGAAAAGCATTTCAAACAAACAAAGGTATTAAATCATTAAATCGAAGGAATGATTTGGCCGAAGTGAAGCTTATAGCGTATTTGAGTTTTTGTTATTGATAATTGTTTATTAACTCAAATAGAAAATGTATTAAGCTGTATTTAACTATGCAAATTTATTTGGAGTGTAGACCCTGTAGAGTAACTTTACTAATAATATGTAAAAAGATTCTTATTTTCTAAAAAGAAAAAAAAAAAAAAAAAAATTACTTAATTACAAAAAAAGTACTAATAATGAATACTTAAAGTAAAACACCATTGGCCTTCTTATTGGGCGAAAGCCTAGGAGGACTTTCTTTTTGCAGGTTCGCGAGGACCTGGCTGGCCAATGACAGTGTTTTCTTGATTTTACAGCATTTTCAGCTCTATAAAGGGAGGGACATTGGCCTTTGTAGTTACAGTTTGTTTGATATTTCAAGGCCAATGTCAGAGGGTGGAGAACCCCAGACCATCGGGGTCAGGGCTCCGCCACCATCGGGAGCCCGGGGCAGTCAGCCTCACCCGGGTTCCTCTGAAGAGAGAGGCAGCGTTTCTTCCTTTTTCCCGTTTTAGAATTTTCAAGTTTTGGCTCCGTGTTTTGTCACGAGCACTGGGTCTGCTTAGTCAGCCCATGTTGCAGAGCCATGGGTGGTTTCCTGTACGGAACGATGCCCCTTTTTGGTCCTTGAGTATTTTATATACTAGTTTGCGGCTACATTATAATACGGATGAATTATAAGTAGCATCCCCATTTTAAGAGAGCCAACCGACTCTATTGTTTTAAAGAACCCACCCCAGCCGCAGCGAGCTAGCAAAGCGGCACCCCAGCATCCGTCGGGGTTGGTTGAAGGGTACTCCGCTCATGCGGACGAGGGGCCTTCACGGCCATTTCTAGGGTACCCTGCTCTCGGGGCAATTCTTTTTTTTTAATCGAATTTGCCTCTTGAATGGCAGTAGCCATTCCACTTTTTGACCCTTAGCACTCTTGGTTCTGGACTTTGGTCTGGTTCTGAGTTGTGCTAAGGACCTCTAAAATTTACAATTCGCTACAACTGCAGCGAACTGCAGCAGTAACAGAATTTGGCAGCTGGATTATTTTTGAGGTGGGGAAACAATTGTCAATTGTCGGCGGTTAAATTTTGAAACATACTCTAGTAGACAGTTTGTAGATGAAATAGAATTCTGAAAGGAAGACGCGTTTTCTTTATTTGCTGGTGATTACGAATCATCAAGTGATGATGTTGTTCTGCCGTAAATACATGCAAATTTCCCGTAAATGTTCTAATCACTGTTGCAAATCATGAGAAGAGAATTATTATCGAATGATTGTTCCCATTTATAGGGAGTGCGAGTTTCAAGTGCACTAAGACTAATCCGCGAGGTTCTTCAATGTCTCAAAACGTGATTTGAAGGGAATCAAGTGTTTTTGAGCTATTGAGTCAATATATATAATGTGTATGTGATTGAAACTAGAAAAAAACATTATTAATACTGAAACCAGTTTTATCTTTAAGTACTTTTCCTAGTTTGAAAAATAAATTAAAAAAAACTGTGGCAAAATCTCATAACATGGACAGAGCCCAAATTGGTAAAGCTCGACTACTTGCTCCCCATAGCCGTTAGGCAATTTTACCGGTTGAAGTCCAGCTGGTATTTTTGTGGTTCTGTGTTTGTTTGTTTATGTTCATTGTGCTGTCTTCTCGTGTATTTTTTGTACGTTTTTGTTAGTTATTCTTCAATTTTTGAACCCTGCTTGTCCTCTGGTGGTAGCAGGGGCAAAAACTTGATGAAGAAAACTCAAAAGCATACAGAAACTAGTCGAGAAGACCACACGATGATGATGATAAACAACCAAACAAGCAAAAAACAGCCTCATAAACAAACACGCAACGATAAAAACACAAACATATCAACTGAACGTCTATCGGTAAAATTGGGTAACGGCTATGGGGGCACGAAGTCGAGTTTAGCCCATTTTCGATATCCATAACAATCCTTTCTTTTGCAGTCGGGGCAGTTATCAGATGAATTCCTTTAATAGATGTTGTTGTATAGTAAGATAATTATATGGAATTGTATACGAAGCACATATCTATATACATATACATACACATAAATATCTTTCTATACAACAGGATTTATTACTGTAACTCAAAATTGACCGCCTGCAAAGAAAAAAAAACACTCTAGCGAACCGCTAGAAACACTAATGTTCGAAGAACAGTAGAAGAATCGTACAAATTTTCAGTGCATATTCTACCACACGAGCTGCTTATTACAGCCAAACTGTTTCAAACGCCACGTTTTCCTTTGGTCTCACGAATGCATTATAACTCATATGGTGGAAAGGTTTCAGATATTACCAATGGCATGAATTTCAAACTTTATGAGAACAAAACACTTGTTAATTATATTCATAATCAGCTGCTTATTTCACAAAACTTTGAAAGCAGCATCTCATATAACATCAATGAAGAAAATGCTCAGTGCCTGCAGCTTTATAACTGAAGTTGGTGTTTGGGGCTGCGATCCGAAAAATTTGTAGAACATGGGAATTTATTTTCATTGTAAAATTTTCCGGTATGAATACTAACTGTAAGCATTTATTGATACAAAAATAGCACAACCGACTTGTGCTGGCAACCTTTTGCCAGTATCAAAGCCAAAAATATATCACATCTGCTTCACGTTGAAATTAACCTACCCTGCGAATTTCGTCTCGATCCGATGACTGCAATCGAAGTTATAGGAGTATAAAGAAATTTAGGGTTACCAGCCGCAAAATTTTTCAAATAATCGAAAACTTAATATTTGCTGTTTATTGTTACTACAAAATCATTACCATTTGAAAATTTTACGATCAAATCGCTTAATAAAGATATTGCAAATAAACACAAAACCAACAATAGCTGGCAACCATATTGTGGCTTTTCAACCAGATTCGGCCTGAATAATGCCTATAATAGGTTCCATTAATTGTATGATATTCGTTTTGATTTCATGACTGCACTGGAAGTTATAAGACAACAAGCTTTATTTTCCTGAGTGAATTTTCAAAACCAAAGACACAAAAATTACCATAGCTGGCAGCACCAATCGAATTTTTTAAGCTACTGTGTCAATTTCATGAAAATCTGGTAACTGAATCAGAATTCATAGGACAAAAAGCAGTTTTTTTTTCTTTGTAATTTTTCAAGATGGCACCACTGGCACAGAGTTGCCCACAATTCAAAATCGCTTTTATCAGACCTGGTCCTACTTAAGTCCAATGAATTCTGTAAATTTCAACTGCATCTGATTATTGGTTCGTGAATTCCCGTGAACAGAAGCTTTTGATGCTAAAAATATAGGTAAATTGGGAAAGGGTTACCGTTCTTGTCCGACATGTAATTTCCAAAAAACTATTTTGACTGTGTAGATAAAGCATAAGGTTTGTATACAAGTTGGTTTTTATTGTACTGCTGGCAACCCTGTGCCATAGCTACAGGGTTGCCAGCACGTTCATTAAAAACTATGCAAGTGTGCAACTTAACAACATTAATATGTTTTGTAAGTTTCATAATGATCTAATAATCTAATAAAAAGTTATCCTAATTCACAAATTTTCAAATTTTCCCAATCTCATTTTAGGTGCCTAGCGCACAAATGGGGTTCAAAATTTCAAAAACATCATATTTACATTTAAAACACGTTCGAAATTCATCACATAAACGTTATTTTTGCAAAAAATTTTTTTTGACAGCAAAATAGGTATATTTAAAATATCACTATAACGGCCGCCGGCGCCAAAGGGTTAAATATTATTAACTTTTTGTGAGACCTGGTACTATTCTGCATATACATTAATGTATCCTGAAAATTTCAGTTCAATCAAAGTTTCAATTCACTGAAATTTTTTGATGATATATATATATATATATATATATATATATATATATATATATATATATATATTCGCGCGCTCATTTGGATATATATATATATATATATATATATTTCAAAATCTGGCGCCAAAGTCATGGTAGTCGAATTGACAAACTGCAGTAAAATTCCTAAGCCAATAAGTCCAACCAGTGATGAGTCTGCGTCCGTACGTGCGCATATGCGCCGAGGTAAACCACGCAAAGCATATGTTGCACCGAGACATAACTTTCCGAACAGCCAGAAAAGTGGCATACTCATTAAGGGGTTACATGGGTTTCAGAGAAAAAAAAAACGCCATTTTTAAATGTTTCAAAAATAAAAAATAATGTATTAAATTATTATAAATTATTCTTAACAACTAAAGTAACTCTTGAACTATATGTAAAAAAAATTTTAGACAAAAATATTGATAATACGCCCTCTGGCAGCTATTTTACGAGAAGGCTCGAAAAATGCGGTGCCAACGATATCTTGAGCTGGATTCATCCGAAACAAAAAAATCAAATTGTTTCTGTTAGAATATAAGTTTGACTTGTACTTGAACGAAGGATTTGTAAAAATATTGAAATCTGAACTTTTGGCAACGTTGCGAGTAAAAAATTTAATTTTTGACCCAAAAATTCAATAAATAATTCCATGTGAATTAAATTCTAATGAACGAAACACAATTTCCTTCGTTCAAGTAAAAGAAAATACTATTTAAAAGAAGTGTGCGAAATTTGGTTAAGATTGGTGCATTAGTTTTTGAGTTATCATTGGCACCGCATTTTTTTCGAGCCTTTTCGTAAAATAGCTGCCAGAGGGCGCATTATCAATATTTTTGTGTAAAAATTTTTTTACATATAGTTCAAGAGTTACTTTAGCTGTTAACAATAATTTCGAATAATTTAATACATTATTTTTTATTTTTGAAACATTTAAAAATTGCGTTTTTTTTTTTTCTCTGAAACCCATGTAACCCCTTAAGCAACCTTTAGCTCAATTTTTGCTATGAGCTGTCCGTACGTAAAGTGGTGATGAGATACGACTTGACATACGTTCGCTTACGCGCTGTATGGGCACTTATGTTCACTCCTGTTTGCGTATGTCAAAAAGTGCCTTTGCCAAAAGTACAAAAACGACTAGCTGCGAATCTATTTTATATACAAAATTCAGTATTAAACTCACTTGGCCGAAAATTCATATATCCTTATATATATATATATATATATATATATATATATATATATATATATATATATATATATATATATATATATATATATATATATATATATATATATATATATATATATATATATATATATATATATATATATATATATATCAAATGGTAGCATAGGCCACGGGGGCGTCATCGGGTGCTGGTTACCGACGAAGCAATTGAATTCCGGAGAAATGCCTGCTGGAAACAACATCTACAGCTCTGCTACTGGATCCTACCTTCGACCTCCCCGAAGATGTGATTTTACAATTTCACATCGGGTGGTTGCCGGGAGCCTTCATGACATTTCAGATCATGAATGTTGCCAACGAAGGAGGGTGAGGGCGAGTTTCCCGCGCCTTAAATCGGGAACATTAACCAGACTGGCCCTCCAGGCTGGGGGTTGGGCAATGGGCCAATACCCCGTTCCGTAAAACTTGACTTATTCAGGAACCTGATACTTCGCCTCGGATACTTTGATTGAATCAACGGAAACGACCACGCAAACGAAATATGGATTACTCTATTGGAACAGGTCACTCCTGGAACAGGTCACTCACCACAAAATCAACATGCTCGCTGTCCAGGAAACGAAAATGTTTGGTGCTCAGATTATGGACGTAAGATCGTATACAATCTTCAAAAGCGGAAAGTCTTCGGGAAACCACGAATTTGGAGTGGCCTTCATTATGGACAAAAAAATGAAACCGCAAATAATCGACTTCAAGCCTGTCAATGAAAATTGTGTGCGATCCGCATTCGTGCAAAGTTTTTTAACGTTTGGCTCATTAACGTTCACGCCCCTACTGAAGATAAGGATGAGGCAGTGAAAGATAATTTTTACAACCTTCTGGAAAGGCTATATGATTCACTGCCACCAAATGATGTGAAAATCCTGCTTAGCGACTTCCACGCAAAGGTTGGAAAGGAGGAAACACATCGCGGAACCATCGGCCAATTTAGCCTCCACGACCTATGCAACGACAATGGACAACGACTTGTCGACTTTGCGAGTAGCAGAAACCTCATCGTAAGCTCCACGTGTTTCCCGCATCGCGACATTCACAAAAGGACATGGGCATCCCCGGACGGCCGCACCTTTAATCAGGTTGATCATATTCTGATTGAAAAAAGGTGGGCCTTTAGTATTTTAGATGTGCGAACCTTCCGTGGGGCCAACTGCGACTCCGACCACTACTTAGTAAAGACTCGATGTCGAATATCACTAACGTATGAAGCCAGAGCAAGTTCAACACGCAAGTTCGATGTCGACAAGCTTTGAAATAAGACGATGGAAGCCGAGTATAGATCTGCTCTGGAAATGGAATCAGCTTCCACGCCTAACACCACATCTATCAACGAAGTTTGGACTACCATCACAAGCGCAGTGAATGCAGCAGCCGAAAAAGTAGTGGGATACACAGCCGGGCAACGCAGAAATGAATGGTTCGACGAGGAATGTCAAGCCGCGCTGGAAGAAAAGAATGCAGCCTACAAAATCCACATTGAAGGACCGACTAGAGCCAAGAAAGAAAAATACGACGATCTTCGGAGAGTAGCTAATAGAATAATTAGACGTAAGAAACGAAAGCATTTTGACAGCATGCTGAATAGCATGAATGACAACTTTATGGCTAGCAATACTCGACAAGCGTACAAAGTAGTGAGGCACTTAAAACAAGGCTTTAAACACGAACTAGCCTATGTAGGGCTGACGATGGAAGCATCATAAGTGGCTCAGAACAAGTGATGGAAATATGGGCGTCCTATTTCCAGCAATTACTGAACGGAAATATCCCTGCACCCGACGAATCGCAATCAGTAATTGGTACATACGCTGACAGTGCCTCATCTCACCCTCCTACACTAGATGAAGTCCGACAGGCCATGGACCGCTTAAAACCCAACAAAGCACCGGGCATCGATGGGATCCCCGCGGAGCTCCTGAAGACAAGCGGGATTCCCATTTTAATGGCTATCCATGGATTGGTGACAGACATATGGCAACAAGAAACGATGCCGGATGAGTGGCGAAAAAGTGTTATATGTCCCATTCATAAGAAAGGAGATAAACTGCTATGCGAAAACTACAGGGGCATATCACTACTTTGTACGTCGTACAAGCTCTTGACAAAAATTTTAGAGTTAAGGATTTCCCAGCACGCTGAGAAAATTCTCAGTGAATATCAAGGTTGTTTCAGACGTGGAAAATCGACAACTGACCAAATATTTACGGTCAAACAAAAATGTTGGAAAAATGCTGCGAATTCAATATTGATGTCCATAAAATATTCGTCGACTTCAAACAAGCGTGCGACAGCATCAACCGAACTGCATTATATAACATCATGCTGCAGTTCGGAGTCCCAGCAAAGTTGGTGCGCCTGGTGAAAATGACCATGACCGACTCCACGCCGCAAGTGCTGATTCAGAATAATATGACCAACTCGTTTTCAATGAATACAGGGCTAAAACAAGGGGATGGATTAGCTCCTGTACTCTTTAACTTAGCGTTAATGTCATCAGAAAAATCCCCGTTGACACGAGAGGAACTTTATTATTTAAGTCGACACAGCTAGTAGCTTACGCTGATGACATCAAGATTATGTCACGTTCGTTCAATGACGCCAAGGAAGTATTTGTAGCTCTAAACGAAATCGCCAAGGAAGTTGGTCTGCAAATTAACGAACAAAAAACAAAAGTTATAACCAATCAAGGAAAAGGACGCCAATAAGACAAAACATAACGATAGGGGACTATAACCTTGAAAATGTAGACAACTTCGTGTACATAGGGACGAACCTCTCGAAGGATGGGAATGAGCTTGACGAAATCAAACGACGGATTCAATTAGCCAATAAGACATTCTTTTCGGTGCTTCCCACTTTGAAATCTCGATGCGTACCCAGGAATACGAAGCTTCGCATTTATAAAACAATTATTAGACCTGTGCTATGCTATGGAAGCGAAACCTGGACAATGACCCAGGCGTCTGAAAAAACCTTGAATGCGTTCGAGAGAAGGGTATTGCGAAGGATCCTCGGTCCAATACGGGAAGAAGATGGATGGCGAATCCGATACAACAACGAGCTGTATACCATACATGACGAGCCGGAAGTCTCTACCGTCATACGACTACAAAAATTACAATGGGCTGGCCACGTCGAACGAATGAGCGACAATCGAATCCCCAAACGGGCTCTCAAGGGGCGAGCGAGCGGAGCCAGGCCAGTCGGTAAGCCACGCAAGCGCTGGGAGGATTCGATCGATGCCGACAGCAGGTCACTTCTGGGTGCACCGAACTGGAGGACGCGGTCACTGAGCCGAGACGAATGGAGGCGACGTATTAAGGAGGCTAAGGCTCGATTCGGGCTGTAGTGCCCCGATGATGATATATATATATATATATATATATATATATATATATATATATATATATATATATATATATATATATATATATATATATATATATATATATATATATATATATATATATATATATATATATATATATATATATATATATATATATATATATATATATATATATATATATATATATATATATATAAATATAAATATATGTATATATCAGCAAAATGATTAAGGGAGATCATCTCTGGAGTGACATAGATGTATATGGAGGACATAGATGTATATAATGGGTAGGTCAGATATCTTTAACCTTTTGGTGGCGGCGGGCATTTTAGTGAATTTTCAAGTACTCCTATATTTCCAAGCAGTGTCAATTTTTGTTCAAAAAAGTATTGGAAATGAAAACTTATAATGTTTCAAACTTGTTTATGATAAAGAAGTGAAAATGTTGAGCCGTGTGTGGGTGCTGAGTGCCCAAAAGTAGGCAAGGATTTTTTTTCCAAATTTGATTTGTCATAAATTCTGACGAAAACGTTAAATCATCGTGAAAATTGCAGAGCGTATTGATGTTAACTAAGACTTAACACATATGGATTTTCAAGACAGTGCGGATAACCCTGCAGCTACGGCAGGCTCCTGAAAAAAAATCCTTCAAATCAATGACCCTCCTGATTTTTTTTTGCTTTTTGACAAAAACTTCAAATTATTGATAAATTTTAACCTTTGTCCATCATGTCAAATTGAAATTTTCAAAATTCCGACTAGAACAAGAAAGGCAACCCATCACCACATTACCTATATTTTCAGCACTCCAAACTTCTGTTCACGAGAACTGACGACCTGCTTATCCAATCATAATGAAATTCACAGGACATATTGGTATTAACTAGGACCAGGCCTGATAGAAGTGATTTCGAAATGCAGGCAACATTGTGGCAGTGGTACCATCTTGAAAAATCACTGAGAAAAAAAAACTGTTTTTTTGGCCTATAATGTCCGATTCAGTTACCACATTTTAACAAAATTCACACAATATTTGGACCTTACCTCAGACAACATGTGATAAAAATTTTGTTGAAAAATTAGAATAGAGGGCGATTTTTGTCTCCTAAATCTTGCAAATTTGTTCAGCAAAATAAAGCTTTTTTCCCTATAACTTCTGGTTCAGTCACGAAATCAAAACGAAATTCATGCAGTAAATGGACCTTAATGTAAAACAAATGTCGTAGGAATTTCGTAAAAAAAAATATTGAGATCTGATGAAATAATCAGCTCTGATCATTTTTGTGATTTTTTTGGAATCTCTTTACCAAGCGATTATGCCATTAGATTTGCAAATGGAAATGATCCTGCAATGAAAATTAACAACAAATAGTAACGTTTTGAAAATTTGAAAAGTGTTGAGGGTGGTAGCCCTAAAATTCTTCTCACCCGTATAAATTCCAGCGCAGTGATTTAATCGAAACGAAATTCACAGAGTGGGTTTAACTTAACGTGAAGCAGATTTGGTATATACGAGTATTTTGCTTTGTTGCTAACACAGGGTAACCAGCATCAGACATTTTCGTAAATATTGCACCAACAGATGCTTCAAATTACATACTCATATGTAAAGCATTTGCAATACACATAAGGAATCGATTTCTAAATTTTCCGAGTTTCGTAAATTTTTCGGATGGCAGCCTTAAACGACCGCTGAAACTTTCGATGAAATCATGCTATCTAGTTTCTATATATATATATATATATATATATATATATATATATATATATATATATATATATATATATATATATATATATATATATATATATATATATATATATATTATTATATATATATATCTATATATATATATAGATATATATATATATATATATATATATATATATATATATATATATATATATATATATATATATATATATATATATATATATATATATATATATATATATATATATATATATATATATATATATATATATATATATATATATACAGTGGCTCACAGCTTATTTGATACAGTGCTTCTTTAAAAAATTAAGTTGCAATAACTCAAAACATAATAACAATATCAAAAACTTTTAAACGCCGTTTTGAAGAAAAATGTTTGTTGTTTATTAAACAAGTTTATATTTGTTACAAAGTTGCTGTTTTACATCTTAAAAAACAAAAAACCAAAAGTAATAACAAATTTCAAGTCACAGCTTATTTGATACAGTTTGATTAAACATGAAAATTGTTGTGAATTATGAGGTTTCCAGTTGATTTCAATACTTTGTATGATAGCCCTTAGACTTAAACAGAGCCTGGAGCCTATTCAGCATTGAATCAACGAGTTTTTTTGTGATTTCAGGAGTAATTTTTTGCCATACCTCTAGCAGTGCTTTCATCAGGTCTTGTTTATTAGAAATCTTGTGTTTTCTAATGTTGTTATCCAACAAAGTCCACAGATTCTCAATGACGTTCATATTTGGTGACTGTGCCGGCGGAGACATCAAATGAGGGCAATCCCAAATTGGCCAGGACTGCACAATTCCCGACTTGTGATTTGGATGGTTGTCTTGGTACAACCGAAATTGGTCGCTAACACCCAGTTTTTCAGTGCTTTGCAGCAAATTGTTTTTGGGTACATCAAGGTACTTTATTTGGTTCATTGTTTCCTCAATAAACTTTAAATTTCTGACTCCGGCTGCGGACATGCAGGCCCAAACTATCACATTACCACCACCATGCTTCACAGTAGCTTTGAGGTTCTCCTTGTTTAGCTCAGTGTTTGCCTTGCGCCAGACATATAACATTCCGTTGTAGCCAAAAATGTTAAACTTGGACTCGTCCGCAAAAATAACCGTATTCCAGAACGCGGATGGCTTTCCCACATGCTGTTTGGCAAAGGCAAATCGGCTTATTGTATTTTTTTTGGAAATGAAAGGCTTCCTACGAGCTACTCGGACCCTGAAATCATGGTCGCGAAGCACTCGTCGGACGGATTCAGCACTACATGACTTCCTTAATTCACGATGAACCTCAGTAACCAATTTTGGAGCGGAAATTTTTGTGTTTGCTTTCACTTTCCTTACAATGTATCGTTCGTCGGATACGGTGAAAATATTGTTTGGCGCATTTCTCCTCTTATTTTCTACCCGATTTTCGTGTAGGTAGCGCTCAATTATGTGCTGCACTGTAGAAACACTCAAACTCACACTTTCAGCAATTTTTCGAACACTTTGTCCTTTTTTAAAGTGGTTTAATACCAACTCGCGCTGTTCAATTGTGGTGCCATGACCCATTTTACAATTTTGGCTCATTTTGGCACTTCAGCTTACAAGATCTTGCTAAAAATTACCTAAGCCAATGTCTAACACAATCAAAAATTCAAGAAACAAAAACAAGACAGATTAACGGTGCGACAAATAGAAGTTTATTCGCATTGAAGTGTCTGTATCAAATAAGCTGTGAGCTGCAATTTTTCTGCGCCAGTGGTATTTCTCTTTTACCGGACGCCGAAGACTATTGCTGGAACCTTTTTTGTTTGCATTGTATTTGCTGAACATGCATCTAGTCAAATACGTTTAAATTGTTTGGATAGGGTTCTTAATTTCAAAGTTACAGTGATTTGCATTTTTAAATAGTCACTGTATCAAATAAGCTGTGAGCCACTGTATATATATATATATATATATATATATATATATATATATATATATATATATATATATATATATATATATATATATATATATAATCATCTTGAGATGTGAATTTTAAGCTTCTAATTTTTTTTTATTGTACAAATATATATTAGGTGTTTTTTTGCTCCCCCTATCCACAACAGAGCAGATGCATTGAAAACAGATGCATTGAAAACAACAACAGTTCTCCCTATACATAACAGGAGTTGTTGTTGTTTCCAATGCGTGTGTTCTGGATAGCATTGTTCTGTTATGGATAGGGGGAGCAAAAAACACGCATATTGTTTTCATATCGAATCATGTTTATTAAGGGCTTAAATAAGAAAGCATTACCGCTGAAGCACACCGCGACGGTATCTACCACAGCCAAGCTGTCAGTTGAGTTGACTATACGCGGGTTTTCCATAACAGTGAGCACACCCTACGTCGACATGTCGCAGCTAAGAGCAGCCGAGCGCAGCTCAAGTCGAAATGGATTCAACTTTTGTCGCAGTGAAGAGTTGCAATCAGGGGTGTGTTCAATGTGCATGCTATAGCTGCTTCAAAAGCATAGCATAGCATCAATTTAGCAAGTGTCAAGATTTGAAGTAGCTAGGTGAAGCAGCTATGGATATTGGACAGCCAAGAGCTGCTACGAAGGTCAGCAAATTCATAAATACTTTTTTAAAAAAAATTTTTTATTTTAATATTTGTGTTTTCGTGGATTAGTTCAATACTTCCATTGCAATTTTATAAAATTTAGGAGTTTTCAACATACAGCTGCAGAAACCATTAAAATTTTCCTAATATATTTAAAACGTATCACTTATTTCCGGCTTTTGACGCCATATATGTATGTGAAAAAGAGCAAAAAATAATCGTTGAAAATTTGATGGCACATGAATCAGTGCACCCGGCCTTTTGCGCTTCATGTTCGCCTGCCAAAATCTCAAGATGAGCTGCACTGTGTGAAAGCCGACTTCACTCGAGTTGAGTTGAAGTGTTCAAAAGCCCGTATTTAATTTATGCTGTCACTATTTTCAAATTTATTCTTCATCTCCTGTGTCACAAAAGCTCAAAAACCTCCTTTTCATTTCAATTTCCAATTGAAAATGACGTTTTAACTGCATGTCAGCTGTGTACGCACGGCCATTTTGCTTTAGCTACTTTCTTGCTATCTTCCAGGGGTGTGTTCAATGTGCATGCTATAGCAGCCATTGAGTGCGTTTATGCCGTAGCTAAATTAGTGAGCTCTGCTTATTTAGCAGCGGTATAAACCACTTTTAAATTAGCAGAGCTTGCTATTTTGGCTACGCTACTTTAGCGCTGCTAAAATTTAGCGCGGTTATAAGTGTGAAGGTAGCAGTGGTATAAACACTAGAACAGTCATAAATAGAATTTCTAGTTTCGAGTGACATTCGCAATCTGGAAGCCTTGGTGCAAGGGTCTTTTTGTTCTTATATTGAGCTCCTTTCAGATATTACGCCATTTTTGCTTTGGTTAATAAGCTGTACGGTGTAAACGCTACTACTATAGCAGCGCCAGTTTGGCAGCGCTATTTTAGCTACGGCATAACCAGGGCCAATAGCTGCTATTTTAGCAGCTCTGGCTGTCCAATGTCTTTTTTGCTGCTCGCAGGCTGGAGGATAGCAATAAAGTAGCTAAGGCAAAATGGCCGTGCGTACACAGCTGACATGCAGTTTAAACGTCATTTTCAATGCAGTTTAAAAGTCATTTTCAATTGGAAATTGAAATGAAATGAAGTTTTTGCGCTTTTATGACACAGGAGATGAGGAATAAACTTGAATATAGTGACAGCATAAATTAAATACGGGCTCTGTCAAATAGCAAGCATCAGAAAGTAGCTATTTCGTGACATTGGACAGCCAGAGCTGCTAAAATAGCAGCTAATAGCTGCTATAGTATGCACATTGAACACGCCTCAGCTGTAATTGCTTGAGAAACGTGCGCAATTTGAAATGTATGCGAAAATGTAAAAAAAAGAGTTTATTTAATATTTGGCGTGTTTTTTTTTGCTCCTCTATCCAGCAGTGAATAGAGTATACGCATTGGAAACAACAACACTCCTCTACCAGTGAATTCACTAGTACAGGAATTCTATTCCTCATTTGTAGTTCACGTGTTGAAGTGTAGAATGTGCTGATGGAAAAAAGAGAAGCTCATGAGAAGTTGTCTTTTTTGCTGTGAGGTGGCTTTGGGTTTTTCATGGTTATGTTTAATGTTTTGATAATTAGGAAATAATAAAAAGCTCTCATAATATGTAGAAAGTTAAAAGAAGTCATTTTCTATTGATTGTTTTTCTATTCTTTATCGATTGTGGTAGTGTATATTCGTTATTTTCTCCCTTTTGTGCTACCAGAGCAAATACAGCAACCTATGTCAGTCTTAGCGTATGCACTGTAGTCCGGGAAAATTTAACATGATGCTTCGGAAAAATTAGGGGAAAACAAAATTTTGGTGTGAACCTTGATACTGGCGTATTGAACAAAATGTCGGAGGTCCCCTTCGATCCGAATGCTGCGTTATTTTTTATATGGTGTCAAAGGTCACCAAAATTGACCTTTCCTAAATATCTCAGTAACGGTCACGTCTTCAGAAAAGCAATGTATGACGAATTTGTAGCTTAAAACATTTCCAACAAAAAAGAATTATAACTTCTTCTTGTAACCATAACCGTTTTTGAGATATATTGATCTAAACATTTGCTACTGATGAGCATCCTCTTTCTCAACGGCATGCTGATATTATCCGATTTTGATTACGACTTGGAATGTTTGTGAGTTTGTTTTTGTATGTTCAAGAGCCGCATAAATATAACATGGAAACAAACTTATCAACCACACTCCAGGGTAGACGGAAACGTGTGTTCCGAAAAGTATAGTCTGCAGCGGGTTGAGCTCCTATAATGTCAAGAATGAGCGTTTACAGAATTTTCTCAACGGCATGTTGATATTATCCGATTTTGATTACGACTTAGAATGTTTGTGAGTTTTTTTTCTATGTTTAAGAGGCGCATAAAAAAACATGTAAACAAATTTATTTACCAGACTACAAGGTAGGTGGAAAAGTGTGCTCCGAAAAGTTCCCACCACCCCCGACCCCCTTTGCCATAAAACTTGTAGGGACATCTGCTCGCTACTCTCTTCTCAGAAATAAACTGTATTGCTCCATCATGTATGGGATATTCCACGAAGGAGCAGGACGAGACAATAACATTGCAGGTGAAAATAGGTTTTGTAACATATCATGGCCCTAGGAGTATGAAAAAGCAAGGTAATATTATGGCATAATTCTGTAGACGCTCATTCTTGACATTATAGGAGCTCAACCCGATGCAGACTACAACCGAATAATCAGTTTTTTACCAACCCTGTGATGACTGCATAGTGCCAAAGGGACATGACATGTCTCGAAACCATTTGCACCTGACATTACGTGACTTTGGCCTGGTCGTTCATGGGAGAAGACGGTATGGAAAAAAACTAACAAACCGGTTATTTCGGGATGGTTCGTTTGCGGTGGTGGGTAGTGTGTGGGTGTATGGCTGGTCCTGCGATGTCAACAATAGGCAAAATGAATCAAGGAAACAAGATTACGACAATGGGTGGCCGCTGTTCGGCGCTGCATCCTATTTCGTCACGTACCGGAGACCGGCAAATTATGGAAAAATAATCGAGTGTATGAATTGTATTGATTTTTTTCTTTTCATTGTATAAATAGTAGACACACCGCGCTGCATAAATGATCATTTGTCATAAATGATCATTTTAGTGCTGTCTATCATATTGTAATTCTAGCTAAAAATCGTTAAATGACAAAATTAAAAATCATTTAAATATCGCTTAATGATACTTAAACTTTAGTCGTTTATCTTTGAATGAGCTCACAATCAAACTATGCGAAATGATCATAATTTATTTGTAATAAGTCATGTATTTAAAGAATTTAAACGTCGATCTTGCGCCATTTGTACTCTAACTTAATTACTTAGAGCATAAGAGAAGCAACATACACTTCAAGCACTTTCAATTTCTCCATTGCAAATCAGCAATTTAAGTGTCCGTCTGCCTAGGCTTGTAACATCCAATAAACTCATTAACATTCTCATTAACAGATAGATTTGAACACAAACGAGAACAGTACTCTTCATTCACCTAAAAACCAGCTAATTTTGGATGTTTTGTAGGCGTGTTTGCATCCTATTTCGTCACGAATAGGTGTGGTCATGCTCATGTCGTAACCTTTATGGGCCATTTACATTGGCGTCCATGCGTCCACGCGTCCATGCGATCTAGCGTGTTTTGCTTACACGAGCCAATTTGATTTGGTTTATATAGGCGGGTCTAAAGCGAAGGAGGTGGAGTATGCTGATTCATGTACAATACATTTTAAAATGATTTCTTTCGCTCAGTGGCATGTGTGGATGATTCGTTGGTGATCATTTAAATATATGTTTTGTGGATGATTATTTTCTTATATAATAATGTGGATAATATATATTTTGCATCCTTACGTGCATGACTATTACGAAAACAAATTGAATGCATCTGAATATCTAGACACAAACATATATATGTAGGTATATATACTCATATGGATAAATACATACAACTTTCTGTTACCAATTTATTTGTACGGAGCAAAAAAACATGATCATAAGCGTGTAAAATCTATCCACTTATCGCCGTAGCCCCGCCTTCAAAAAACTGGATTTGAGTTGACTTGACTCGTGTAATCTAAAAACGCTTGGACGCGCGGACGCATGGACGCTTGTCTAAATGGCCCATTAGTACTTGATCCATGAATAGGCAGATCGGTATAACTTTTCGGAGCACCCTTTTCCACCTACCCTGGAGTCTGGTAGATAAGTTTATTAACATATTTTTTCATGGGCCTCTTAAACATAGAAAAAAAAACTCACAAACATTCAAAGTCGTAATCAAAATCGGATATTATCAATATGCCGTTGAGAAAGAGAATGCTGTTGGTAGCAACTGTTTCGATCAATATATCTCAAAAACGGTTATGGTTACAAGAAAAAGCTATAAAATCTTTTTTGTTGGAAATTTTTTAAACTACAAATTCGTCATACATTGTTTTTCTCAAAACGTGACCGTTACTGAGACATTTAGGAAAGGTTACTTTTGGTGACCTTTGACCACGTATAAAAAGTAACGCAGCACTCGGATCGATGGGGACTTTTGATATTTTGTTCAACATGCCAGTACCAAGTTTCATACCAAAATTCAGCTTTACCCTAATTTTTCCGAACTACCATGTTAAATTTACCCGGACTAATCATCGTGAAAACGAGTGTTGAGTGATTAGTCCCACGACTCACGTCACCCCTGATTTAAATCAGGTACCTAATCAGAGCTAGGTGAACTCAAAGCTCGAAGTGCGGTCTCTCTTTCGAATCTGGTTTCGAACTATTTGAAAATGAAGCAGTTTTTTATAACATCTCAGGGTACTCTGCAGTGTTCAATTGTCGAGATTCAGTTGGAGGTGGAACAATGATTTACATAAGGAACAGTATCAATTTCAAAACCCTAGTCAACGAAAAACAGTATAATATGATCATTGTGGAACTAATAGTTTGTAACACTCCTCTAATGCCGCGTTTATACATAGGGACGAGCGTCTCGTGAGGGCACTCGGCAAAACATTGGACAAGACTCAGCAAGACATAGGGTGAATTGTTTACTTAGGATATTGCACCATGCAATACGCACCATACACCATGCACCATGCACCTTTCGACCGTTGTGAGCTGTTTTGTTCAGTTCAGTAATAGCATCTACAGACGATGAACATGTTCGTAAACTTGGCGAGCGAACACGGTGCATTTGTTGTTGTTAAAGGGTAAGTGTTTACCCGTTTACAACAACAATTGCACGTGTTCGCTCGCCAAGTTGACGAACATGGTTCGTCGTCTGTAGATGCTATGAGGTACAGGTTGTGGCTATTACAACTGCCTGGTGTGCGTTGAGTTATTTCAATCTGGGCCACGCCAGGATATGTTTGAAGTCCCGACGAAAAATTCGAAAGTGTAAATGAGCATTCGCTACCCTCTCGAATCCCTTTGACTCGATTCATAAAACCGAGCTAGGACGAGACGGTCATAAACACTCAGGCACAGCAATAAAAGGATCATTATCCCTTCATAAAACAAACAAGAGCCGACGAACAAGCCATTTACACACGCGTGCTTGCCATGAAAAACACAGCCGAGAATAGACAAGGAGACCATTTACACACTCACCTTGTCAATATTTGCTATTCCGCGGCGAGAATGTAAACCCGGCATAAGACTTGGCACTCATTACAGAGCTCCTTCTCAAGATAGCATGAATTACCTTGAGTACATTGATGAAATATATCATAAATATAAAAATATTATAATGATTGGTGACAATAATATTGATGTACTTAAATGTAATGATAACATAACCAGAAACTACCTGGAAACGCTAAAAATGAACAATGCGACTTTATATAATGAGAAAAAACCAACTAGAGTTAAAAATGAGTCTGCGACGTTTATTGGTCATGTTGTCAGTTCGGTTAACCTTCGTAGGTATGAGTTTGGACCACAGGGTTCAAAACATCACTATTACGGGTGTTCTCATTCCTAAATCACCAATGAAAGTTTTCCGAATACCTGTGCTAAATAAAAATAAATTTGCGAGTTTAGTCCGTGACAAGCTTAATATTTTGATGCGGGAATCGCGGGAAATTGAACTTGAAGAACTCATCGAAATAGTTTGTAATGTAAAAACTCTTTCGACCACTCATAAAAAGATTCGCTCAAGAAGTAATGATTGCAACACCTATCGCAAGAGTCCAAATAATGAAAATTTTCTAAAGTACAGGCGGTTGAAAAATAAGTCTAGCAATGTAATAAATAAAGCCAAAGAAATTGCGTTAAATAAAAGAGTTGATAAAGCACATGAAAACAACAAAAAAGTATGGGGTATCCTTGGGAGTGAATTGAACCCGGAGACCAAGCACTTGGACGAAGGCACCTTTCCTACTGTTTTGAAAAACTCTCTTATCACCCCCATCTTTAAGAGTGGTGATGTCGATGATCCAAATAACTATAGGTCAATTTCATTAGCAAGCCCCTTCAGCAAGATTTTTGAGAGAGTTATCAATTCTAGGCTAGTTCACTTTATTAACAACACTATAGGCTTCGATCAAAATCAATGTGGTTTTCTTAATGGCAGCAATACAAGTGCAGCCCTCATAGATGCGCAACATTATATTAACAGCCAACTAGACAAGGGTTTATATGTTTCAGCCATATTTGTTGACCTTAAATAGGCATTCGACACAGTTGGTCATACCATTTTAGGCCATATTTTAAACGAACTAGGTGTTCGAGGAAACTGAAATAAACTAATAAAAAATTACTCATCCAACCGGACCATAAGTACCCAGTTCAAAGGTGAAACTAGTGATAGGAGAGTGATAAATATAGGCATTTCTCAAGGATCCATTTTGGGACCAACTCTATATTTGCTTTATGTCCAGAGTCTGAATAATCTTAATTTAGTATCTAAATATATTATTTATGTAGATGACACCCTTATATTAAACTCAAATAGAGATCCTATCGAACAACACTGAAAAAAATCCACATGGCGCCCAGAGCTATGCAACATAGCGCATTATTTATGGCCCCATAAGCTATGTACATAGTACTCTGAGCTATGCAATATGGCGCCCTGCACCATAATGTCAGAATCTACATAGCGCGTGGGCCTATGTAACATGGCGCATTATTTATGGTCCCACACGCTATGTACATAGTACCCTGAGCTATGCAGTATGGCTCCCAGCGCCATAATTACATGGCACATAAATTAGGGTCCCAGACGCTATATTACATTACATGGCTAATGGCACTCCAATTATAACTCGCAGCCATACGGTGTGAGGAGATGTATAAACGTCAGCAAGCTTCTTGAGTGTAGGAGAGAATACGGTCTTTGATGCAGTTGATGATAGGTGAATTCTATCACCTATCATCAACTGCTCTACCTGCAGATGCTCAGAACTGAGAAGGCTCGTGGCCTTTTGTTGGATACAAAGTGGATCACCTTCATGTAGTGAATACGTATTGGCCGAGGCCCAGTGAGCCGAAGTCAGACGAGACCGCCAACATGTGGACGGCATTTGACAACTCGTCACGAAATCGCGTTGACTCGTGCTCAAAGCCCACTCCGATCGGAAGTCGCACGAGCACCGGCGAGACCTGTCAAAGTCGCTTGTCTGGATCGTCCACACTAGACATGGGTAACGCAGCAAATTTTGAAGCGCTGATACACTGATACCGGCGCCAGCAGTGGTATCAGCGCACTGCGCTGATACCATTGCGCTATGATACCATGATCTTACATACGGCGCTGGTAGCATTGCGCTGATACCATGACGCTATGATTCACTCAAAAAAACATGATTGAAAAAGCTTGTATGGAACGAGAGCAACCCACATTTGAACTTACAAATTTTCCGATATAAAATACCCTAAAATACCCAGGCTATAGTATGTACTCATTCAGGTATCTTTCCAAACGTGCGTACGCGTAGGTATATTGCTTTGCATCAAACAGACTTGAGATAAGTATACTCAACTCATATCTTTGCGGCGCGCCGTAGCATAGAGCCAAGCCAAATAGTGTTGGCATTGCAAAGCGGCAGCGCCAACACCATTGATATGGAATGGCGTTACTGAGCTACTAATACCAAAGTGCGTTACTGCGCTACTGATACCGACAATCGGTATCAGCGCAGTGATATCATGGCTAGTGCTTCAACGCAATTGCGCGGCGCAGCGCTGCGTTAACCATGTCTAGTCCACACACTCGGGCCGCCAGCTTTCGCCTGGGCTCAGCCAATATGTATTTTCCACATAAGATGCACTGAAAAAACACATAGCGCCAGACGCCATAATTTATAGACTTCTGGCACATGGTCGATTTGTGATAAAATATAGCGCCACATGCCGTAGTATATAGAAGCAGACGCTATGCTTATAGCCGTCCACGCCATATACTATAGTCCTCCACGCCATATACTATAGTCCTCCACGCCATGTACTATAGTCCTCCACGCCATGTACTATAGTCCTCCACGCCATGTACTATAGCCCTCCACGCCATGTACTATAGCCCTCCACGCCATCTACAAACATAGCGCCTGCTCCTATGTACTTTTCGCCATGTATTGGCGTGTGGCGCTATATTTTATCACAATCCCCAAATCTACTATGTACATGGCGCCAGAAGTCTATAAATTATGGCGTCTGGCGCTATGTGTTTTCTCAGTGTAGAGCAGATGATCAATGATGATTTGGGTAGATATTTCAATTGGCTAGTTACTAATAAATTAAAAATAAATGTTAATAAAACGCATTACTTAATTCTCAAACAGAAAAATAAGGAAGACATATCTTTAAACATCTTGATTACACTCAAATAAATTTTGGTTGAATTTTACCTTTATAATAGTAGGAAACTCGTTTCCTACTATTAAAGATGTAAATTTGCAAAAGTGCGTAAAAAGAATATTTTACGTCTTAAGTGTTTAAATTTTTTTACGGCCAAATCGTGTAATTTGACCCTAAAAAATGATGCAATTTTATGGCTTTGGCGCAAAGATGAATAGCAAACTAGTAAATTTACAATCTTTTTGCTTCAATTTACAAAAAGCTTTGTATTATTCAGCTGATATGACGTAAAAGCAAAAAATGCACATCGAATGTGTAAAAAAATTTGTGATTCGTTATTTTAAACGAAAAAATGAATATATTTCCTATTACCAAAGTATTAATTATAGACCCACTTTTTAGAGTGTAACAACCAACCCATTGATAGACTAGAAAAAACTAAATATTTATGAATAATAATTGATGACAAATTGTCATGGTCGGATCAAATTAGAAAAATCAGAGCCAAGATTTGTCCCATTATAGGTTTCTTAAGAAGACGATGCTACTTGAACATTGTTTTAAAAAACATGATTTATCATGCTTTTGAAATTCCATCTATTAGTTATGCTATGCTTAACTGGAGCCAATCTTCTTCAACAAACCTGCCCATCCTGAGCAGAGCTCTAAATAAGGCAATTAAGGCAGTTCACAATCTGAGTACACGGACTAATCAGCTACCTTTCATAACTGGGAAAATGACTTTTTTTCAACTACTAGCATTTCAAAAACTAATAACAATATGGAAAATCGTCCACAGAAAGAATAAATCTTCTATTTCTTTGGCAATGACCAGAGAAATGCATAGCTATGAAACAAGATCTGCGAATTCTTATAGATTGCCTCCAGTCAGAACCAATAGAGCCCTTAATGACCCGATTCTTTCAGCTATATCGTTGTTTAATGATATGCCTGATGATTTAAAAAACAGCCTATCGTATTTCCTTACTAAAAGGAAGCTGAAGCAGTATGTTCTAAACCTATTTTAAAAGCGAATGTAAATAATTTTCTTTAATTTTTAGTTTTTTTTTATCTTTTTATTTTTATTTTTTTTATTTTATTATCTATCTTTTGTTCTTATCTTATTTATATATTAATTCTAACCAATACATGCTAGTATTTCTTTTCTTTTCACTCCATAAAAATCAAATTGAAATAGCAGAAAATTCAATTAAAACAGTTTTATAAAGAATAGTTTTATTTGTGAATTCTTGTTCTCTCTCATACCAGTGTTCGACACTGCCTGAGGGGAAAGTTTGTGACAAATGAACTTATTCAATTGCATGCAATATAAAATACTTTGCTATGGGTGTTGGTGAATTCAACCCAACGGGAATCGCGGTAATGTATTCTGGCGTAATGCATCAATCAAACAATGCTAGTAATGCGAATTTCCTATTTCCAAAGCTATTTTCCAGCAATTATAAGATATACTCGTATACATGACTTGGAGCATGAGGAATGCGGCAAAGGGAGAAATCTCATATGTTATAAGTCCAAGACTGGCCAATGAACATCACTCGCAGAAACAAGGGGAAAAGAACTTGCGAGCATACATCGGTTATGGGTAGTCTGCTATATAAAGCAGAAAGATGAAAATTTCGGAGCATTTCAAATCATCACAGGTAAGTAAAATGCATGAAAACAATTCTTCCTAGTAACAAAGACCATGCGCTATTGGAATTTCCAATGAGCGTCACAGTCACTCAGCATGTAAAAACCACACATGCTGAGATACGATCGGCCGCCGGCCAAAGGTTTAATTCGTATTCACCGTAGATGACGGAAATGCGAGAATACGATGTCGTACTTTCCAAAAAGCTCTTATACATAAAGCTATAAGGCTAAAAGCATAAGTTTCCCCTTGTATAAATCTTCCCAGCCTAGGACCAGCGATGGGCATTGAGACGAATAAATGTGTAGCAGATTTTGCTGAAAAAAGTGGCAGAATCAGAAAAAAAGTAGTAACAATTAGACATATATATAGTGTATGAAAAAAACCGAGAGCAACTACTTTTTTCTGCATTCTAAGAACTTAGTCAGACGAGCAGCATTTAAGAGTAGTTGCCACACGCTCGGCGTTTTCTTATCATAGATGGGCTTCAGGTGTTGCTTACGGGTTCACCGAAGTTGCATCAGTGCTATCTTCACTAAAAAGTAGTTCCCTGCGAAAAGTAGTAAATATCATTTGCTACGTAGTAGAGTAGTAGATTCAGAAAAAAGCAGAAAAAAGTAGCAGATCTACTACAATTGTTGTAAATGCCCATCGCTGCCTAGGACATGCAATGTTAAAAAGAAACAACATGTAATGGTCCGGTAATGCTTCCTCGCATTACGCGAAATGCTTACCGAATATATCCGTAAGCATTATTTTTCGCGTTGGGAAGTGAGAAATTAACGTCCATACCACAACTAATTAGCCAGTTATGTCACTCCCAATGTACCCTCTTTTTGTTAAAGAAAGAAAAAATTGTGTTGAGAGTGTGGTTCGGACCCTTCCACAGATCCTTCATTCCCTACTCGGGAATGGTCAATTTATTACTAACTTAGCGGCATTTCAAACTAACCCTATTTTGTCTATAGTTAGCAGAAAATACTTTACAGTTGGTGGTGGATAAAAAGTGCATGCATTAGAGATGGGAAAAACGACTCAGTTTAGTGTGTCGACACACTTCGACTCACTCATTTGGATGAGTCAATCAGTGTGAGTCAATCAATTGTGTAAATTCGTTTTTGATTGATGTAAAATGTAGCTATGAAAAAGGATTATGCATATGATTAGTATTTTTTCTATTTACCGCTTATATATGGCCATGAAAAGGCGACAAAGAAAGTTAAACGCACAGAAAATTTCCCAGTATTTATTTTAATAAGTGTCTTTTTTTTGTTTTGAACATTTCAAAAAGATTTTTACTAGGATTTTCACATACTAGGTATAACTAGTACAAGTACAAAAAAATACATGTTCCAAAAATACTAGCAAGTATTTGTTGAAGTATGCTATCTATACTATACATACGATTTGCATTGATGTAATGAAAAGGTATGATATGCCCTCCCCCACCCTCCAAACACAAGGTTCCCAAGCCAGAATGGTGATGGTACAAGATAATCTTCAAAGGATACTGAGTTATTAGTCCGCGCAGCTTGTCCGTAACTTTCCAATGGTTGGCCATTTATTTGGCAAATCTTTTCGCCTAAAGAAAAACGATGAAATTCAATCAATTTAATTTGTTTTTCATTTTATTATATGCAGAAAACATCTCCTGTATTCGTTCAAATTACCAAAGTCAAAAACTTTACTAAGATAGAACAAACTAATCCTGTTGCCATCGATCGATCTCTGATACCAAACTTTTCTTGGCTAATCTAAAACAGCCGGTTTTCCACTTCGCCTCACTGAAGCATGAAGTTAAACGAAAATTTTATTAAGAAATGATAAAAACAAAATGTTTCGCCTATTAAACATGCACCCACTAGGGGGCCAACCTCTTCGGTAAGGCTGGATATGAATCCAGGGGCATCTTAACTCCCGCGGTCTCGTAAATTTTACAACCCCGGTAGGGTTGGAGACACCTTCGTGGCGACCTGCAGTCACGAGGAGAGCCTCAGCACAGCCCGATAAGCCAACTGGCGAACCAAAAAGGATCTCAACCTTTTCCTCCTTAGCACTTTAAGTGCTACTTTCAGTTTTTCCAGACGGTTTTCCGGCGGATTTCATTTTGCCGTATCTTCGAAACTAGGCCGCTTTTTCATAGACTTGTATGAAAATTTGACCCGAAACAACTCAGAAAGGTCCCCGTATTCATGCTAGACCAAAAAAATAATTTTGGTTAAAAAGAACGTTTTCACCCAATTTCCTCTATTAAAATTTTTTCTCGCCCTTAAAATATCACTATTGTACTCTCCGACCATTTTCGATCATCGAAAGTGCCGTAAAGGCAGTTTTTGCCAAACTATGGCCAAAAAACCCCTTATTCCCCTACAAAACTGAAATTTTTGTATCGCAGAAATAGATCTTGGCCCGTTATGTCCCAAACCACTCCCACCCAAAATTGGCCGATTTTGTTCGATTTCAGCTATCTTTGCCCTAGAAACTTTTTGAATTATTGAATAAAATACTTGCAAGTACGAAAATACTCGCAAATACGAAAACACTCGAACCTAGTATTTTTGAATTTCATACTAAGTACTGATTGTCCCAAAAGAATACCTGTTCCGTATATACGCTTAATCTCTAATTATAACCTAACTATGACTAAATTCCAAAATTTGTGAACAATAAACATTGTTACTTGTTATATTTATATGATGCTAATCACATGAACATTTTATGGCCGCATTTCCTACAACATAAATGTGGAAAATAGTTGCTTTCTTTGAAGTACTCCCCACTCACATTATTCTAAAACGTTACCTCAGCGAAGAAAAAATCACTCATAGAAACTTTTTCCGGAACGGTATATAATTGAAAAGTTTATCATTCTAAATTTATCAATGGTAAATGAATTTATAGACTAATGATCAATTAGAAACAAATTTTCACAAGCATCTTATCTAAATACACTGAACTTCACTGCATCGAATTGTGTGAAATGTACACTGATTTCAATATACACTTCAAGAGCTAATGAAAATCAAAAACTTTTTTATTTGAATTATAAATCCACTTCAACTCCCAGATATAACAAATAATCACAGCAATAACCATCCAAAAAAAAGCGGGCATACCCAACCATTTTCATTTCGCCCATTCTCGTATTTTGAGGTTTTTTTCTTCATCAAAATATAATTGTTTCTGAAAATTTGCTCGAATATCCCTATCCAATATCTATACCTCTTATACTTCATCAATATCCTTAAAAAATTTCATTTCGATCGGACATCGCATTCCTGAGATAATCTCACTGCATCCAATCACAAAAAAATTGAGAAAGTCTACAGGAAGAAAGTTTCAATCAAAATCTTCATCATATGCACATATAAAGTGCACATATGTTCTTCCGCGACGGTCAGTTTCGATCATCACAACCAACCACGGCATGCTTGCACTGTACGGCATTACCTACAGCCTTTACGAAATTCATATCGCGGCACCGATTGACTTGCTTGAAAAGTGTCGAGCTCATAAACAAGCTCCTAATCACATCAACTGATTGACTCGTTCTTGTGCTGCTCATCTCTAGCTCTACTGTGTGTACACAAACGTGTCGCCGACACATTTTTTGAGCGCAAGTGATTGCTTCACCAAACGCTCAACTCCGACGAGATCCGTGAAAGGCTCCGCGGCACGGAAATCTTCGCGCAAATGATTGCTTATGTGTAACGATTGACTCGCTCCTGTGCAAAACTGTCGAGCTCTTAAACAAACTCATAATCACATCAACTGATTGCCTCGTTCATGTGCTGTTCATCTCTAGCTCTACTGTGTGTACACAAACGTGTCGCCGACACATTTTTTGAGCGCAAGTGATTGCTTCACCAAACGCTCAGCTCGCTCATACTGTAGTGATTGCTTCACCTGTGAAGCAGCTCGCTCAGTATAGAGTGTGTCGACACACGTGTTGGGGGCTAGTGATTGCTTCACCGCGATTGCTTCACTCACGTGTTACCCATCTCTAGCATGCATATTTATATATTCTTTTCTCAACAGAGCCCTCTTTCAGCATTCATGCATGAGTATGTTGAAATGGTGAAATTTTCTACATTTCAGTAAATGCTAGTTTGCTGAGCTGAAGAAGTGGTCCACGAAATCGGATATATATATATATATATATATATATATATATATATATATATATATATATATATATATATATATATATATATATATATATATATATATATATATAAATATATATATATATATATATATATATAAATATATATATATATATATATATATATATATATATATATATATATATATATATATATATATATATATATATATATATATATATATATATGTATTTATACATTTGCATATATATGTTTGATTGTCGACGACGAATTCGAGAAATTAAAAAAAATTAAAAAAAACTAGGGATCCCACATACAAGAAGCCAGTGCTCTACTCACTAGACTAGACAAACAGTTGAATATAAAAAGCCAGTGCGTCATTGATAGCTCAAGATTTTCGAACAAAATTGCTGTCGAACTAATTCAAAACTCAGTTTCATAGTGCAGGAAAATTCGACATAAAAAAGGCGAAACTTTTCGGAAAATTAGATGAAAGCTGGACTTTGGTGTGAAACTTGATATTGACGTTCTGAATAAAATGTCAAAAGTCCCCATCGATTGGAGTCAAAAGTCACCAAAGGTCCACGGTCACCAAAAGCTATTTTTCGTAAATATCTCAGTAATGATCACCTTTACAGAAAAACAATGTATGGCGAATTTGTAGCCTAGAAAATTTCCTGCAAAAAATCTGAACTTTTTCCTGGTACGCCCGGATTTGACGAATCTATTCCCGAGGTCACCATGGCATCATGAGACACTTGCGGCACTCGTCAGCGATTGGAGGGTGATGGAGGATTACACTGCGAGTGATCATAATTATTTCACTTTCCAAATCGCTGAGAGCAGACAAAGACACCCCCGCTCTCCCTGTAAGTAACTAGGCTGGAATGCTACTGAGCTTTACAGGGACGCGATGACTACATCGCTCGTTTCAAGCTTGGAAGGGGAGCCTTTAACATCTGGGGCCCCAGTGACTCGTGCAGGAGCAGAGGCCGCTGCTGACAGAACAATGGCTTGTGAGGCATGTGACGCTTCAATGCCCAAACGTAAACCCTTTCATAGGAGGCAATATGCGTACTGATGGAACGATAAAATCGCTGAGCTGCGACGCATCGCTTTGACGTGCAGGCACAGGGCGCAGCGAGCCAGGAAAAGGTCGGAAGTGGCTGAGCTATCTGCTGCCCAAATTGCGGCAAAGAGGGAGCTGACAAAGGCCATCACGAGGAGCAAACGTGCCAAATGGCAGGCTCTTTGTGAGGTCAACTCAGGCCTCTGGGGAGATTGCTACAAATTGGTCACTCGTAGACTTGTCTGCATGCGACCTAGCACTCTCATGGAAGCGATATCTATGGAGCGTATTGCTGGTTCGCTATTCCCGGTGCATTCGCCATGGACTCATAATTTCATTATTGTGAACCAGGCGGATGTTCCTCCATTTACGGACGAGGAGCTGAACAGTACAGTGTCTATGATGATGAACCGGAAGGCTCCGGGTCCTGATGGGGTACCGGTCGAGGCGCTTAAAGTCGTCGCGGGGAGCCAACCGTGTCTATTATTGGATTTGTATAATTCATGTTTAGTTGCGAAGGTCTTCCCGTCGCGGTGGAAAGTAGCTTGACTGGTACTTGTAGATAAGGGGAAAGGTAACCTGAGCAATCCATCAGCATACCGCTCACTGTGCATGCTAGACACTACGGGGAAGCTTCTGCTGCTGTCAGCAATGAGATCTGCTGGTGATCTTTCTTGCAGGCAGCATGACTTCCGAAAAGGGGATTCAACAATCGATACCATCTCAGAGGATGTTGTGGCTGTAGCAAGAGCGCAAGGGGCATACCATCAAGCCAGACCGGTCGTCCTGCTGGTAACACTGAACGTACAAAACGCTTTCAACTCGGCGAGGTGAACGGACATCCTCCGGGCACAGGGATCGATCTCAGGACCTGACCTCTGGAACGTCATGTACGATGATCTCTGCGCCTGGAAATGCCAGCGGATGTGTTCTTTGTAGGTTACGCTGATGACGTCGCAGCTGTAATCACTTCTAGATCTGCCGATTTCCCTCAACTTAGACTTAATCAAGGCAAGAGGAGGGTGGATCGGTGGATGACCGAACACGGCCTCCAGCTGGCAGTCTCAAAAACAGAGATTGTCATGCTGACGAAGCAGAGGATACCAACTGTCAGACCCATGACAGTTGGCTCCGTCGAGGTCCAGACCAGCAAGTCGGTCAGTTATCTGGACACTAAGCTGACGTATTGGGATCACATCCGCAGGGCATGTGACAGGGCTCTAGTAGTCGTCACTTCGCTGAGTAGACTAATGGCCAACGTCGGTGAACCCAGTGAGACGCGACGGAGGCTGCTCATGGTAACGACCGATTCCATCTTACTATATGCAGCCGTAATCTGGGGAGATGCGCTCCGAACTGAGAAGTTCCGAAAGCGCATTGCCAGTGTTCCGCGCAGGGGTGCTCTCCACATCGCCTATAGCTACCGCACGGTCTCAGAAGAGGCTGTAATGGTGGTATCGGGAGTAATCCCGATCGACCTATTAGCGCGAGAACGCAAGGAAGGATACCTTTTTCGCTCAGAGCTGAGCAGAACTCAGGCTCTGACGCACGCGCGTACGCTTACCCTTCAACTTTGGCAACAACGTTGGAGTGAAAGTGATAAGAGGCGCCGGACGGCTAAGCTTAGTCGTCTCATTGAGCCTTGGCTTAACCGGAGCCACGGAGAGGTAAACTTTTACCTTTGTCAATTCTTGACAGGGCACGGCTACTTCAGGAAATACCTGAACAGAATGAGTAAGGTGGTCACACCGTACTGCCGGTACTGTGTGATGATGCTCAGCACACATTCTTTATGTGCAGTCGCTTCGTAAGTTTTAGACGCACCATTGAGTCCACGATCGGCCTAGAAACGCCTGAGACGATTGTGGATGCAATGCTGCGTAACGAGAAGAACTGGCGCGCAGTCTCAACATATGTTGAGGGCTGCGGATAAAGCGGGAGGACGGTTGCCTTACCGACCCATTAACTGTGGTAGTTTCTGAAGTCCGTGTTTACCGATAGGTAAGTCAGCACGACCGGATTGAAGCAGTGCTTATGCAGGTCCCGACTCGGAACTTCGTGGGCTTGTAGACGGTCCTTTTTCTAGTGAGGCAGCCGTCACATACCTCTTGGTGATAGGTCACCCGGGGATCTGGTTAGCAGATTTTTTTTTGACCATCTACAGTAGGGGGAAAAAAGTTCGTAATCAATGCTGTTGCTCATCTTGGGTGATACATTTAAACACACCTGACCATGACAATTGTCACAAACTGGTAAACAATATAACGCAAGTTTTCTGCAGCCGCAATTTAAGCTGCAGCTCTTGATGCAGTTTCAAAAAATTGTATTTAGCAAAATTTATGCAGTAGGTGGAAGCAAAGTTTGAATTGACGCCAAACTTCCATCTCATCGATCGTTAGGAACGTCGGATCGTTACCCCACTCATATATACCCAGGGTTGAACAAGATAGCATCACTAGTTTATCCGGTCTAAGCCTATTCTTGACATCACAGGACCACACACACGCCCCGAAATAACCGGTTCTGAAGTTTTTTCCCTATCCGCTACTATACCATGAACCGTCAGGACTAGGTCACGTAATTTCAGGTAAAAATTGGTTACGAGATGTCATTTTCCTGTGACGCTATGCACCTATTCACAGGATTTGTATAAAAACTGGTTATTCGAGGATGTTGAGCAGAGGGTTGAGCTCCTATAATGTCAAGAATGAGCGTTGACAGAGTCATATCGTGATAATATCTTGTTTGTTCATACTCCTATCCTTGTGAATGACGTCACAGGATCATGCTACGTCACAAAACCAAGTTTTACCTGCAATGTTGTTGCCTTGCCCTGCTCCTTCGTGGGATATCCCGCGCATGGTGCAGCTATACAGTTTAGGTCCAACAAGTGAGTAGCGAGCAGATCTCCCTCGAGGTGTTATGGCAAGGGAGGGGAACTTTTCTGAGCACACTTTTCCTCCATATATCCTGGAGTGTGGTAGATATGTTCGTTTATATTTTTGTTTTTATGGGTCTCTGAAACATAGAAAAACAAATTCACAAATATTCCAAGTCGTAGTTAAGTCAGATAATATAAACATGCCTTTGAGAGAGTACATACTGTTTGTTACAACTGTTTAGATCAATATACAGTTAGGGACAAAACTCTCCACCCACCCTCAAAATTTCATAAATTTAGTAGAAAATGCAAATATTTATGAGAATTTTATATGCAACTTTGCTGCAAATGTATTTTTATTAACATAAATTTAAAAAAAATTACATCAATTAACTTATAATCGTAAAAACACCAGAAAAAACGAAAAAAAAAGTGTTTATACATTGATCAGATAGTGTACTATGGTCTTCATTGCATTGCTTTACTGTTGTTTTTCTTCAAAGAACCGTTGTATTTCCTATAAAATGCGTGAATACGATCTACTGATTAGTTTGTTTTAGTAATCTGTGAGGAAAGGGAGTGAAAAATGAGCAAGCGTAAGGAAGTAAGTGTTGAAATAAAAAATTTAATTATTGCTGAGCACAGAAATGGAAAATCATAACGCTCAATTGGAGTTTTGTTTGATTTATTCCATGCCACTGTCCAATACATTGTTCAAAAGCATAAAAACACAGGATCAGTGGAAAATAAGCCAAGAAATGGACGACCAAAGAAACTTTCCAGGTGGGATATCAGCATGATCTTAAAAGAGGTCGACAAAAACCCAAGGATCGCCGGTCGGCAACTAGCGGAACATGTCGCTAATACTTCGAATGAGTGTGTTCACCCTAAAACCATCCAAAGAATCTTACGTTCCGATGGATATGCAAGTATTGTTCTTCGTAAAAAACCGCTAATATCTGAAAAGAATAGGCAGCTTCGACTTGAATTTGCAAAGCGATGTTTAGGAAAGGATTTAGAGTTCTGGAAAATTGTCTTATTTACTGATGAAAGCAAGTTCAACTTGTTCGGTAATGATGGCAAACAAAGAATCTGGCGAAAAAAGGGAACAGCATTGCAACTGAAGAATTTGATACCAACAGTATAACACGGCGGTGGCAATGTGATGGTGTGGGGTGGAATTGCAGCTGGTGGGGTTGGCAGATTGTTCTTTATAGACGGTATTATGGACCAATACTATTATAAAAGAATGTTAGAAGAAAACTTGCAACCTTCCGTGGACAATTAGGGTCTTGGCCGGCATTGGATATTAAAACAGAACAGCGATCCCAGACATACTGCACGCTTTGTAAAGAACTGGTTGCTTTATTATGCACCAAGGCAGCTGTATTCTCCTCCTCAGTCGCCAGACTTAAACCCCACTGAACATGTTTGGGAACTTACGAAAGTAAAAATCTCGAAAATTCACACCAGCAGCAAGGTATCACTAAAAACTGCGTTTCAGCAAGCATGGGGAGAAATAACTCCGGAAGTCACTAAAAATTTAGTGGATTCAATGCCACGACGGTTGCAGGCTGTTATTGATGCCAACGGTGGCCCAACAAAATATTGAAATATAAAATTATATTAAATAATGTGGAATTTTCAGTTCAATTACATAATGTATGAACACTTTTGTCCCTACTGCCTTTCGTTTTTTTTTGTGTTTTTACGATTATAAGTTAATTAATGTAATTTTTTAAATTTATTTTAATAAAAATACATTCGCAGTAAAGTTGCATATAAAATTCTTATAAATATTTGCATTTTCTACTAAATTTATGAAATTTTGAGGGTGTATGGAGGGTTTTGTCCCCAACTGTATGTCAAAACGGTTACCGTTACAAGAAAAAGTTATAAAATTTTTTTTGTAGGGAATTTCCTAAGCTACAATTTCGTCATACGTTGTTTTTCTTTAGAGGTGATCATTACTGAAATATTTACGAAAAATCGATTTTGGTGACCTTTGACCCCGTATAAAATGTAACGCAGCGCTCGGATCGATGGGGAATTTTGATACTTCAGTCAGTATCGAGATTCACACTAAAATCCTGCTTTCCCCTAATTTTTCCGGTCACCGGTCACGTTGGGCATTTAAATTCGAAAATCATGTCACAAGCCTATTTTGACGAATACGAAATATTGAAACTTCGACTATGAAAAGCATATCTTTTCGGGCCATAGTGGGAAATAACCATCGATTCAAATTGGTTTGCAAAGTATGCACTGATTCTCATCAGACATCAGCTCACAGAAACAATCAATAACCTTTATGAGTAAATGATATCGATGGATATAAGTCGAAGATGTTAAAATTTATAAACTAACGTAAAGTAATAACAACTAACGTAAATAAAAATTAATCATCTCGCACTGCAAGTGGTCACATCAGTCAAGTATGCACTGTGAGCTGATATCTGATGTGAATCCGTGCATACTTTCCAAAACACTTAGTTAAAAAAAAATTTCAATTTTAATCATCCCACAAAAACAATTCAATTTGATTCTTCTTTCGGAGGCTTATTCCGCAAAACGATCAAGTTTCCCGTATCAATTATTCTCTGCTTTGATAAGCTTTAGAGACGATATAAGTTGTCTATGCTGATTTATAGACAAGAAGGGAACCATGATCACAAATTAATAACCTTTAAAAGTAACCATTGTTTAAATTTTCTAAGTTCTTGAAATTTTTCGGATGGCAGCCCCTGTAACTTCCGATGAAGTTATCGGATGAAAACAAGATTCATAGGCTAGCCTGATATTGGCGAGAAGCAGTTGTGGTAAACTTTTAGTTGCAGTACCGGTAACGGGGTGCAAGCACTGAGTATTTTCTTCATTTGTGTTACAGAATATGCTGGAAACCTTTCTACTCTATTAGTTCAAATGGATTGGTGAGATCAAAGTGGTACAATGCCTTCGAAATAGGTTGGAGCACGTGGGGTAAAATATGCACTGAAAATTTGCTCGATTCTTCCACTGTTCATCGAACATTAGTGTTTCGAGCGGTCTGTTGCGCTATGGTTGTTTTTTTTTAAATGAAAATATGTTTTCAAAATTATGTTTCATCTTCGTTAAGTTTTTTAAATCCTTTTTTTAAATTTTGTTTGTTGGATACTTATATAAATCATTCAGAATTATTTATTATTTTTGTTTATTTATTGAGTTACAGTATTTTTATGAACTTGGTACCTTGCTACCGGACGTCTTCATACGAATACCGATGTCCAGATCATAGGAATATAACCCTTTTCTTTTATCCTAGTACGCCATAAAACTCGTGCTGTTCGCATTGCGAAAATTTGAAGGATGCGAAGTTTAGGTGCCTCTTCTCGTGCTACAACCCTGGCGAGCAGACGCGACCAAAGTGTTCTGGTGGTTTTTTGTGCTAAAGTAGTGTGGTGAAGCCATTTTGAGGCAAATGTAGCAATTGCCAGTTTGAAATTTATTCAAAATTCACGGCAAATAACTTCTGATACGCAATGTATCAAAAGTCCTCTGCTACGACCTGGTAGCGGTACCTTGTTTTTCGAGAAATTGAAATGCAAGCGACATCGCATTTCAAAACGAATTTACCGTACCAACGGTAAATTGTTTTTGCAATTCCAGGCTCGAGACTGGAGACGAGTTGACTGGCAAGCGAGACCTCATGGCAGTCGGATTGAGACAGTGGCCGAGATCGGAAGGAGATCGTGGCGTCGTCATCGAAGTCGAATCCAAGTTGAAATCTTGTCCTCTGATTATTTTTCACGGTCCTCGGAGTAAGAAAAAAATTGATTTTTGGACACGGTCACGTCCCAAATCCAGGAAAGGTCAGATTTGAGCTGTCGTCAAGTGCAGACGTTTTCTTTCACGTTTTTTTCTCCATCGGGAAATGCGACAGTCCCTACGCGTTCGAGGTACCTACATATGTATGTCGTGATTTGAAATCAGATGAGAAAAGGAAAAAGTGAAATGTGTCATTGGTATTCTTAATTGAGTTCAAAACTAAAAATATATCGACTCCAATTGGATTCTGGTGACCGCAATGCGTTAACTACCCGGGATTCCGTTTGTCCATGACAACGGTTTGAATCGCATCGACTCTGAAGTGCTTGTTGTGTGTAGGTCAATTGGATTGCAATTACCCGACACTGCCTGACTTAGGATTCGGAATGGAATGATGAAAGCGCGCGGGTAGAGAAGTTTTGTGCCGATCGAAAGGTTTCGAAGACACGTGAAAATCGTAGAACGTAGGAAAGTGCTTTCGTGCAAATCAGTGGCCTCATCGAAACGATTTCGCTAATTAGCGGACATGAGGCTGCTTTCACACTATACGGTTTCACCGTACGGCAAAACACCGTACGGCATAAATCCGAATGAGCAACACGTTCACACTATACGGTTTATATACGGTTTTTTTTTTGTCACAAGCTAAATACCACCGTACGGTTTTTTGCCGTACGGTTGGAACCGTATAATGTGAAAGCAGCCTGAGAGTTTGTGCGCTGTATAATTGACGGGAGTTTAATCGGAAGTTTGTTTGCTTGGCCATTTAGACGTGATCGCTCAGGTGCATTCGATTGTGCGATGGAATCTCGTGTTAACTGGATGATTTGTGGCAATGGAATAATTGTAGCATCCAGTAATTTCCAGCGAAACTACTGGACACATAATTTCGACGCACACTGTACGTGCTCGAAATCGCTACAGTAATTTCAAATTGAACGCATTTTAATTTGAAACAATAATAAGGTACCGCAAGTCCTCGGCTACCTTCTTATTGAAATTGAGCAGCAAGCAAAATTCCTAACGGAATTTGTTTTTGTTCGCTCGCGCATTTGGAAACGCAGTCGTCGTTTCGGGACAGTAGCGGCGTTTATAATGCAGATCGACTTAGATTGGCTTCGACCGACTTGGATTGAAATAAAACTTCAAAGTAGGTTTTTGGTGTGACTGGATTAAAGTGGATTAACCGAATAAAATGCAGCTAGTTCTACTAAAATGAAGTATATCGCATCGTTACGTCACATATATGAATAGAACTCAAGTGAGCTTCTAATTTTTCAATCCTCAATCGCTCGCTGCGCGTCTTTTAACGCCCAAGTCGATCCAATCCAGTAAAATTTTGTGATCGAATCGACTTAACTCAAATCAATCCACTGCGCGTACACAACGTGGTTTGACTAATCCTAAGCCGGTTTGAAACCACGTTATAAACGAGGCTAGTGATTCGTAAATCGTGGCGGAGGCCAGGTCAAGTTTGAATTGGACGGCGAGTGTCGAGAGTCATTTGGGTGTCGCTGTGGCGAGAAGTTCGGAAAGTCGAGAGACGGGCGGCCGCTTTTGGCGTGGCGGATGGCGAAAGATAATCAGAAAAGAACAGTTTGATTGATTCACAAATATCGTCGCAATATTGTTACTATTCGTCATCTAATGGTTTCCATCTGTTCGCGAGCTATAAACGTACTGAATTCATTGTTATTTTCGAATCACGCCTTCGATAGATGAACTTGTGACTAGAGAAAAATGTGCCGACCCGTTAACAGTACACGTCCTGGTCAAAGTTTTCGATGTGCTTCCTTTTTATCTTGTTTGGCATTAGTGCGTGAATAAGTACTTTAAACCGGGCTACTGTGCGCCTCTTTCTGTTTTGCTGCCAAGCGGTTTCGTGATTGCCGGAAACACCACGTCTAAGCGTATATGCAAGATCATATTGTTCTAGTTGTGGCAATCGATTTTAAAACAGTTTACAAAATTAATTCCATGTGTATGAGTTTCATAAACCGTTTCATGTGCAAAACTGTGGGATTAACACATAATAGGTGCGTTTTTTTGCTCCGATGCAGAGCAGAGTACAACTATGCCGCAAAAACAACGATCTAGTATAAAACAGCAGTGCTTTCGCTAAGACTGACATAGGTTGCGGTATTCGCTGTGGTAGCAGAAAACAGCTGAAAAAAAGGGAGAAAATAACGAGTATACACTACCACAATCGATAGAAAATAGAAAAAAAACTAACAGAAAATTAATTCTTTTAACTTTCTACACATTATGAGGGCTTTTTCTAATTTCTTAACTACCAAAACATTCAACATAACCATGAAAAACCGAAAGCCACCTCACAGAAAAAAAGACAACTTCTCATGAGCTTTTCTTTTTTCTATCAGCACATTCTACACTTCAACACGTGAACTACAAATGACGCATAAAATTTCTGTACTAGTGAATTCACTGGTGTAGGAGTGTTGCTGTTTTCAATGCGTCTACTCTACTCTCCACTGGATAGAGGAGCAAAAAAACGCGCCTATTGTGTTTTATAGTGAATTTGATACGGAAAGCTATTTCGTTGTGTCGGAGATAATATTGGGTGATTGAAATAGTGTTGTGTTTTAATTTCTTTAGTGCAGTGCAATGACCAACAAAGAAAGGCAGTTTTTTACTAACATGAAAATGTCATGTAGTGGAGCTATCTTTTCTCCGGGGAAACTAGCTCAGTAGAATCTCAGTGAACGCTTTTTCTTTAAATTGCCATTCCAATTTCAATTGTAATTGTGGAGTAAGTTCGAAATGCATGCTGGTCAGCCCTTGTCTTTTGCGATGGCTACAATCAATCATTATATCGGAAGGCTGTGACAACACTATAGCATGGAACGATCGTGGATCGCATACTCGGTTAGGATCTGATGCTCCGTCATTAATACTTACGATCCATTCGAAGACCCGATCCTGATAAAATGGTAAAACCGCACTTCGGGCGTGGCAACCGGAAAATAATTGGGTTCGAAAGCCGAAACACGGTGGAGTACATGTCCAGGTAGATTGTTCACATTGCATTTACTATTAGGTGCTCCAGGACTTCCCCAGGGATAAAACCACGGTCATGAAGCAAGCTTCACGAGAAGCTGTCGAGGAGAAACTTCGCCCCACAGATCGTCAATAAATAAAGTACATACTGCAGCAAATTTAATAAGAATTAAACAGACATAATAAGAAAAACCGATACGATAGCATACAAGATGAAACTCAAGTAAAGAAAAAAGTAGCTTGTTCACATAAGTATGGCACATCTTGTTGTTATCAATGATGCAAATCACTTAGATATTTAAATTATTATAATTATTAAGCTTTGAAAGAGTAACAAAAATACGTTAAAATTTTCCAGTACCAAAGTCGTGCGAAAACATGAGCGGCTTACACAAGACGAAGTCACATGGCATTTTGTTTGTACTAAAGTTCACATAATTTCTTGATCAACTTTCATTTTGCCGGAATTTTATTCATTAGTTGTTGAGAGAAGAACACCCTCATACGTATATTCGCGTCCGATTTCTCATTCAACATAATTATGGATTTCTATTTGATTCAGAATTCACCCATTACGCTTTTGATGCGTTACTAGTATGATAATGTTTAATGTTAAGTAGTATTAGACGTTGAAATTTGGTTGTCAGATTGTTAGCCAATTAGCACTATTTCGAATGGGTTTTGGTTGATAATATAACATAAACGGACATCTGCTCTCATTATCTATTCGTTTAAAAGAAAGAAAAAAAGAAAACAAAGAAACAACAATGGGAAAACTCGAGTTTTTTTTTTTTTTTTTTTTTTTTTTTTTTAAATATATACTGTGCTCAGGCCCTGGGATTTAAAACATAATTTTCTAATGATATAAAAGAAATTCAGCTACTGATGAACACAGGGTAGTTAAGTCTTGAGGATGATTGCAGGCGCCCATTTCAATTATTTTTTATTTTTTAGTTCATTTCTTAAAAGTAATGATTACGGTCACTAATATCACTCAGTGTATAATCAAATTCTAAGATTGATTTTTCGTATATTTTGCATATTTTAATTGTATGATCAATACCCATCCATATATCGTGGACTATGGTTAAATAGTCGGAAAATGAGAATGTATGTGCTATGATTCGGTACTGTAGAAGTTATGAGATCCGTTTCATTTAAAGTTTCTTATCGGACTAAATTTAAATTATTAAATTAATGGTATCGAAACTATCATCAGTGTTAGTACTTACATGCGCTTTATGAATAAACAATAATGTTTGCTTCGATACAAGATACCAGGCCTTCTTATTGGGCGAAAGCCCGGGAAGTTATTTCTTCTTTTCAGGGTCCGCGCGAGGCCTGGCTGGCCGATGATTAAATAGTTTTCGTGATTTTCAGCATTTCTTTTTCTTTAAAGGGAGGGATACTGGCCATACATAGTTAGTTTCTGGTTTTTGAGTTAGTTTTTGATTGTTACACAATGGCCAGTATCGGAAGGTGGAGAACCCCAGAACATCGGGGTTAGGGCTCCGCCACCATCGGGGGCCCGGGGCTGTCTGCCTCACCCGGGTTCCTCTGAAAAGAGAGGCAGCGTTTTTTCCTTCTTCCTTTTTTAGATTTTCAATTTCCTGGCTCCGTGCGTTGTCACGAGCACTGGGTCTGCTTAGTCAGCCCATGTTGCAGAGCCATGGGTGGTTTCCTTAACGGAAATATGCCCCCTTTGTCCCTTGGGTATTTTTATATACCAGTTTGCGGCTACGATATTATGACGGATGAATAATACGTAGCATCCCGTTTTTCTAGAGAGCAAACCAACTCCATTTTTGAAGAACCCACCCCAGCCGCAGCGAGCTAGCAAAGCGGTACCCCAGCATCCGTCGGGGTTGGTTAAAGGGTGCTCCGCTAATGCGGACGAGGGGCCTTCACGGCCATTTCTAGGGCAGCCTGCTCTCGGAGCAATTCTTTTTTTTTTCAATTTGCCTGTTGAATGGCACTAGCCATTCCACCGTTATTGGCCCTTAGCCATCTTGGTTCCGGACTTCGGTCTGGTTCTGAGTTGTGTTAAGGTCGAACACTCTCAACCACATTTTCGCTACACAAATAAGTTCAAGTTGTGAGGTGGTTTTTCTTTTATTTTGGGATTAGATGCAAAACAGTACGTGAGTACTCATAACAAGTAAGCTTTTCCTTTTGTTGAACGTTTTGAATCTTTCTGTCTATCCATTGAGTATTTGGTGACTTCAGATAGGTTAGACCTACTCGTAGGTTAAAGTACATAATGAGAGAAATTCGTAACTTCTAATAATGGGGTCGGAACCCCCTGATAAACATGAACTGGACCAAGTCCTAATGAAAAGTGCGGTGAAAAGAAAAAAAATATCTGGAAAAGAATAGCGAAAATAATGAAGAAAGTAATAAGGGTGACTTTGATTTCCCACCATGTCCAAATAGCCCAGTTGAAGCGAACAGAAATGCAAATAGGTACCAAATAGGTTCTAAGAACAACTACCCCGTGCTAGTGATCTCTAAGGACGTCGATGGTAAAAGAGTTAGACTAGACCCTGTATTAATCTATAAACTAAGAAATGATTTTGCTATAAGTGTATAAATACCATAAGTGTCGGTTATAATAAAGCCAAAGTAGTGTTCAGTAAAGCTGAAGAGGCTAATTCATTCGTTGATAAGGGAGAGGATGTTCTAAAGAATTATAAAATTTTCATCCCCAATAATTTCTTATACAGATTTGGTATAATTAAACATATCCCTCTAAATTTTGATGAAAAGGAAATTCTTAAAGGACATCCATGCAACAAGAATGGTTTTCTAATAGAGAGAAACAAAATAGTCAATGTATATAGAATTACAAGGAGGGATAAGGAAAACAAAGATGTTCTCATTCCTACAACAACTTTAAAAGTCACTTTTGAAGGTGACCGTCTACCTGACGGAATAAAATTAGATTTTCTCAAGATCAATGTCGACTACTTTATTCAGAGGCCTAAGCAGTGTTTTAACTGCGGCAGGTTACGCCACGTTGCTGCGGTATGCAAAAGTACAAAAAAAAAAGATGCCTAAACTGCGCTTCGGAAGAGTGTGTAGGTAATTGTGTCGGGATGAAATGCATATTATGTAAAGCAGACAACCATAACGCAAGAGACAGGGCTTGTCCGAAATGGATAGCAGAAAGAGATACGCTAGAAACGGCTTCTAAACTAAAAGTATCAGTTTCTGAGGTCAGAAAAATGTTTAATAAATAAGTATTTATTAAAATTATTTTCTGGTTCTGAGTTCGCTACACAGCACGGGGTAGTTTGTAGCATCCAGTAATTTTTATATTTTTCATTTAAAAATTACTGGTCACATATCTCCGACCCACACTGTATGGATCGGAGACGCTACAACATTTTGCAATTGAAACTACCTTTCAATTGCACGAAAACAAAATCCCGCAAGTCCCCCGGGTGACCTTATTGTTGTTTTTGCACAGCCAAGAGAAAATCCCGTTAGATCTTCGTGGCTGTGCAAGTGGCTTGCGAGCTGGGACACTAAAAATCTGGACAGTCTTTGTTCAGGCGCAGCGAGAGTCGGTTGTGAGTCGGCGGGTCGACGATTCGTGTTGGCGTGGCGGGTGGCCGAAGTGATTAATGTGGATAGTGAAATCCTCCACCAAAGGGAATGACTATTGGTTTCGCCGAAAGTGAAAACCGCGTGTGTGCGTCAATTCTCACCGAAAAGGAAATAATTCCGTTCCAGCGGGAGTTTTGGTTCATGAGTGGCGGAGGCAAAACTGTGGGAGTGAATTGCTTTCGGTACCGGGATATAGACGGTCACTGCTCCCGAGAGATATATTTCTATAAATTTTCTGCGTGATTCCATTACTGTGCTAACCCTTTCCACCGTACTTTATTAAACTGATCGACTACAGAAACAAAGAATCGAAGTGATTCCCAATTGTCAGCCTTTTATCGAATTGAAAAGTTACGAAGTGAAGAAGTGAAGTGCATGAGGGAAATTTAAATTAATACTAAGAAACAACCGCTAATCTAAATCAGTTTTGTACTACTGTTGTACGTTGAGTGCGAAAATTACACAATTCAGATAGATTCGGGCGATATCCAGTGTATAGGTTACTCTGTATTGCCCCTGTGTGTGATAATTTATGACGGTGCGATTAATTGCCAGGGGGATTTTATTCCGAATCCACATAGGCTTTCCCACGGATCACTCAAAAGTGCAGCTTTTCGTTCCAAACCCGGCCACAAGCACTAATGGCGTTGGATGGGTGCCCGAGTATGACACTGTTCAGGCACATGCAAGTGCTGACATATAGAATTTAGTCGCGGTGACATTCTATGCACCACCGAGTGAGTTCGTGTCAAATCGGATGTTTCTTAGAATAGCCACGATATTCCCGTTTGTTTCAAACGTTGAAAGTTTTAGATTGGAAAGCAAATAACGACACCTCCCTTGATCATAATTTTGTCGTGTAAACTACGTTGACGTGATCCTGCCTGTGATCAAAGGAATATGTATAATATTTAAAATTGAGCACCCCGAACAATGAAAAATAGAAAGAAAAGTGCAGTTGGTGTATTTGCTGAAAGCAGTGTTGTGGCTGTGACAGTTAGAGCTGGAGCTGTTATTAAGACTAATGAAGGTGCTTGGTTTCGAGTCTGCGCACGTGCATACGCAAACCAGAAATTGTCGGGGAGTATCAACATCTGGATTTGCGAAGCAAATGTCCCTTCCAGTACTGTTTTCCAACGGATCTCGGTATCTCTGTATCTAGACCAGGTGAAATTTGCTGCAACTCTACAGTAGGCAACCGGTATTTCTCTTATTTAAGCATGAGAAAGGGGTCTTTCCCAGAAGTGATACTGCCTATCCTAAACCATGACTGACACCCCACATGACGCCATGGCTGGAGCACCTATATTCGAAACAACGGTCAGAGAAGGTACAATCATATAATTCTTTTCCAGGCTCTAGCAAAACCAATAAACCAAAAGGGAGGGATACTGGCCACACATAGCTTCTGTTTTGATTAGATTTTTGGATTTTGCTTGATTAATATGGCCAGTATCAGAGGGTGGAGGACCCCAGACCATCGGGGTCAGGGCTCCACCAACATCGGGGGCCCAGGGCTGTCTGCCTCACCCGGGTTCCTTGTAAAGGAGAGGTAGCGTTTTTCCTGTTTTCCCTTTTGTAGATTTTTCAAGTTTTGGCTTTGTGTTTTGTCACGAGCACTGGGTCTGCTTAGTCAGCCCATGTTGCAGAGCCTGGGTGGTTTCCTGTACGGAACGATGCCCCTTTTTGGTCCCTGGATATGTTTTCATATCAGTTTGCGGCTACAATTCATGACGGATGAATATACGTAGCATCCCGTTTTCTTTGAGAGCAAACCATCCCCATTGTTTAAAGAACCCACCCCAGCCGCAGCGAGCTAGCAAAGCGGCACCCCAGCATCCGTCGGGGTTGGTTAAAGGGTGCTCCGCTAATGCGGACGAGGGGCCTTCACGGCCATTTCTAGGGCACCCTGCTCTCGGGGCAATTCTTTTTTTGTTTTGCCTCTTGAATGGCTTAGCCATTCCACTTTTGACCTTAGCACTCTTGGTTCTGGACTTCGGTCTGGTTCTAGGTTGTGCTAAGGCCACTCCCATCTCATAAATCGCTACAAGTTGTTCTTACAAAAATAATACCAAAGTAAATTTGAGACTCTAGATGAAGTTGACTTGAACAACAAAGGGATTTTTCCAAGCCTAATTAAATCCAGCTTTGAGAATAATAGAAATATATATAAGGATGCAAATAGGTCCTTCACAAAAACCAATTTCAGAAATGTGGTAGTAGGACATAATATTAATCCGGTCAAACATTTGGTCGGTGAGGTTTTGTGTAAGGAGCCTTTGGAGACCGTATATAAAAGTGCTATGATGCTGAGAGTTACATATATATCAGTTCGAGTCGAGCACCCGAACGAGACAGACGTGCGGCGAGCGAAGATCGATTATATCGTGGATTCGAGCCAAGGACGACTGAAGTTGAAGCCGATCGTTTTGGACTGTGCAGTGGGGGTATGTATTGAGTAAGTAAAGTTAAGTATCTTTGTGAAAAAATTTCTTTGAATATTTTTATTTTAAAAAGTGAATTTTATGACGCGTTTGGCACGGGTTGCGTGTGGATTTGTGATTCCAAAACATTTCGGAAAATTTCGGTTAGTTTACTTCTCTTTTCTAATTTTGTTTAAAAATATTAAAGTGTAAATTGATTAAGTGTGCAACTGGCCGCGATGAAGGACGGTGGGATCACATATGAAATGTTGAGGGAGCTACATGAGGAAAGTCTAAATAACCTAACTTTAGCGCTGAACAAAGTAATAAAAGGTGATTTTCCAGATAAAAAACTACTCGAAATAAGGATCTCACCTATATTGAAACCGGGTAAAGAGCCTAGCAATATAGAAAGTTTTAGGCCAATCTCGCTGATAAATATTTTTGTCAAGGTGCTGAACAATCTTCTAGAAAGCAAGCTGCTTAAAAATAAAAAAAATTTTAGAGTAAAGGGAAGGTCTACCCAAACTTGTAACAACCAGATCGAACACTTCATAAAAACCCAAAAGAGCAGGGAAAGAAAAAGTAATGGTCATGAGTATAGATGTTTCCAATGTTTATGATAGAGTCAATATTAATAAATTAAAAGATCTCCTGATTGGGCTGGAGATCCCCTCCCAATATATTAACTGGTTGATGTTCTTTCTTAACAACAGGACAGTAGTTCTGGGAGATAGTAAACATAAGATAAGAAATGGTCTGCCTCAAGGGAACGTACTTATTTGTATTAAATGCACAAATTTTCCTGAAAACATTCGTTTTCATGCGGGCTCAATTTGCATGGAAATACAAATTCGCCTAACCATCCGAGCGAATTTCCATGTAAATTGAGCATGCAATACGAATGAAGGCATTTCGGGGAAAAACCAGCGCTACGAATCAAGGAATTCCCCGAAATATCGACGGGCCTGAGAATGTTGCATTTGACATTCTCAGAACTCGCCCGTGAGCCTGGGATTTTTGAAGTCGCACGTTCTCGGGATAGAATGATGTGAATTCAGTGATGTGGGTCGATGATTTGAGGGTCAGTAGCAAGAATAGTGGAAGAGTCGCGTTTCAGAACTCAGTGCGAGTCGACGAGTGCAAAATGATAGTGTAACTTAAATGCAAAGTAGACAAAGATAGAGTATATTGTTCATGGATTTTTTGCCACCGTTTGAGCATGCAATAAAAATAGAAATTAGTGGGTGCTGTGCTTAGGGTTCGAACTTTCATCAAACATAAGTAATGATGAGTTATGCAAATTACTACTTTGTGAATTGGAATGGAGAGCGGAGCCGTCGATAATGTTCACATATTCAAAATTTTTCAACCGAGGCACGGAAACTTCAGCAATGTAGCATACGTATTTTGCTAAACAGGTTGCTCATTATCTTCGGCTGAATGCAGGATGTTGAAAATACTCCTCTGCCTAAATGTAGCCTACCTTTCGACTTGTAACGTAATGAACCCTATAAAAATTTCGTGCAATTGATGGCTACCGCACTAATGAGTGGGTTTTTTTTTTCTGCGGACTGCATGATGCGGATTGATCCGATCGAGCTGAAAGTTTCAGGAGATATTGATGCATATGAGTTGTGAGTCATTTTTTTATGTAACTTGTAAACATCCGATGGGTGGTTATTATATTATGTTTGACGTATGCTAAATGTATGATAATGTACAAAACTGTTAGCTGAGACCACTTATTGGAAAAATGAAAATAAAAATTAAACAGTAAGTCACATCAAATCAAATTGAATGAAGATGAAAGTGTATAATATTGTGTAGACTGTGTTGCAATAGTAATTGGCTTTCACACTTCCATAATGCTACATGAACTACATTACACATGGAAATCAAAAATTCTTCACATGCAAGCCGGCCAAGTAGAAAGAAGGAAATTAATGATATATAACCTAAAGTTCCAGAAAAAAAATACATGCACTTGTTGCGTGCACTGTTTACTTCTACTCGTAAACAGAAATTTGTTTGAAATAAAGAAAACTTTTCAAGTAGTATTGGTAGTCCGGAAGTTTTCATTTCGGTTTCTTAAATGAATAAAATTAACGTATAATGCAAATTATAATGGAGTAAGATACGTAAATACATGAAATTAATAACCATGAAATAAATATATAACCAACATATGTATGGCAAATGATAACAAAACTTAACTTTTAAGAGAGAATATTACAGCGTACAAGAAAGTGGAAAAGAGAAAAACTGTGGAGAAATTAAACAAATGTGCAAACTTATTTTTAGAATATTGGTTATTTGTCGATTTTTTTTTCACCACACACATTTTCATTAGCTTTCGTGCGTTCAAATTTTCTAAAATTCTATATGTGGAACTCAAATAAATGTTGTGCAAATAGAAAGCTAGAAAAAAAAATATTTATGAAATTTACAAATAAATACATAAAAATGTTTGAGTAATTTAAAAACTGGTCTTTCCTTTCCGAAGATGGGGTGAGGATTTCTTTTCTTTTTCCTTCTTGGACTCTTCTTCATTTTTTGAAGGGTGGATGGTAGGGGCTATGGGCGGACCCGTCGGAAGTCTGACCTATATAATTTTTTTTTGTAGAGATCAGACTTCTGGCGCCGCTATAAGGTAGCACAGGATTTTTTTTCAGGTCAATGAATTTCGTCAGTCGTGCGCGTCTTTGTTCGAGTAATGGTAAAGTAAATAAGTTCGTGTTGGTATCCGCGTATACCTTATTTTTAGAGTTGTTGTAAATTCGCGGTTTCTTGTTATTTTTGCGTGCGTATCTCTCTCGTCCCCGAATACTGCCACCAATTCGCGATCCCTCGTGCGTAATTCTATTCGTCTTCGCGTCGAGTTGCTTCGTAGGAAGCACTGACTCAAATTGGTGGCCTTATTTTTTTTTGTTGTGCTGGTGATCTTTGGATCCCAATCACTAACAAAAACATACCCATGGTCAGGGTTAGCCTTCACGGCTCATAAAGTGGATCTTGAAGAAGATCACTTTTTATGTCGCGTTTGCTTTCTTGTCAGGCACATGAATAAACATGTGATGATGGTAAGGACGCATGACAGTCAGACACTCAGCTAAGGAACTGTTAAGACTTAGGGCAAAGAACCCAGGAATGGAGGTAGTCAGCAGCAATGTGGATTCTAATTATAAAGTTAGATACTTGAAATTCAAATACTTGTTTGACCTAATTAGAACTACCTATACAGACTGCAAACCGGAAAATTTAAAGATTGTAAGCAAAAAAGAGGGAACTTTCAGCGGCATAGATAGAAATAATATAAACAATATCAAATTAAAAATAGACGCAATAATTAATAATAGGAAACAGAACAACAACCTAATTTTAGCGATGGATCCAAAAATATTTTGGGTGCCGGAGGAGCTGTAATGACGGAAAATCAGGAGTCAATATACGAATTTAGACTAAGGGATTCAACGTCGGTGGTAAATAGTGAACTAATTAGTATCTTACAGGCAATAAAACTAGGTGTAAGCTTGGAGTCGAATAATGTAACTGTTTTAACAGACTCAATGAAAGCATGTACAGAACTCGAAGAAAATGTTAGTTGTAAAATGATAACAAAATATACAATTTTATAAGGCAAGTACGGAGTTTAAGAGTCACAGTAGTCTGGATTCCAGGTCACTTAGCACATAGTGGTTCTAAGATTGATGATTTAGCCAAATGCGGTTTCTTATGTGATAATGAAGAAATAAATGACTATGAGACTGATGAAGTATTAGATAGTATCAAAAAGTCGATACAAGACATTTGGAAAATAGAGTTTAGTAATAAAAAACTCAAGCGCACCTGAACCGCTGGAAACACTAATGTTGGAAGAACAGTAGAAGAATCGTGCAGGTTTTGAGTGCATATTCCACCACATGAGCTGCTTATTACGGCCAAACTGTTTCAAATGCCACGTTTTACTTTGGTATCAAGAATGCATTATAACTCATATGGTAGAAGGTTGCAGATATTACCACTGGCATGAATTTCAACGTTTATGAGAGCGAAACACGGGTTAATTATGTTCGTTATCAGTTGCTTGTTTCACAAAATTTTGAAAGCAGCAGCTCATATAACATCAATGAAGAAAATGCTCAGTGCCTGCAGCACTGTAACTGAAGTTGGTGTTTGGGGCTGCGATCCGAAAATTTTGCAGAACTTCGGGAATTGAAACATCGGTTATTTATTTTCATTGTAAATGTTTCCGGCATGAATACTAACTGTTAGCATTTATTGATACAAAAGTAGCACAACCGACTCGTGCTGGCAACCTTTCGCCAGTATCAAAGCCAAGAATATATCACATCTGTTTCACGTTGTTATATTACATTCGAAGTTATAGGAGTATAAAGAAATTTAGGGTTACTTGCAGCGAGTTTTTTCAAATAATCGAAAGCTTAATATTCGCTGTTTATTGTCACTACAATATCATTACCAATTGAAAATTCTACGATAAAACCGCTTAATAAAGATATTGCAAATAAACACAAATCCAACAATAGCTGCCAACCCTATCGTGGCTTTTCAACCAAATTTGGCCTGAATAATGTTTATAATAGGTTCCATTAATTGTATGAAATTCGTATTGACTCCATGACTGCACTGGAAGTTATAGGGCTAAAAGTTTTATTTTTCTGAGCGAATTTTCAAAACCAAAGATACAAAAATTACCATAGCTGGCAGCACTAATCGAATTTTTCAACCAAATTTCTATCAAACAGAGTTTAGAGTAAGGTTCAGCTACTGTGTCAATTTTATGAAAATCTGGTAACTTATTCACATTTCATAGGGTAAAAAGTAGTTTTTTTCTTTGTAATATACATATAGTATATATATATATATATATATATATATATATATATATTTATATATATATATATATATATATATATATATATATATATATATATATAGATATATATATATAGATATATATAGATATATATATATATATATATATATATATATATATATATATATATATATATATATATATATATATATATATATATATATATATATATATATATATATATATATATATATATATATATATAAAACTAAAGAAAAAGGTTTAAGGTTTCTTATTACAAATGTTCGAAGAAGAACATTAGTATTAAAATCACTTTGGCCAAAAATTCATATTTCTATATATATATATATATATATATATATATATATATATATATATATATATATATATATATATATATATATATATATATATATATATATATATATATATATATATATATATATATATATATATATATATATATATATATATATATATATATATATATATATATATATATATATATATATATATATATATATATATATATATATATATAGAAATATGAATTTTTGGCCAAAGTGATTTTAATACTAATGTTCTTCTTCGAACATTTGTAATAAGAAACCTTAAACCTTTTTCTTTAGTTTTTAGGAACAAGCTATGGTTCAAAGATCTAAACTTAGGAAATAAGGGTACAAAAATGTTAAATATAATCATGGTCAATAACGCGTTAAACAACAAAACAAAGTACAGATGAGAATTAGGCAGGACGCGAATTGCGAAAATTGTGGTGAGGTAGATGACTTAGAACACAAAATCTTTAAATGTCCCAAATACTCAACGGAAAGAACAAGATTTGAATTCTTTAGAGCAAATCGAAACACAAATGATTTAATGATCAAGCATAGTAAAAACCACTTAAAGCAACTAAGTAGTTTTCTTACATCTTGCGAAATTAAGATATAAATTACAGTTTTCTCTGGCTTAGTTGATAATAATAGACCAGAATTCTTGATTATCCTTCCCATCTCATAGACCTTCAAATCTGCATCACTCTCTCCATGTCAAAAAAGCAAAAAAAAAGGATAAAGCTAGAATATATATCAAATAAATATATGAATACAAAATTGGAAATATCCAAATAGGAAATTTCTATAAGTGTGAAAGTAGTAAATAATCGTGTAAACGTTGGCTGTTGCCTGCTAGTCAGGAAGCCAGAACCGTTTTCTGCGGGAAGCACAAAAAACCGGAGGGGAAAAAAGTTTAAGTGCGCAGATATGCATGTGGTGTAGGTAGGTAGCATTTTGTCAGTTCAGAAATTTGTTTACAAATATTCGAAAATTCGTACCCATCCGTACTCATGCTTCTTGTCCATGATTTCGTAGGCAAACCAATTCGATTAATAAATATCAAGCCGGAATTACACTCTTCCCGAAAGTTTCGTCGAGCAACTTGTGAAATTACTTCCCTTCATGTTTTGGCATGTGAATAGACGAGGTGACCATTTACACTTTCAGCTCGCCAACATTTACCGAGCGTGTAATTTCGGCTCAACGGAGCCACCACCAGATCTTTTTTCAAATTCCTTTGACTCGATACGTAAAACCGACAACAATTCGACACTCATAAACCCTCATAAAACAGCTAGGCGTCGGGGAGAACACCATTCACACTCTCGTGCTTATCATGTCCTGACATGTGAGTGAATGGAGAAAAGCAGGCTAGAATCGACGAGGTGACCATTTACACTCCGTGCTCGGTAACATTTGACATATCTCGGAGGGAGTGTAAATTGCCATTAGACTTAACTCGTAGGGCTCTGCGTTCTTACGGGCTACTGTCTGTTCAAAGATGTTTGCTGGAGCTGTGAATCTGTCCTCCATATAATGAGGAAGCGTCCGACTTTGGCGAAGGGCAAGTTGGCGACACTTGGTGCACCCTTCTTCTCAAATTAGACCAACCTATCCTGGTTGACCTATAGGGGATAGTGCGGTTTATCAAAGGAAACATATGATTTTTTGACTTTAGTGACTAGGGGAGAGAAACTTACATCAGAACGGGCTTCTTTAGTGCCTATGTTTTGAACGCTTCTTTAGTGCCTATGTTATGAACGGGCTTCTTTAGTGCCTATAAATTTTACTGCATCGGTTTTATTAAATTATACATATATTTTTATTATCAATTTTGTTGGGCGTTTTTTATTTCATTGCTTAAAGCGGTGCCAGTGATAGCTAACTTCCTTTCGTTTTTGGGTGTGCGTATGCGTTATTGTAATTTTATGATTGTAAAAAGATAGCGTGCTTCTAGCAAGAAGCCTTACTCCGCCCAAACTACATTGCCTTCGCATCTTAGCTAGCTGGCAAGGGGAGCACACAGGCCAATTTTTATGGAGTAGGGTTTAAACACTTTTTATGTTGCATTTGCGACAGCTCGATAATTGTAACATGCTACAACTACTAATTCAAACTACGTCACTCACTTGATTGAATTAAATCCACTGAAAACTAAAGTGACTCGTGCACATGTGTGTATGTAATATCATATAGAAGAAAGAAATCAAAAGGATTCATGTCAATATTTTCTCCGTCATCAAGATTCATAGTGTGAAATAAAATCACATCGCAGTACAGATGCATCTAAAATTTCACCAGTAGAAAGGACTTGTTTTTCCGGTGTCCATCCGGGCAAATGAAGCAGGACATCAGCGCCTAGGATGCTTTGTAGACGACTGCTCATCTGAAAGACAAAAATTTCACACAAGATTCGAATCAGTTGAAAACATCATGTTTGTTTCAACATTATTTAATTCGTAGTAGGTGTGCAAAAATAATACAAAAATTAAGCTTATATGATCAAAACTCACCTGATTTCCGGTTACATTGGCGGACAATTCGCCTTTACGTGATGTAATTGCTGCACGAACATATTCAGGACGTGGGTCTAGTTCGATTCGTTCATTTTCAAGCTGATACGAAATAAAGGATACAGTTTTTTTAGGAATTAAATATACAAAAGGTTTACTATAGAATGTAGAAAATAATTCAAAAACTGAAAATCTTTTATCAGTTTAGAATTTGAAAGTTGAAAACTAATTTTGCCACAACTATCTATATCTTTTAAGGAATAAAAAAAAATGTTCAATAAATTAATGAAATTTGAAAAACATAATTAAATTAACTAAATTTTTCTTTGAACTCACTTTCACTTTGATGACGGCCAATTTGCTTTTGTTTGTATCATAGCCTGATGCATAGCGCAGAGCTGGTAAAGTGAAAATGTGGAAGCAAACAAAAGCGGATACTGGGTTCCCTGGAAGACCGAAAAAGTATTTCGTACGAGTCGATGCAAATGTCATTGGTTTTCTGAAATAGAAAAATTATGAAAAATTTGAAATTATAATAATACGAACGTGCATTAAATGCAAACGAGATTTTCATTTTTGAGCTAGTAAGTGTGAAAGAAATGGCGTAGCCGTTGAATAGGAATATTAAAAGTGTGTTATAAAAGTAAAAGCCTGTTATAAGATGAAGCAATTATTAAATATTTCATCATCGGATGCGGGATGATTATAATCTTTTCTCCAGTCGTAGAAAATCGATAAAATGAGTAATTTAGAAAAAAAGGGTGAAGTGTTGGTTGAATCTTTGTAAGTTGAAGTCAATTAGTGTGATAGTGGTTATATACTAGATAGCGTGATAGTGGTTACATACGAGTACATGAGAAAGGACCAATGCTTAGTGATAGATCATAAAAAACGTGCTTCAATTGTAAACAACTGAGACATGAAGTAAGTACTTGTGCGATAGAAAAGAACAATTCTGGAGACATAGTCCTCATCCGGTAAAAACACAGTTATGTCAACAATTTTATCGAGTGCATCGAACGGGGCAGTTAAAAAAAATCCCATTCTGAGCGCACCAAAACTAGCGCAGGAAGCGGAAAAAATTCTTAATAAGAAGTGTAATCCAGACACCGTAAGAAGAATCTGAAGGGATCCGAATTTTAACTGAAGAATCCCTGAGAAAAACTCTATATTAGTGCTCGTGAACATTTAATGAAAAGTACAACGTTCTGGGATACCGTTCCACGGATGTGAGCAAATTTAACCTTTTCGAAAGCGATGGAAGGGCTTATGTGTGGAGACAACCACATGCTGAACTTCAACCACGGGATTTATGCAGTACATTAAAACACGGTGGTGACCTCGTGATGATGTGGAGGTGCATGGCAGCTTCCGGAGTGGGAAACTTGGTGTTCATTGAGGGGAACCTAGACAAATTCCAGTATTTAAATATCTTGTGCGGAAAAATTACACATCAAGGACAATTACCGGATTTATCACGACAACGACGCCAAGTACTCCTCGGAACTAGTGCCAACGTGGCTGATTTGGACAATATTAAAACGCCTGCTCAGTTGCCAGTTCTAAATGTTATCGAACATTTGTGGTCAAAGCTAGAAGATGGCATCAGAAAACATCCGATAAGGGCACTTCAACAGTAATGGGAGGCCATTTCGCCTGAGTACGCCAAAAAGTCGGTGCATTCAATGCCAGATCGTCTCAAAGCGATATTGAAACAATCAGGATATCCAACTAAATATTTAATACATTTTTGAATAAAAAAGAATGTTATAAGTTTGAATTAGACATTTTTGAGAGAACATCATTTAAGCTGTGGGGTGATATTTGATGTTTATAATGAATTTTAGTTTGTTTGTGCTGACTAGAATATTTTTTAAATTTTTTTTTTCATTGGAAATAATAAATAAAACCATAAGCTGAAATATTTTGTTTCAAGAAAAGGATTTTCCATTTCTTTGGATTTTTTAAGGGTTTTCCTCGTAAAACATGCTCACATCATTTAAGCTGTGAGCCACTGTACGTTCGGAATGCCTGGCAGACTGACAACGGATTGTGGCATCGCATTCACGTCTAAAGCTTTTGCAGATTATTGCAATGAGAGTAAGATAGAGCATGTGAAAATTGTAGTAAGCACTGCAAGAGAAAACGGACAGCTTGAGAGGGTGACCCAAGCTCTTTTCTAAATGGTAAAGATATCAACTTGTAAAGAACGAAAATGGAATACTCATCTACGAGCTTTGCAGTGGTCTATGAACACTTTAAAAAATAGCACGACAAAGCGAAGTCCATGCGAAGGTGTTTTTGATTACGAAACCCGAGACTCATTGAAAAATAATAATCATAAAAAAGTACGATTCCAAATGGCCAGTCGACTAAATGCATAACGGTAGGAATTGACAAGCATCATAGAACTGCTAAACTGTACGAAGTTGACGATTTATTAGTAGTTGAAAACGAACCAGTAAGTACCAGCGATGCTAGATTGGGATTTTCACTCCCCGAAATGGGGAATCATAAGCATTCCGGAGGTTTTGTGGAGACTAATTTCTTCGGGGGAGTCCCCTGAAAAAAGCAATAACCAGATTAAAATATGACACTTGAATAAATAAATAAAATAACACCAAATGTTACATCTTATCTAAATACACACAATATGAACTATAAAATTAGCGCTCAAACTGTATATAGTAACAATTCTATTGGAGAAACTTCCGTAACTGTCAATGAATGGAATGCTTTATCAATATAATCAATTTTACACTAAATATGGTTTGTCTTGAAACACTTTTTTTGGGGGTTTTACAGTTGATGCTTTTGCAGGGATTTTTGAGTCAAGTGTGCAGGGTTTTTAAGTTCGGGATCTGGCAGCACTGATAAGTACAGACAATTCGAAAAAATTAGAAATACGTGATATCCAGCGTTAGAAAGAAAATAGCCACGACTGATACATACTTGAAGAAATCATGAATGCACCGAGAACGACCCAGACAGATAAAATGATGCGCTGATGCTGCTAACCGCCAGAAGAGGGAAGTGATGACGGTGGAACAAATGCCGATGAGCCAGTGGCGAGGACACTACAAATCAGGATGGCCAAGCTGTGAGCGACAACAATGGCAACGGCTATACTAATGATAGAAGGAACAAAAGAGCGACGAAAAGAGTCTGCGACAAGATCTCGAGCAAAGCACATATGCAGTTAATGCTAATAAAAAATTGCGTTTGAATTGAAATTTATGTTTTCAACATCCGAAAAGTGAGTGTTTACGACAATATATGTAGGTGGGCTGGAAAAAAAACTTCATCATTAAGAAAGTTCGCTTTCCCGTGTATGGATGAGGTATGAAGACAACATCCTGGCATCCAAGCTGAAAAAATATGTTTTGGTAAACATTTTAGAGAATCTGAGCCGAAAAACATAAGTATATCCTATTTTCAATAGAAAATAACATTCTTCCTGAATTTGAGGATCACCAGAAAGGATGGTCTTCCAGAGTTCAATATCTAACGGAAATTCACGAAAATTTTTGGTGGTGGATACGTTTTCATAGCTAAAGTTGCGCCTGTTTCGAATCAGCGACTTCGTAGTTACCTTGTTGGTTCGAATTTTGAGCAACGCCGTTTAGTAATGACGTCGAATCAAAGTAGTCATTGTATGGAAAGAGTTACACAGTAGTTATCTCTTCGCGGCCTTTAAGTGATGGTTTCGAAACATTATGCTTAAGTTATAGTTGCTGTGACTTAAGAGCAACGTAAAATCTCAATCATAATTGTCAAAAAGTTTCATAATCGAGAATCCTAATAAAACGGAACTAGTGCTGTTTACAAGGAAGTACAAAGTTCCTTGTTTTGAGTTACCCAAATTGAATGGGGTCTCCATTAACTTGAGCCAGAGGGTCAGGTACTTAGGGCTGATCCTTGACTCGAAGTTACTATGGACCTACAATGCAGCAGAAAGAGCTCGGAAGGCTTTGAACGCACTTTACTGCTGTAAAAGAGCCATAGGAGCGAATTGGGGATTACAACCTCGTACTGTTGCTTGGCTTTACACTGCTGTGGTTGAGCCAATTCTATTGTTTGGGGTGGCGTTCTGTTAGCAGGGTGCTATTAAAGTGCGGAGAATGGCTGCACTACTTGTAACTAGTGCGCTCCGGTCCACCCCTACTAAGGCACTCTTCGTGTTACTTCAGCGGCTGCAAACAATCTACTTATCTTACAGCAAGCTAATCTTGCTGCTGTGAGACTAAACTGTATCTCGGCATGGAATAGAACAGAATTCGGCCATGCGAGGATTTGGGTCGAGGGAGTTCCCGCTCCAGTGGGTGTTGACTAAATCGCTCCGCAGTGCCCACTAGATTTGAAGAGATGAATGGCGTGATGGCGTCATCCTCGAAAGTGGGCTTATCCATGTGTACACCGACGGCTCAAAGCTTAACAAGAGTCGGGTGTGGTGTATACTCGGATGAGCTGAATCTCAGGCTATTTTTCAGGCTATCGACTCGATTCTGCGTAATCGAATATTCGGGGTCAATATTAGCATTTTCACAGATAGCCAAGCGGCTAGTAAATCCCTTGTTGATCCTTGTACGGTTTCCATGATTGTTGCTGAATGCCGTGCATCTCTTAGGGAGATGTCGAGACATTCGGTTGTTCAATTGATTTGGGTACCTGGACATAGGGGTTGTCAGGGCAACTGTGAGGCCGATGAGCTAGCAAGGCTTGGAACCTTGTTGCCAGAGGTCTCCTGCTCCCTCTAAATAGGTATACCGATGACATCGGTCAAACTGGCCATCAGACAAAAATATCTCGAGGATGCAAGGAGGTCCTGGGCAGATTAATCAATCTGTGCAATAGCAAGGCAGTCCTGGGTATCCATGGATGCGCATCGCACCAGGCAGCTTTTAGGCTTAACTCGAAGCGCTCTACGCTGCACTGTGTGAGTTCTTACGGGCCAATGCCACATAGGACGGCATGCACAACGATTGGGAGCGCAGTTTAACGATTTCTTTCGGAGTTGTGGCTCTGAGGATGAGGAGGAGTCCGTCCTTCACCTCTTGTGTCAGTGCCTCGCATTCGCAAGGAGAAGGTTGGCGGCAATTGGTGTTACCTTTCTCTCAAACCTGACCGAGTTGTCTCTGGTCAATTCAAAGCGCATTTTGTCAAGGGAAGCAGATGGTTTCCCGAGTTCAGTGAGGAGAAGAGATTCACAAATTATTGTGGCATCAAAACGGGCCTCTCTTGTGCCTATGTGTGTCGGTCGGCAGATCTCTGTGAATCGGCAGCCACTTTAACCTAACCTAACATTCGTAATCGCGACTTAACGTTTGGAAGTGTTTCAAATTTACAAACAATACTCTTGTCGATACCCGATATATTTCTCTTTCACGCTCATAGTTATCTATATGGTATTTATACAAAATGATTATGTAGGTGTTAAGTATTTATATGGTGTAAACAATATTGTATTTCAGCATATGTTTAATGATTATAGAGACTGAAAACTTTGCGATTGTATCAAACCATAGCTAAAAAAGGTCTTTTATTTCTTTGATAAAATATTCAATACTTTTAAAAAAATTCAATTCCGCACTATCAAACAAGTAAAGTATGTTAAAATATGAAAACAACAAAACAAATACATCAAGCAAAACTACTATTTTGGATATTTTTAACTTCAAAGTAGTTTACAATTTTAAGCCACCATGATTGTCCAAATTTATTCGCCTTGGTTGTCTGTTGAAGGAAATAATCCAAGTTAGTGCCTATACCGGTCATTTTAAGGCCCTGTTGACACTTTGTGCGATTGTATGTTACCAAAGGGTAATTTTGACTATATCGCACCTTCATGGTAATTTTCAATGTATATCGTTTGTGTTCGGAATATTTATGCGTACACATTCCGTATTGTTGAGGCTAAGGTATGTGTTCATCGTACCGTACAGTATCAAATCGTACCGTACATTTGCATTGTGTCTATTTCGTTCGGAATATCGTTTGTAGCATTAACAACATTAACATTAACGCAAACATTACAGACTGAAACAGGATATGTGGGCCTTTCGCGTACAGTACGCTTAATGCATGGTATTTTTTCATTGACTGTATTAGAGTATATACTTTCACGCGACACAAATTTGATCCCTAACTGTAGCTTTAAAACTTTGGCGTCGGATTTTCACTTAATAATCTTACTCTTTACTTACTGTCGAACAAAAACCAACTGAAAATTTGTACTTTTTTCCATTTTTGAGAAACATTCTGAGAAAATTAAATCTTGGGAAAAGTTAAAGTTTGAAATTTAATTTTCATCTCCGATTGTACATAACTTGCTTTTGTTTAAAAAAGCTTGTTAATAATTTTTTTGATAGACAAACTATTTTAGAAAAACCGTTTCAAGTCTGAAAACTCAGCGTTTCTTTTAAGTGCCCCGGTGGGGTGGCGAATTCGAGAACTTGTATTTTTCAACAGTTTACCAATTAACACATCATATCAACATATCAGAACTACTCGTAATTAATGTAGTCATGCGGATTTTTTTATGACAATTTGACTAGACTATCAGTGCTGCCACTTTGGATACCTTCGTATCATTTTGGATACGAATCGAATTTGAAAAATCTGGATGATACTATGATACGTTGTCCCCAAAATGGATACTTTTCTCATCAATTTAAATTTACCTGCGCGAAAACGTGTGTCTATAACAATCACTTTTTTCAATTTCCATTCATTATATTTCCAACAGAAAAGTTTGATTGCACAATTTTATCATACTGTAATATAAATGGAAGTAGCAGCATTTTCTTTCAAAAAAGTTTGGCGTTCTATTCAAAATGGGTATAAGCATGATGTGACTCAAGAAACGGACAAGAAAGAAAGTAGCCCAGGAACTATCAAAAATGTACAATAATTTATAATACATAATAATTTATAATGTACAATAATTTATATAGAGCTGAGTAGGTGAATTCTTCTAACCCTCAAAACACATAGGCCGCTGCAGAAACATATTATATTCTAATTTTGAATGCGTTTCCCATCTTACCTAAGAGTTATGCAGTAGTCTTTGAGGAATTTCGAATGATTTCGTTGCAAAATTGCAAAATCCTTTCCAAAATCTTAAGCAGGACAAAGTTAAGACTTATTGGACGATAGGGCTTTTGGCTTAACATTAAAAACTTTCCCTGATTTAGGGAACATACGGTAAGCTCAGGCAAGCATTATAAATCTCTCTGAGCCATAGTAACGATACTTCCATGGTCTGCTGGATATCAGCAGCAAAGACGCCATCAAGGGCTGGGGATTTAAACGGCTCAAATGAGTTAATAATAATTCTCAGCTGAGAATTAGATATTCTGAATGACGGTGTTGAGCTCGTAGCTTGCTCCATTTGTGCGTCCAAAAGAACGTTTAGAGTACCTGCGCTCGAAACAGTCTAAATGCCCTCAGGGTTCATGATGCACCACATAGCCTTCGGTGTCGTGCTTAAAACCTCACGAAGGTGATTTGCCTCGCTGATACTCTTTGCCTTGCGTACGGCATATTTAAAAGCCCTCAGCTTCGTTTTATACAACGACCAGTCATTAGATTTTTCGAGCTATTGAAATCCTTCCTACTATCTCTTCGCTGGGTGCTGATCTCTATGATCTCCGACCAGCCACGTTGAACGATATGAACCTATTATCGGAGAATGAAAACTCTTGTAAAATCCTCCAGTCACGGAGAAGATGCAGTGCCGCCCACTTCCCAAAGTAACGTCAAGAACCTCTTTACGGTTTGAGCAAAAGCATTGGCGATGAAAAGGTAGTGGGCAATGATGAAATCAAAAAGTTCCTCACCTCGGCCATTTGAGTAAGAGCTACCCTCTACTTCATTATGAGCATAAGAGTCAGCCCTCAGAAAAAGAGGTACACCAGCCACAACACCCTTGACAATGTCGCATAGATGGCTAGTGACATGGTCATATGCCATGTAGCAGGAAACAAACCAGCATGATCTTTAATCGATTTCCACTGCAATAGCCATGTTATCCTTGTTGCAGAAATTGTGTAGTAAAAGGACGTTAGTGGTTTTCTTGACAACAATACAGACACGTGGCTTGTGTAAGCCGTCGGGTACTATCAGTCTGCATCCATTGGTACGTAACCCACAAACCGATTGTTGGCAACCCATGGTTCTTGGATTAGGATTAGCTCTTCCTCTGTCCTAGACAAGCGGAGAAGCAGGGCAGCTGATGTTGCTTTGGTATGGTGTGGAGATCTGCAGTACCTTCACCATCATTCATTGTTGATAAGGGTTAGGTCGAGGCCCTCCCCCTCGGACATAGAAGCTGCCCAAGCCCATTCCTCTCGAGAGTCATGAGGTCCAGGCAGCTACCCAACTCGGAGGTAGTCCCGACGCTGATCCCATCGGCATAGAGGATTCCGCATCCAATTCTTCCTCAAACGTAGTCCTCAGACAGGCGACAGTTCCCTCTTCAAGTAGTTCCCCGATCATTTGAGATACCTATTTTGAGTCAGGCTTTATATTTATAGGCTCTTCTGAAACAGAGCTCTTTGGCCTGTCCCTTCAAAAGATCCGTAGAGCCAATTTCTCGACTCTGTATCTGCTAACGCCATTACTGGGCATCTAAAACCGACAGTGCTTCTTCATTTATAATGAAAAGGGCCTTCCGTCGATTATCTACTATTAGCAGAAAATTTGAAACAAAAATATTTTTAGCTTCTGACAAGTTTTATGCATTTGATTTGTTAAAAGCTGAATGTGATTTTTAGATTAAGATTTTGATATTTTTTAAAAATATATGTTCGACTTTACTGTATCATGAACCGCCGATTTATGTTATATGTCGAAAATGACATTTTATATTTCCGACAAAAATTGCTGTACAGAGCTATGCAGAGCTATTATACCAAGGTATCAATTTGATACGCATTGCTAAAAGTGTAGATACGATGGATACGTTTTTTTTACTAATTTTGTAGAATTTGGATACGTAATGAAAGTTCTGAAGTGGCAGCACTGTAGACTATGGGCCTTTTCAAATTCACGTCTTTGTTCTCATCTTCAGCTTGGTATGACATATTGTGGCGTCAGCAGAGTAGCTGAGCTATTCTAACAGTTTGAAGCAGACAAAGACGAGGTGTCCGAAATTATTGGCTTTGCTTCGTAACATTGCCTCAAAACACCATCAAGCCAACGAAAAGTCAAATCAAAACGTGATTTCGTCTACTGTTATACAGGAGAACAATACCAAGGTAACTGAATTCGGACAAGCTCGGCTTGGTCTGACGTCACATTCTGTTATAACAAGCTGAAGACGAGGGCGAAGACAACAATTCGGAAAGGCCCTATGTGCCTATTTCACAATCTATTTGGCACTACATGGCATTTCAGCTCAAAGAACGAACTACTACACAACAAACATTAAATTAAGAAGACAAATACTTACCCTGGTTTCATATTAACTCTCCCAAAGTGTATCTTAAAGCCTAAATCCGTCAAAACAGGCTTGATATAATCCTTATCGCCCATCGAAACTCCACCCGAACAAATTACAAAATCAACTTCAGTGAACATGGTCTCGACTGTCTTTCGAACATTATCAAAACTAAAATCAAACAGTTTCACTGCAAAAATATATTCCAATTAGCATCCGCTTTTCTTACTCATCATCCACAACAGCTTTAATGCAGCACTTAAATCCAAATGTCTTCACCAGCTCCTCTAGCATAGTTGTGTTTGAATCGAAGATTTTTCCCGGCTTATAAGCCTCTGTCGGACGAACTAGTTCAGTACCCGTTGAAATTATTCCGATTTTCGGTTTTTTTATATCATACTCATGCCCCACAGCAGCCATCAGGGATCGGATTGCAACATCCGAGACATCGATTTGCGGAAAGAGACGACTGCCGCGTTTCAAATCGCATCCAATTGGTCTGTCATTTTAATTAGAATTTTATTAGTTGCAAGTTTTTGAGTGACGACATATTCTTTCTGCTGAAGGATAATCTTCCGAATTCAATTTACCTTACATCCTGCAACGGTTCCGGATCGACCAATATCTCCACCAAAGATTCACTCCCATCAGCTTTTTTCTCTAACAATTTCGTGTCTTCGATTTGCACGACACAATCTGCATCGGTAGGCAATGCAGCGCCTGTGTTAATTTTAAAACATTCATCTTCGCTAAGTTCAAAGTTAGTAGCCTAGAAAAATCTAATTGTGAACACAAAGTTCGACCTTTAATTACATCCACCATATCACCTTGTCACCCGCAGATATAAACCCAACAACAGTTTTCACGCCAGCGAAACCTGCCGATCTCAATGCATAGCCATCTTTCAATGAAGCCCGAAACGGAGGAATATCTACTGGAGCCTCGAAATCTCGCAAAAATTCTCTGAAATTACTGCCTCCATAGACTGCAACTTTCTGGAAGATTATCTGAAGAGCGTCGTTAACACAAATCATCGGATATGGCGAGTTGCGGTCCGCGGGATCTCCACTGCTAGTCTTGTGTGGACAAACATGTCGTGGAGCGCTTTCGACAGTCGATTGTTGAACGGTTTCATGGACTTTCTGGACCTGTTTCAGTTCGTTCCCCATGAGTTGAATGGCATGCGGCAAAACCATCTTGATCGAATCGAAACATTCGCGGACAGCCTTGACGCTTCCCGGGAAGTTTACGATTAATGTTCCAGCTCGAATTCCACAAACTGCTCGAGACAGTGCTGCGAAAGGTGTTCGTCTAAAACTCTCCAAAGCCATCGCCAAAGTCAACTGCGAGCATTCGCGGTCGATAACTGATTTCGTGGCCTCCGGGGTCACATCGCGCGGTGCGAATCCTGTCCCGCCTGTTGTAAGAATCACTTGCACTTTGTATTGATCAGCATATTTGCATAAGGCTTTTGCGATTATTCCCAGCTCGTCGGGGACAATTTCCGTCTGAATCGAGGTTGTCTGGAACGCCTCCTCCACGAGTTGCACCAGACATGGTCCGCTGGTGTCCTCGGCGGTCTTATTGAAACAAGAATCACTAACTATAACATATAGGATAGTTACGAATTTTTGTGAGCGAAATATAATCAGAAAATACCTGTAATCACGGCAAATGTTGCATTCGACATTGTCGACCCGGTTTCAGTTTAGTCAGTCTAGTCACGCTCGCTGTTTTGTCGCGTATCACAAGCACAATGAATGTCTCTCGAAACGCCCCGATGGCGACTTGTGGGCGAGAGAACGAGCGTCAACTTTGCGATAACTTGAATCGAAGCACAAAACAACGGAGCGAAGATGGCATTCGAATATTTATTAATTGAAATTGGAATGTAAACAATGCACTAAGAGGAATTAGATGTCTGCGTATGCACACAAACACCTGTTGCAAAAGTAGACTTTGCGGGCGACGAAGTTGCACAGCTGATTCTATCTGAGACGAGAATTGAAAGAATGGGAGAGAGAGATGGAGAAAAGAGGTTTGGTTGGTTGATATCGGATTAATCGATTTTATTAATGAAAATCATCACCATTTGAATAATTTAACTGCTATTAAATCTTTTAGGTGATGAATACTACGAGATAATTTTATCGTTCTTTAGGATTCAAATACGCTATTCATAAAAATACTCAATCTTATATGCATTGGTAATTTTCAAAATATCTGACAGCTTTTGCTCGCCGTAGACTGTAATTCAACATACACACTACCTGGTACTCAATATCATAACTACAATCGTTTTCACTTGTCAAAATAAAATCAAGTTCTAAACAACAGTAAGCAAATCGAGTCTCTAGGTAGTTTTAAATCTATAATTTAGTTTTAAGTTGTGCACAATGAGCTTTTCAAGTGTGGAGGATCTCTCCGAAGCCGGTCGCTCTGCACAACGTGGACAGGACGTACGTTCTGCTTCGCGCGAGAGACGTTTGAATCACATCCGTACAACTCTTTCAATTTTACAGCAATTGGCAACCAAGGTCGACTTAGCCAGCTTGACACCCGGCCGGAGATTCCTTCGACGCTGTCTGGGACGATCCTTTCGTGTCGTCATCACCGACGGTCGTATTCTGATTGGAATTTTCAATTGTACCGATAAGGATGCTAATATTGTACTGACAATGTGCGCTGAGTACCTAACGGAGGACGGTGAACCTCGAATTCTGGGGAATGTTATGATCCCTGGCAAGCATATCGTCAAACTCGATGTGGAAAGGCATTCGTCGGACGGTGAGGATTTCGAAGATGACGATGAGACAACGTTGGAGAAGCGGGATGAAACAGCGGCCGAGAAGCAGAATGAAACAGCGGCCGAGAAGCAGGATGAAACAGCGGGCGAGAAGCAGGATGAAATAGCGGCCGAGAAGCGCAGTGAGACGACGCGTGATAATCCCGTTGAAAAAACAGAGGAGCACCGGGCAGAAGATCCACCCGAGGAGGCAGTGACGAATTCAGAAAAGCAGCAGTAAGAAAATTAGATTCGGTATTATGTTTCATACTTTTTATTTGACACTAAATATATTTCAAAACAAAAACAATTACTAAGGAGTGTGTGAACGTCGCGGTCAGTTTCATGCTATTTCTGCTGATCTAGTGGGTCGAAGCCTTCTTTTATTTTAGCCTGGAACACTTCGTAGAGCCGCTTACGATCGAAATGTTTGACCCATTGACCAGGACAACTAGATTCGAATGCCTTTCTGAGTTTCTTACATTCTTCTGGCACTTGTTCATCGGTCACTTTGTGCTTGTCTAGACATTGCCAGTATTCGTCACGCGATGAATGACACTGACGGCGTTCGGCTTTGGTAGGAAAGGACATGGTTATTTAGATGCGAAATATCTGCTGGGAGTGAATGAAAATGATTTGAAATTTTGATTAAACTACGGAACTGGTATATGTAAATATGTAACCTAAAACATTTGGTACAACTGTCAGACGCTAGCTGACAGATTGCGTTTGGAATGTGGGGGTCGATCAAGAGATGGATTCTAGTGCTAGAGTGATGTAGTGGAAGGTGTTTTTAATGTGGAATTTAACGGGATAAATAATTGAATGAAATGAAAATGTATTTAGAGTCAACACTGCAACTGCCAAATAAAACTGCCATTACTCAGTATAGCTCACATTTAATCGCAAACCCACAAATTATGCCCACAAAACATTTGTCCCAAACGTGCTTTTTCGAAAATCAGTCGAGTTTCCCAAGCAATCAAAGGACATTCCGTGCAGCTAACTCTATTCGAGCTTTTTCCCTATAGTGGTGGTATGGATCCTGGATGGTCCCTTATGAGCTTATTCAGCGCATGCCTACAGTGCGGCGAAAAGGAAGAATTGTACTGAAAGAAAGAAAGTGAACCGGTTTGAAAGGCCTATCTTTCAAACCGATTTACGTTAGATTTTCACAAAAGATTTTAGTTGTTTTTTGTGTGTGTGCAATATATGCAATGGATTTTAGTGTATTCAGTCAAGCTGGCGTTCACTTCTTCGTAATACATACAAATTGTAGTGAGAAATTATGATAGTATATTAATTTATGTAAGGTGCGTTTTTTAGCACACCCGAGCGGAACAAATTTTGTTAAATATATTGAATACAAAAACAAAGTTGTTGTATTCAATATACTTGACAAAATTTGATCTGCTCGGGTGTGGAAAAAAACGCACCTATAGACTTGTCCATTTTGCTCTTTATCGCTAATTTGACTAAGTGGACGCGTTATTTATTTGATTAGCAACATATTTATATCCAATTGAAGATAGGACAAGAAATAAATAAATAAAACTGCAAAATAACATCTGTAATTTTATAACATTATGTAGTATAATAAAAAGAAAGCTCATTCTGAGACGAAATTGGACAAAAGTAAGGAAGTAATTCGTTATTCACCTTGTATGACAAAACACTTTCTTTTGCATGGTTTTCAAAAAGATCCAATAAAGTTTAAAAGGTAGATATTTAGACTATTATGTTGCCTTTGCAACCCTAAAAAAGGTGAATGAAAATAAGTATTGTAAAGTTAAACGAAGTTCCGTATCACGAACGAAAACACAATACTAGGGATAGTACACATAGAGCTGTTATGCATATTCAAAAGCAGAAATTCGTCAAAGTGAGGATCTCAGATCAGATTTAAATTTTGAATCAAATACTACTAAACATACTAAATTAAATATAACATGAAAAGTCCCTTGAATTATCAGCACGACTGAGGGATGAGCATAGGATAGAAGAGGAAAACATGATAAGAATTAACTTATAAAGGACATTTGGAAGCGTTCGGCAGCATTTAAAGGAATATAATGCAGAGAAAAGCTGCTCAATGCGGACAAGTAATTCCGCTGAGCTGATCACCCTAAATATTTTCAGGTTGCAAAAGACAGGGGGAACTGAAGAGAGAAGGAAGATCGCGTATGGTCTATAGGAAAATCATAGGGCTACAAATCGGGCTTTGTGGAACACCAGAAGTGGTGTAAAAAGGAGATGAAGAACAAGAGTTAATAGTTGCAAAACATGGATGGTTACATATGTATGTAGTTAGAAGAAAATTAGGAGCTCAGAGGGCTCCAGACTCCAAACCTATTTGCCTTTTAGAAGAAAAATTTACAGCTAATTAAAGTGAAGCCTTGGCAAATGTATACATCCAGGAGCCTTGCAAGTCGTGTTGCGAAAGCGAGGTCTGTTCGCGTACTACGATTAATTGCAATTAATTGCAATGAAGCCGTATTATTGAAAACTGAAAATTTCCCCTCTTTCAGTAAATTTCAGTAGGATCTGAGCTACTGAAAAATACTGAAAACTGTCAAACGGTTTTTGGCGTAATGTTATTATGAAGGACGAATATGGGTCATTCTTTTACAAATCGTACGGATTTCGAGAAAAAAAAAAATTTGACATTTTTAAATTGGCTGAAAATTTTTTTCCTGCATATTTGAGCAAAATAAATCGACACCTATTTGAAGATTTCGCTTCAAAAAATTTTATTTCCGAAAATATAAATTTTTATATTTTCATGATTTTTGAGATTTTTGCCGATCCTATCTTATTCAGAATCCATTATTTCTACGAACACTCATCGTATCAACGTAATTTTTTTTAATACGCTCAATAACGTCAGCTTTCGAAGTTTTATTACAAAATTTTTTTTTTTGCATCATTTGCAAAATTAAAAAATTAATAACTATTTATTTGTTTAAATGAAGAACAATCGCCTTTACCCCAACTTAATTTGATCGAAAAAAATACCATGGTGTTCGTTATGCTATTGTCTACACAGGCAATTTTACAAAAACATGGGCTCGTGATTACTTTCCAAAAAAAAAAAATATTTTCAAGTTCAAGTCGCGTAGCGCGCGCGAAGTATCTCAGCTCTCAGCGAGGGACGAGTCAGAACGCATCATGGGTCTTAGAGATTTAAAGCAGCTTTTAATTTCAAATGTCGACTATGTGTATGCAACTGCAACTTACGCATATAAATTGTTTTTTCCAAAGATTCTTTTATTTAAATATAAAGAAATACATACAGTTTCTACCGTCACATGCGGCTATTTACTTAGACGTATTACAATATTAACATCCTATCTTACAACTTTTACTTCTATCGTCATGTTTTGCTCGTACTTTTTTTCTCGAAATAGGAATAATGGAATGAAAGGTCAAAGTCCCTTTCACAGTTACAGCCTTCTCAAATCTCGCTCTTAATTTTTTTTCTTCCTCAATATATTCCATATTTGTTACAAATTTTGATGAAATGTTGGGAAGAGACTCAGCTGCCCATTCAAATTATTGTTTCGGTGTTTGAATTGGATTGGACATTCTTTGTAAGCTAGCTCTTGCAGCTAACCTTTTTAAAGTTCCACCTAATCCATCGCATGTGCCCTTTCCATGAGATGTAGGGAAAAAATGCCACTCAGCAGCTAGACCAAAATCTTTTTTATGGTGAGTCAAATTGATAAAGTTCTTTCTGTTCTTATACTGAGCACCAGAGCCATCAGAAAAATAAATGATCTTTGAAACTTCATTGAATTCTTTTTTTATAAAATCCACCAATAGTTTTTGAAATACATGGACTGCTATTGTTTCGTGGTTTAAACATTTTGAAATGACAACTAAACTTTTTACTTGAATTTTGTCGTTATCAGGCTTGTAATATATTGCAAAAGGGTGCACTGTAGCCTGATCATTGTTCCAGTGGAAACCTTGAGCAGCATTTTGGACTACGAAGGCATAATTTTCAGAAAAATCACAGACTACAATGTACTCATTTTTTGTCAGGTTCTCTTTCTTACTTTTCATGAATTCATTTTGCTTTCTCACGAGGAATGAATGGAGTAGTAATTTTTTTTGAGCTGGTTTTCAATTTTTGTAAATATTCATCAGCTGGAGAAATCATTAGTTGCAAGGTAGTTCTGTCAACCGTAGTCCACTGTCTGTACGTAATTTGGTCAATGAGGTTTTCTTCGAAAATAGTTTCTATATTGTTGATAAAATTATCTGCACCTGGGCACTGAGAGCACTTTCAAAAATAACAATCATTCTTGGGTTCAACACAAATCATACATTTCAAACAGTTATGATAATTTTCCAATGGATTGGAGGTATGGGCCGTGAGCTTTTTTATATTACATCCTTCGAGCATCAATTTAACATTTTCGTGGATCGTACAAACACAAACAGAATGTGTGCCACTTGCACCAGCAAGCACGCAATGTTTTGGTCGGAGAGACGCAAATTTGGAAAAACTACATTTAATTTCTGGATAAGCTTCCTTGAACAATTCATAGAGTTCTTTTAAATTCACCAAAAGTAATCTTTTTTGCATGTGTACGCGTTTTTCATCAGTTTTCACAGAAACAAAATCCGTTTTACCCGGCATTACACGGCTATTTTCATCTAATTCATAAAAATCGATGATTCACTTGATTGTTTCTTCATTCGAAAACGGATGGCTTTTTGGTGTAGTATCAGATAAAATACCCTTTTCTACCGCAATTTTTTTCGCGATCGTAATCATGTGAAAAGCAGCAAGAGGAAAATGATGTTGAATTTTGCGAAAAGACCAATCTTTGAAAATAATTAAGATTTTGATTTTTTTTGAACGTTCTGTGCTCGCGTTAAATTCCATTTTCAAAACTTCCAATAATTTATCATTGTCATTGTTTTCATAACTTTCATCACCATCATCAACAGCAGAATTGAAAATTGTAGTAGCCAATGCATTTGATAGTTCCTTAATTTTTTCAGTCGAATAACGCTGTTGATTGATTTTCTTTTCTTCTATGGGCGAAACTCCTAATAGCTCCAAACCTTGGTTGATTGAATCAACCGCTGCTGATACCGCTACATTGTCTTCTTTTAATGATACAGGATAATTTCTTTGGGACGATTCAATTTCAGGGTCCTCACTTTTTTTGTGTCTTGTTCTCCACGATTATTGATTGGCTCTTTCTTGAATAAAAAATTATTCCATACCCATTATTAGTAAATTTAAAGTTGCACGAATCGATGTAAAATTCGGATAAATTGAATTTTTAAAATAAAATTAAAATTAAGATTTCATTGACACAATTTTATTTACAATCTCAAAGATATTTATATTAATTATCAAACAGTTCAATAAAATTTTTATTGGTTGAAATTATAAACTCATCAATATCTTGAGAAAGAATACAAAATTTCAGAAATAAAGTTCCAATCGTAAATATATTCATTTTCAAGAGACCAGAAAATTGAAGGAAATCGACTTTTTTTCGTTTATTGATTTAGAAGTACTTATTCTATTTCTTAGATTATGAAATTATGACATTCTCAATGATTAAGTATTATCAATTTTCTATTTAACAAATTTTGAAAAAATTTTCAGGCTTGAGAATACGAAGAAATTTGTAATTGCAATGAATACGTAATTGATATTCTTATTTTCTAGGTATTCGTAGAATTATATGAATATACGAGTATCAAAAATCGTATCGATTGTTCAGACATTTAGTGCAGTTAATTTTCGAAAAAAATTAAAAATCTGTGGAATTTAATTCATAAGTTATAAAATTTGATTATTGGTTTTCCGAAAATTCAAATATCGTGGAAATTTGTTGCATCATTAATTGCTATAGTATTTATTAGGTAAGGTAAATCGCATGGTGCGAAGTTGTTTTTCATTAATTTGATACAAACTATTAAAAATAAATTTATTGCTAAAAATTTGTTAGAATCTGACATTCTTTCTAGTCTCAAGGATTTTCGAAATGATTGTAAATATTCTAATTTGAATCAATATACGTTATTATAGATATCACGAAAGTGTTAATTTAATTATATTCATTTTATACTTGATTAAGTGTAAAATTTACCTCATTTTGGCGATCCTTCAGTAATTTATGTGTAAAATTTACCTCATTTTGGTGATCCTTCAGTAATTTAGATACTTTTTTGCTGCAAGTAGTACAGATCGTCTGTTGGAGGGACTCATTTGTTACTGGCAAATGGAGAATTTCCAAATGTTGTTGCAGAACTGGTCGTAAATAATGTAATTTTCGATGACGGGGTAATTTGAAAGGATTGAAACATCGATCTTTCCGAAATCTCGGACCACTTGAAGATTTAGGCATTTTTCACTCCACGATTGCCACGAACATTAATTGTAAACAGTGTGATACGAATAATGACGAACGTATACTACGCTTCTCAAAAATATAATAAAAATATTGGTTATTCGTCACTGCATTGTTTCTGCGGTTTAAATTGCCCTTCGACAGCAAGTTCGGATGCGCTCCGACTCGTCCACTACGCGACTTGAACTCGAAAATATTTTTTTTCTCAGAAAGTAATCACGAGCCCATGTTTTTGTAAAATTGCCTGTGTAGACAATAGCATAACGAACACCATGGTATTTTTTTCGATCAAATTAAGTTGGGGTAAAGGCGTTTGTTCTTCATTTAAACAAATAAATAGTTATTAATTTTTTAATTTTGCAAATTTTGCAAAATAAAAAATTTTGTAATAAAACTTCGAAAGCTGACGTTATTGAGCGTATTAGAAAAAAAAATTACGTTGATACGATGAGTGTTCGTAGAAATAATGGATTCTGAATAAGATAGGATCGGGAAAAATCTCCAAAAATCATGAAAATAGAAAAATTTATATTTTCGGAAATAAAATTTTTGAAGCGAAATCTTCTAATAGGTGTCTATTTATTTTGCTCAAATATGCAGGAAAAAAATTTTCAGCCAATTTAAAAATGTTGAATTTTTTTTAGTGTACGATTTGTAAAAGAATGACCCATATATGTGTGGCGATAATTTATCACCGCTTAGGATGACTTTATTATCACTATTGATCTCCCAAAAACCGACAACTGAAACTTTTGTTTGTCAATTTTCAGGAAATCCAATGAGAGTGTTTTCGTACTTTTCATGAATTTCCCCCATCACATGATTCAGGAAAATTCAGTGACTGAAAGTACGCGAACATACCTTTAGATTTAGTCGTTGCTATAATTGTAGTAAGTAAGCAAATATCATGTAACTGTAAATGTAAATATAGCCTTAAGTATTAAATATTGAACTGTAAAGAGTCAGTCTGAAATACACGCTCCTAACGACAACGTCGGGTCTCTTTAATATTACATGGCGCAGCCGGTTTAAAAATAAAAATTAATGAGTTTCAAGTGCAAGTCAAAATAAATTAAAATGAATTATCGGAATTTTGACTGAAGTGTGTGAAAGTAGGTGATGGGCATAAGTAAAAAGTCCATATCGGAAAAAGTGAAGATTAGCAGACCACGAGGAAGACCCCCGAGAACGAGAATTATTTATAAAGAGACCATGGATTACCTGAGGAAAGTAGACGAATTGAAACTGGATGGGAATATTGCGGAAAATTGGCGCAGGTTTGAGCAAAATTTTAAAATATTCGCCACAGCAATAGAATTAAACAAAAAACCAGAAGAAGTGAAAGTGGCAATTTTTCTAAATGCTGTCGGGGCAGAGGCACTTGAAGCCTTCAATGCATTCACTTTAACAGCAAAAGAAAGAGAAGAATACGACACTGTCGTAAAATCATTCCGAACATTTTGCGAACCGAAGCACAACCAGGTTTATGAAAGTTTTCTATTTCATGAGCGAGTGCAAATCGAAAATGAACCGTTCGATAGTTTTTTTCTGGACCTGAGAAAGATGGCAAAGAAATGCGAATACAAAGACCAGGAAGAAAGAATGAGAAGAGACCAAATAGTTCGGGGAGTGTCAAATAAAAGCGTGCAAAAGAAGATGCTGGAGATTTCGGATTTGACATTGGAGAAAGCAGTGCAACTAGCTAGAACTACAGAAGCATCGGATAAACAAATGAGGGAAATGCATAAAGATGATTCATCATTGGATGCTGTGACCAAGCTGAAACCACATGGAAGTATTTTTTCGCATACTAACAAGCTAATGAATAGATCTTATGGCAACAAAGTCTCTAATACTAATAAATATTGTTCTAGGTATAATACTAATGAGACAAATGCAAAACCACGTACAGAAAAGAAAAAAAATGTTAGTACTGACTACAACTCATGCAGATATTGTGCCCAACAACACACAAAAGGCAAGTGTCCAGCATTTGGAAAAATGTGTAATAGCTGTAAAAAACCCAATAATTTCGCAGTAGCCTGTAAAAGTAAATATGTGCGCACAGTAAGTAAATCAATGAACATGGCTAACAGTGATGATAGCACTTTTACAATAGATACAATAACTAATTTACATACAAGCTCTTGGTATGAGAACGTGTATTTCAGACTGGCTCTTTACAGTTCAATATTTAATACTTAAAGCTATATTTACATTTACAGTTACATGATATTTGCTTACTTACTACATCTCCCCCTTTTACCACAATTTATACAATTTTGAATAATCCTTCATATAGTCGTTACATTTACATGGTATTTGCTAACTCACTACAATAATAGTTATGTAACGAAACGAAAGTACTTCGCCCATATTGAAGCGTGGTTTTCTCCTATTAACTCGAAGCCTATCTGACCGTATACTCGTTCCCTCAAAACAGCCAAAAGAACTTTCTGAGTTTTTTTTGTTGGAGGGAACTACTGCTTCCATTCTTCAAGTTATTTGTGATTTTTCCACTAGGTTTTTCACTTCTTCTTTTCTCCCTCCTAAAATTTTTTCAGGGAGCTCTGTTTCGTCTTTGCTTTCTCATGCGGTAAAGACTAGTCCTCTTGATTGATTGATTGATTGAAGAAGATTTTTATTTAATTTTAGTTGTACATTCTTAACCTAGCTTAAAGTATAATTAGCAATAATAATTTTAAGTCTAGCGGCTATACTATTTTGGCCTGCTGGCTCTTATGGTTTTTTTATATAAATATTTTTTCTTAAACACTTTTTATCTTACACACTAATAATACTACCCAGCTTGTACAGTACTGGGATTACCTGGGCAATATTTGACTTAAAATCTACCTTACACTACAATTAAGCTCTAACCTATACCTAATTATAACTAACCTAACCTAATTAGACCTAAAACTTAACCTAGGTCTTACACTTAGCCTCTTCTGTTCGACGGAAGGCCGACATAGCTAAATAGCGCATCCATGAGCTGGCTTTCATAAACTGATTTTGCGGGGCGCATAAATGGCTCATTAGAGCCACCTGTACACCCTATTGCCCGAATTAGTCCGTTTTCATGTCCGTCAGTTTGTCCGTAGAATCTTGTCGTTAATTCTACAACCCGGTCCCTAAGTGGCTTCAGACCCGACTCCTGATAGAGGAGAAGGTTCTTCGGCCACTTTTTAGTTACCGGATTGTAGAACCTACCAGTGCAGAAGCGGAGGATACTTCTTTCGAATATCTCCGCCTCTGCCATGGCAGTCTTTGAACAGGTAATCCAGGATGGGGAAGCATAAGTCAGGATAGGCCGGATCAGGGTCTGATAGCAAATGGATTTAGCTTTGGTGGTCATACCCATCTTTTTGGCGAAAAAATGTCTGATGCGTTGAAATGCGAATTTTGCAGCTTTGATTTTACGCCGCACGTAAGGATTAAATTTTAGAAATTCGTGAAAATCAACACCGAGGTACTTTAGAGATGAGCTAGGAGTAATCTTAGAAGTTCCGAACGAGACAGCGAGTTTTTTGGTCTTGTTGCGAATAGTTTGCGATCCCCGATACTTGGAAGGATTGCGAAATACACTAAGCTGTGTCTTACTGCTATTTGGTTTGATGCCCCATTCGTCAAAGTAAAGACTTAATTCTGCCAAGTAGTATTCCAGGCTCCTCGCTGCTTTGAGCGGATCTTGGCTCGACGCGAATAAGAGCGTGTCATCGGCATATTGAAGAATTTGGACTTGAGGTTGGCCCACTGGAATGGGAAGGTCAGCGGTAAAAATAGTATAAAGAATTGGGGCAGTAACAGAACCTTGTGGCACTCCTGATGTCACAGGTCCTATCGGAGAATTTGCTCCATTAACGCTGACATAGTATTGCCTGTTGGTAAGAAAGCTCGCTGCGAGTCTTATCACCTCTTCCGGGAATCCAAACCTGATCAACTTAAACAGAAGACCTTCGTGCCATACGGAATCGAAAGCCTTCTCGATATCTAAAGCACACACTACTGTTGGAATGTTTTGCTCATTCAAGTGAGACACAATTTGATCGTGCAGGTATGAGATGGCGTGCTGCGTCCCGTGCCTGCGCCTAAAGCCAAATTGGTGATCAGGAATCACCTGCATGCGTTCACAATGTTCTTTTATCTTTTCCAGCCAAATTCTCTCAAAAATTTTCCCCAGATTAGGGAGGAGAGAAATTGGGCGGAAATTACTGGCCGCTTTACTTTTGCCCTTCTTATGGATGGGAATAATCTTGGCTACTTTCCATGAGTCGGGAAAGTAACCATTGTTCAGGGCATTATTAAATACAATGGAGAGAATTCTGAGCATAGAGAGTGGTAGATGTTTAATAATGAAATTAGACATTCCATCATGCCCAGAAGACTTCTTGCTTTTTACTCCGCGCAGCAGTTGCACCAAGTTTCCACTATTAACAAAGTGGAACTGGTCATTTGCACCTTGCGGGTCGTCCGAAGGATTTTCGGATGAAAATGTGGCCAGTGGCTCGTGGTGTGTATCTAGGAAGCGACTGACTTCTTCTCTTACCATTTGGCTGTTAGGAGCAGAACTGTCAGGCGGAACAGCATTTAACTGAGATTGGAATGTTGATGCAAACAATTCAGCCTGATGACTAGGGCTGCTCACAACAACATCGTCAATCGTCACCACCATCTCGTGGCTGTTATATTTACCAGAAAGCAAATTTATTTCCTTAAACATGTCGGGGCCTGGTCGAATGTCGCCCAGCCGCTGCACAAGCCGCTCACTGCGAAATTTACCAACCATTTCAGCAATTATTTTGCTGAGACAGATGGTATTCGAGAGTAGCGACTTGTACAACGGGTGATCCCTCCCATGTCTGTGGAAAATTCGCTTTAACTTGCAGCGCCAAATGTGTCTCACTTTCATGTGCTTAACAATTTCCGGCGGCAGTGCATGATTCTGATACTTATTAAGAGTGATCAAGCGTGTATTCCGGACAACGGTTTCATTTATAATATCATTGATGGACTCTATAAGATTATCAACCTGACGGTTTGCTAAGTTTTCCGTCACACAAACATCAAGATTTCTTACCGCATCGTCTATGTCCCGTTGAAAATTGCCCCAATCGGTATTTTTAAAAGACCTAGTTGTCTTTGGGGGTCTTTTCATGAAGCTGAAAAATGAGCGAAATAGAAGTCGGAGCTTCACGGCAAAGTGATCAGACATACCTGCATGCGTCCAACAGTGTGGGAGATCAATACTGTTGAGCAGGTCGTCTGACAGGAGAAAAAAATCTATTGTCGAGTTACTACTTGGCCTGGTTGGCGAGTTCGGAGAAACTATATGCAAGGAAACGGGAGGACTGCTTAGCTGCAGCTATTCGAGCAACACCCTGCCATTTCCGTTCGTTACGGAATCTCCCCAGGTTGGGTGTCTCGAGTTCAGATCGCCACCGATAAGCGAATATTTGTATTGACTAATGATTGAGTTAATGACTCCGAAATCGTGCAATAGACTTGACTTTGACGAACTACATCGAACGTACAGAGATACAGCGAGGATTCGCCTGTGATCAGTGGTTTTGATCACCGCTGCAGCAATGGCGCAGCATTTAAGATCGGGAACCGCGACGGGTTCCATGTCCAGATTACTCCTAACTAAGAGTGCAGAGCCACCATTTTGATTGTCAAAGACACTGGTGAACCCTTTAAAGCTAACCCTGTGGAATTTTGAAAGTCTGGTTTCTGTTATCATTACGATATCGGATTTCAATGCATCAAGGAGATGTTGAGCAGACGCTCTTTGCGCCATCGAGATGAGCGAAGCGCTATTGAATGTAGCCACCTCAACCAACTTACTTAAGAAGGGTAGTCAGCAGTTTAAGAGTGGCAACCAACCCTTCAGCATCAGTTCCCGCGGCCAATACTTGGGTGATAAAGTTATTTATCAGTCCAAGATTGGCATTGGCTGGAGATGATCCCGTGGAAGTTGGAGCTCGTTGAGCACCAGAATCAGGAGAAGAAGTATTTCCTACTGCCTGTGCGTATGAAATACCACTTCGCCTGTAATTCGAAACGCTCTGCGTCACAAACTGCTGACGTTCCTTGCGAGCCTGATCACGGCGAATATTCTTCGCTTCAATCCTGGCCGCCATTTCTTTATATGCCGGGCATCCACGATAGTTGGCTGGGTGACCATTTAGACCACAGTTGACGCATGCAGGCTGTGCGTCTTCCATTTTTTTACAGTCGCCGCGTGGGTGCCTCTCCAGGCACTTCACGCAGCGGTGGACAATGGTGCAGTTGCCTGCAACATGGCCGAAATTCTGGCAGTTATAACACTGCAGCCTCTCTTTGTTCCGCATTTTCTCCCAAGACACTCTCTGCCAGAGGATGGACCGTATTTCAAATACAGCAGCTAGCTCCTGAGAAGGCTCGAATTGCGCAATGAATAGCCCGGACTGGGGTCTGAAGTCTTCAGCCGCTACCGACTTACTGAGTTCCCGGTCTTTGCGGGTGAGGAAGTACGATACCGACTTCACCTTCAGATCAGGGTACTGCGCCACTAGCTCAGAGTGTATATCCGCAGGTTGAACGCCCCTGTGCAGGTCGCGAATGATAAGTGACTTAGGTTTTTCCGTAGCTGCAGTGTAAGTGGTTGCATTTCGACCAGTGGTTTTAATTAGTTCGAAGACCTTTTTGTGGTCTTCTAGGGAGGTACACAGAATGAGTGATCTATCACTCGAGATATTTTTAATATTCACCCTGATTCCTTCATCGTGAAGCTCTGTGATGAACTTCGGAATGTCCATCTTATAAGCCGTTATAGCGGGAACCTTAGGGGTTTTCGTGGGAGGGATAAGAGGGGAGGTCGTTAATAGGTTTTGGGTAGAAACTATTACCTGTTCCGTTGTTTTTGTCTTTCGTCGCGTGACCAGGTTGAAATCCTGGCTGTATTGATCGAATTGGGCTGATGTTGCTGCAGTTGGAACTACTGATTTTGGCGTGCTTGTCTGCTCATGGATGGCTGGTTTGGCATTCGCGTTAAGTGCTGCTGTTGGTGGTTTTCTTGCTGCATGAAACTTTTCAGTTTTTTCTTGATTGCTGGCCAGGAATGACGTCATCTGCCGACGTAAATCATCTATTTCCCTCCGCAGAGCACGATTTTCCTTCTCGAGTATAGCAACCTTCTCCATCGCTTTTTTATTTCCTATCTCATCATCTAGGTCCGATGTTTCTTGAGCTTTAATTTTTTTCCTTTTTCCCATCACACCTTACGGGATAAGGCCGAACTTCAACACACTGTGCAAAAATGTTACGTGCACCTGCTCTTTTTCGAGCCCGTCACTTATTTTAATTTTATTTTCTGCAATCAGTATTTTATTAATATTACGATGCAATGTTCACTGCAATCGAGTTAACGGCACTTCACTCGAACACAACACCCAAATCACAGATCGTAGCAACGATACAAGTCACTTGTCGAATTTCACCGTTACGTACGTTTGTTTGTATATAGCGATACGGAAGCACAAGACGATTTCTTAACACAACCTATCGGCTTCGATGCTCGCAGTGAACTCCTAGTCCTCTTGAGGTATAATTCTTAGCATTCTTATTGGATTTCTCAGCGAACAGTAACGTTGATGTTATTCCAAAAGTATTTGTTAAGTCTCTTGACTTTAAGTTTGTCCGTAGGTATATTTCCTTTTAGCTAAAAAGCTGCTAATGTTTTTCTGATTTTAAAGTCGGGGGACATTGGTAATATTGCAAACTACTGTCCTATATCACTCCTCTAAATTGCTTGAACACATCTTTCATGAAAGAATTCATAGTGATGTTACAACAGGGATTCATTCAGGAACGTTGTGCGACAATGATTTTAGTCGAACTCACCAACTTCGAACTCACCAACTCACCAACTTCGACGCTGACTTCACGAAAGCATTTGACAGAGTAAGCTCACTCAATGTTGTTGGAAAAAGCATGTGATCGAGGAGTTGCTAGTACCTGTCGTGTTGTTTTTGATGGCTGCTCTTCTTCTCTTTTCTATGCCACTTTTGGCGTTCCTCAAGGCTTCATCTTTGGTCTTTAATGTTCAGTTTCTTTATTGAAGACCCATGGACACTTCCTGCATGTGTCTGATTTCCTGGTAGTAACTGAATACTTAATTTTTCGAGATTGTTTTGGGTGAAACTGGAGCCGTCGATATATCTTGATGTGTCATTTCGAACCAGACCTCTTACCTCTTACAACCTCTTACATTTTACCAAGAGTCATAAATGATTATAAATGAAAAAGTATCAGGCGACGGACTGTCGCCACATGTCCTGTTCACAGAATCGGTTGAGCTCGGTCTCGTTCTTGCCGCTACTCATTTATATGAGCATCAGAGCAGCGAGAAGTCGCCTCGAGACTTTTATGACATGGATCAGCCAACTGTTCAGGTGGGGCTTTCCTGTTCATAGCAAGCTATAAGCCTGCGCGTTAAAAAACAAATACCGAAGTTACAATTTAATTATTTAAAGTTTTTTTTAAGCAGAAAACACTCTCACATTTGAATCATAAACGGTTTAATTGAGCAATAACGATTCAGCAGGATATACACTTCAAATAAATCCACACTGATAAGCTTATTCCATTTGTTTATTTTCATTTATTATTCATTGTGTCTAAAATATTTAAAAAATGTCTATCAGGGGTGTGTTCAATGTGCATGCTATAGCTGCTTCAAAACATAGCATAGCATCACTTTAGCAAGTGTCAAAATTCGCAGTAGCTAGGTGAAGCAGCTATGGATATTGGACAGCCAAGAGCTGCTACGTAGGTCGAATTTTACACAGCTTAACTCAATAACAATTTTTTTCCAGTTGTTTAACTCCAGTCTTTGTATTTACGTGGATAAGCTCACCATTTGCATTGCACTTTGGAAATTGTTGAAACTTCTGAGTTTTCACCATACAGCTGCAGAAAATTTTAAAATTTTCCTAGCATATTCAAAACGTTTCACTTATTCCCGGCTTTTGACACCATATCTGTGAAGAAGGGCGAATAAAAAACCTTGAAAAGTTCATAGCACACGAATCAGTGTACGCAGCCTGTTGCACTTTACACCCGCCTTCTACAATCTCAAGATGAGTTGCGCTGTGTAAAAGTGTACTTAAAACTCGAGTTGAGTTGAAAAGTTCAAAAGCCCGTATTTAGTTTATAATAGCACTATAATTAAGTTTATAGTTCATTTTCATTGCCACCAAAGCGCGAAAACTGCTTTTCATTTCTATTTCTAATCCAAAGTGACATTTGAACTGCATGTCAGCTGTATGCGCACGGCCATTTTGCTTTAGCTACTTTCTTGCTATCCTCCAGACTGCAAGCAGCAAATAGCTGCTACCATAGCAGCTATTCCGGAACCTTGGACAGCCCGACTGTCAAATAGCAAGCATCAGAAAGTAGGTCTGTTCGCGTACCTGAATCTATTATAATATATTAAAATAGATTCGCAGAAGGTCGTTTTTGTACTTTTGCTGCAAGCCAAATTTTGCAGAAAAAAGAAGCCAGCTGCCAAATTCTGTTACTGCTGCAGTTTGCTGAAGTACGCGAACAGACCTAGTAACTATTTCGTGACATTGGACAGCCAGAGCTGCTAAAATAGCAGCTAATAGCTGCTATAGCAAGAATATTGAACACACTCCAGATAATCTTTGTTTCAAAAGAATTCAAAATGTTTTGATTAAGTTTGCTGAACTTATTTCTACCAAGGTATATTGTTCGCTGCATAAGCACCTATAACAATCAACAGCTCTTGCCGTCGTCGTAAAGCTTGACACCGTCACCATAAAGTCACGCATTTCAGACCCAACCTCAACCATTAGAACATTAAAACCGAGGTCAAGGTTGCACCTCCAGATGGGCTTGCTCGCTTCGAATTACCGCCAGATGCCAATCCTATCCACGTTCGTTTTGCACTCGATCTGAGTGTACAATCAAAATATCGCAGAATTCCCTTGCATTATTCATAGCATATGTATTGTCGCAGGTGACGTTGTGGGAAATAAATTTAAATTAATTTCAATTTTTCCGCAAATTTATTCACATACACAGAATAGATACGATTACATCTGAATGCAATGTCATAGATTGTACCTGCCCGCGGTCAACAGTCAACAATTTACCATGCATTCGTAGCTAATTTCATAATTAAATTTGCCCATAAACAAAACGACAATTTACGGCGCGGATGTTATGATTGATGTATCTATTCATCTGCAGTTGAGCACGATCGCGATTCAAACGATAACAAGCAGGTATCCAATCTTAAATCAAAAGTATCTCGTCAATCTGTGGCGTTGTTGAATCAGCATGTCTACAGATGGATACGAATTCACATCCAAGCTGTCATAAATTAAGATATTTGAAAATATATTTACATTGCACTGAGACCTAATTGAATTTATTTATGAATCAGTTACGGAAAATTGTCGGCGGTTAGTCGATGGTTGGAAGTAATCTAAGATGCAATTTCATTGAAATTCGTCCACCACCACCACCACCAATTGATTGACCACTACAACATGTTTTCGGTTTTTTTTTCAATGTTTCGAATTCGATCTGTTTGAACATTGAATTTAATATTGTTGTTGGTTGATTAGATCGTAATAATGCGTTGCGTACAATGTTGTAGATGTGATTATTGTTGATAGTGTTGTTTGCGAAAAATTATGAGGCACTTTTCGGATTTTAATTAGAAATTTGTTTTTAAATGGAGCTATTATACCGAATGAGAATATATTGAATAATAGATACAATACTTCTGATGACAATTCTTTCAATTATATCTGACGATCAAATTGCAACTGAAATATGATAACGTTCAATTATATTTAATTTATTGACGGTTATTCACATTTTTTGTAAGTCTGAATATCATAAATAATCTGAATCACTGTACATTGGTCTTACTTAAATGTTTTACATAAAACTTACCTGTGGACATTTGAACATGAATATTACGGTCGAGAGTGATTTAATCAGATCTGTTTTGCGTCATCCCACGAGCGCAAAAATTTATCTTTTCTGTTCTTAGCGCCAGTACGTGAAGATGCTGAAGTGCACAAGACAAGTGATAAAAATTATAATAATTAGCCTCAAGTTGAGTGTATTACGAAAAAAGCTATCTTAATACCGAATATATGTACGCCAAGCATGATCCGAAAATGAGTGAATGAGTTTTATGGGAAAAAACTTGTGTGCTACGTTACGAATACAAAAATGTTTTGAAAATGTTTAACAAACTGACATTTTGAGAGAGAGAAAAAATTATCTGGTCTATGAACTTGTGGATTTCAGAAAATTAGCCTTGAAAGTATGTTGTTTGATATGGTAATACGATAAGAAAAAGCTTCCGGAGTTTGTGTTATGAGTAATTGGCGGGAAAATTGTCTCATGAAGACTGAAAATATATTTTTAAATAGATGAAATATAATCTGTTTCAGCCACTACAATGGGTATAGTTTTCTGCTTTGTCTGATAAGATTGCATTCTGCAAATTGAAGAGAATGACAGATTAAGGTGGAATATTAAGCTAGCTTTGATATCAGGAAATAGTTTGATTTCATGTTTTTACAATTTTTTATGGGAAATTCTGGATGTCAGATTTAATATTAAATTTTAATTATTCTTACCGAAATGTGGTTGGACCATATTATGACTGGATATCAAGCTGACTGGATAACAATTACAAAGGCTACAAAATCCAACAAATACGAAGAAGTTATAGTATACATCCGAAAAGACATTAACTTTATTATCTAAGGTTTAGAAATCGCCGACGTAAATTCTTTAATATTTTTATTAAAAATAAATGGTGAATGATTCCTAGTAACGAGCCTATAACGTTCTTCCAACGAGATAAGCCTAAATTAATATTTAGATAGTTTGGAGGTATTCTTTAGAAACAATAGAAAGTAATACAGAAGCCCCGAAAATAATATAGAAATTGCTCTATGAACATGGCTTCATTCATTATTTGTATGGCTGTGAAAGTCCACCACTAGAGAATCTTGCGTGGGCCACTTGCTCCTCAATTGTAAAAGGTCATGTGAATTCAAAACAACAATTTGCAAGATACACATTGCAGATCATTTTCCAATATTCGGTAACATCAGTGCTTTGCTATGAGTAAAAAGCAAAACCACAAGTATCCATTTGAAACAAAACTTTATGGCTGATACTTCCAGCACTTGTCATTAATTTTAGTTCCACCCGATTGGTGAATATGAGATAAACCAGATAATTAATGGGTTGATGTAGCGTATGGGGTTGATGGTCAAAACAGAACGTCTCCTATTTCTCTAAACCTCCGACACACGTAATTAACTTATGTTTCAACCACTTCGCTGGTCTGGAGTCTTCTATTTCTTCTTCCAATACTAAACCTTTTTGGCCTTACATTCGGTCCTTAAAGAAAAATCCTTCCACCCCTAACCAGGTAACTTTCAATGGTTCAATCTCCTCTTCTCCACAAGATGTATGTGAATTTTTCGCTAAATTCTTTTCTTCCTCATTTAAAAGTTCTTCCTCTCTTGGACATCCCCTGGTTTTTCCTTCCCTTCTTCCTTCTCTTTCTCTAATTCGTACTAATCTCATTGAAGTTGAGAATTTATTGCTCAGCCTTGATCGGAATTCCTGCGGTGGTTCTGATTGTATTCCCAATTTTTATGCGTTCTCTATTTCTTCCTCATTGTGCGTCCCCCTCTCTATCCTTTTCAATGTGAGCCTATCATCCGGTATTTTTCCTTCTGCCTTAAAAATTTCTAATATTTGCCCAATTTTCAAAACTGGTGATGTTTCCTCCGTCTCCGATTATCGTCCTATTTCTCTTCTCCCCTGTTTTAGTAAAATCCTTGAAAAAATTGTCTTCTCTAGAATGTATCCCATGATACATCCTATTCTAGCTCCTGAACAGCATGGGTTCGTGAGGGGTAAGTCTACTTTGGACTAACCTTTATCCTTTTTTCAAACACAGATGCCCTTGCCTTAGATCGTCAGCAACAAGTGAACGTAGTGTACACAGATTTTTTTAAAGCCTTTGATACTGTCGACCATAAATTATTTCTCAGTAAAGTTTCACAGTTTGGTTGTTTCGGGCCAATCCTTTCTTGGTTTTCGTCCTACCTCAGTAACCGTGAGTGCAAAGTCACTATTAATAACCTCTCCTCTTCTCTCTTTCATCTCTCTTCTGGTGTTCCGCAAGGGTCTATCCTTGGTCCTTTACTTTTTTTAATTTTTATTAATGACCTTCCTTTCATTATTGATTCCCCTTGTCTACTGTACGCTGACGATCTGAAATTGTTCTGAGTGGTCAGGCCTGTTGATGACTGTATTATTCTCCAGAATGATCTGTGTGTTCTTCTTAATTAATCGCAACTCATTGTCCTTAAATGTTAGCAAATGTAAACATATGACCTTTTCCCTCAAATCATCTCCTATTCCATTTTCTTATTCAATTTCCACTAACTATCTGTCGTCCGTTAATCAATTTAGAGACTTGGGTGTGACTTTTGACCCTAAATTGAAATTTAATTTCCATGTTGCTGAAGTCAGCGCTAAAGCCTCCCGAGTTTCTGGATTGGTACTTCGCTCTGCTTCTAAATTCGTTGACATTCGTACATGTGTTCGTCTTTTTTTAATATTAGTTCGTTGTATCCTCGAATATGCTTGTCAAGTGTTGTCTCTACGTTTCCTTTACCTTTCTGAGGCCATCGAGTATGTGCAGCGTAGGCTCACACGCTCTTTATTTTTTAAATATAATAACCCTTACTCCTCATATGTTTCTCGTTTGTCCTTTCTTTAAATTCCTTCCTTGGAGTCACGCTGGCTGTTGCTTGACGAGTGCTTCCTGTTCAAATCGCAGCGAGGTATTATATCTGGCTTCCCCGATTCATTCCGACCTCGCAGTTCGTTACGGGGCAACAGGTCTCAGGAAGTCGTCACTGTTCCGTTCGCGCGTACAAATGTGTACTTCTTTTCTCCTTTCGTCAGATTCTCTAGACGTCATAATGAATTGGGGCTTGGATCTCTGCCGCAATCGTTTTATAGCTTCAAAAGTCATTTAAAAGCATTTATACTTGACCTGAGCGTTGGGACATTAGATTGTTGAATTGCATTTTCTTTTTGTAAATATTAATCTTTTATTTTTTCATTTATCATTGCCATAATTGGAATTTGTATTCTGTTGCGATGAATTTATGTAAATAAATAAATAAACAACCCAACTGCAAAAAGCCATAGTAGTACCAGCACACAAAGTTAACGAGAAAAAAAGAGTTATAAACTATTGTCCGATTTCTTGACAACCATGTCTTTCAAAAATTATTGAAAACGGCATTCAAAATAAATTTTTTAAGTATTTGGGGTATAATAATATCTTATCAAATAACTAATATGGTTTTAGTGATGCTCGAAACACAGAAAATTTCAACATAGTATGTCACCAAAATAGGAGCTAAAAGTCTGGATTCGGGTTTGAAATGCATATCAGTATTTTTGCATTTCTAGAAAGCGTTTGAAATTGCTTAGATGACTCAAGGCCGAGTCGACTGCCTGACCGGTTTGTTTAGTTTTCTTCACAATGAGCGAAAGACAGGCTCTCTTTTCAGTTGCGCAACGCATTATAATAAAGTTTTTAATGAACGAAGGCGTTAAACCAGCCAAAATTCGGGGCCGAATGCGTGCACAGTTTGGGGAGAATGACTTGCATGGCCACGAGTGAAAGTCTGGTGTGCCGACTTCAACGAAAGGCGTCAAAAAGCAGAAAATGTGAGTTACTGAAGACGCTTCCGCTTCAGCATTACGCCTGGCAATGTCGCAGCTGTTTTTGGCTAAAGTGATTTTAATTAGAAAAAAAACTCTAGCGCCCCTGAACCGCTAGAAACACTAATGTTCGAAGAACAGTAGAAGAATCATGCAGATTTTGAGTGCCACACAAGCTGCTTATTACAGCCAAACTTTTTCAAACGCCACGTTTTACTATTGTCTCAAGAATGCATTATAGTATAATGCATTATATATAATATCATATGGTGGAAAGGTTTCAGATATTACCACTGGCATGAATTTCAACGTTTATGAGAGCAAAACACGGGTTAATTATATTCGTTATCAGTTGCTTATTTCACAAAACTTTGAAAGCGGCATCTCATATAACCAGTGCTGCCATTTATTTTTTTTGAAAAATGCTAGATTCAATTTTATTTAATGCTAAATTATGATAGATCTTGTAAAATTATAATGCTTAATAATGCTTTCTTATTTAATTGAAATAAACATGGTTCAATATGAAAACAATATCCTATGTGGGTTAATCGGTTATTTAGATATATGAGGGTTAATCGGTTATTTCCAGTTCGCATAAAATTTAAAAAAAAAATTTTTTTACTAGTACATATACTCACTAAGTCAGCGTGGAAAAAACATATAAATAGGCCACGATTTCAGGGAGCTACATTCTTGGAACATCTGCACTAAGGGATGATTTTGTGTTAAGGTGAAAATGGGGAAAAACGAAATTAAACTGTCATTAATTACCTCTGTTTCAAAAAACTGTCTACCAGAGGCATACACGGTGGAAACATTGCCATGGTTGCACGCTAGGCCAAGGAGTTTAAGCTGGGAAGAACATCCACTGACGATGAACACCGCGAAGGACGTCCATTCACATCCCTCACTGAAGACAACGTAAAAAAAAGTCGAAGATGTTGTGTTGGCAAATCAAAAAGTGACCCTCAGGCATGTAGCTCAGGTCACAGGGATCTTATATGCTAGTGTCCGAAAAATATTTGCCTACAAATTACATATGAAAAAGGTCTCTGCGCGATGGGTACGGGGAATGTTAACGGATGAGCATAAGAAGAAACGAGTCGACATTTCAAGGATGAATCTCGAAAAGTTCCAGGCAGATCAGGAGAATCTTTGTCACATTTCGTGACCATGGTCGAGACCTGGATCCACCATTTTGATCCAGAAACCAAAATGCAATCTATAACCTGGAAGTGACCCTCTTCATCGACGCCGAAGAAATTCAAAGTGTCAAGTTCGGCAGGAAAGGTTATGGCATCAGTTTTTTGGGAGGATGAAGAAATTATTTTAGTGGAATATTTAGAAAAGGTAGCCACTATATCAGGCTCTTACTAAGTAGACCAAATAAGAAGATTGTGAGAGGCAATGCAGGAGAAAAGACACGGCAAACTGCGAGCCGGAGTTCTATTTCTTCAAAATAGCGGATACAATTAAAGAAACAGGATTTGAACTGCTTGAATACCCGCCCTTTTCGCTAGATCTAGCTCTCAGTGGCTTTTACCTCTTTCCTCGGCTCAAACAACACCTTCGGAGTAAGAAATTTGAAGATGATAGGGAAGTGACGACCGCTGTTGAGGCATTTTGGGAGAGTCCAGATAAAGAATTTTTTTTAAAGGTATCCAGGGTTTGGAAAAAAGATGGACTAAAAGTATTAGCTTGTTAGAAAACTATGTTGAAAAATATATATATCTTTTAAGTTTAATCACCTTGGTTTGTATTCATTATCATTACTTATTGATCAATTCTTTTATGTATAACAAAAATAAATTAGAGGTTTAAAATTTACATCTCAAAATGATTCTATACCTATTACAGACATACCAGTTATATCTAAATCTTCTTCTCTTGTGTAAAGCTCATTTCTACCAATATTTTTCAAAACATCGTTTGGAATCTCACAATCAAAACAGCAACAATTATTTATTTTTAAGTGAAAAAAAGTATTAGTGTCGGATAACGAAGATTTTTCTCCAGCGATATCCGTGGGATTGCTTGCATTTGAAACCCTAACAAAACAATTGATTCACATTATTCAGGAAAAAATATCTAACTAGAATGCACATAATTTGGTAAACTTGAGCTTGTAGATGCCCGAGGCTCCTGGGAGTCTGAAGTGGATGGAACCACATCACTGATTTTTAGCATCATCAAGATTTAATTGAACGTTGCCATATTTAAAGCAATATGGATGACTTTATAATCGTTATATTTTAGATTTTATAATCACTATTATTATTTCAAAATGAGATAACTGTCACTTCTGGTTGTCATTTCTACGAAAATGCTATGCGTGCGTTTTTGTATTTGTCATCATGAATTTCCGCCACCGCATGATTCAGGAAGTTTCCTTTCATGAACGCGACTGAAAGTACAATAACAGAGCTTCTGCGAGATTGTAAATAGATGAGTGCCAGATTATTCCAAAATCTAAATTTAAATGCTAAAAATAATGCTAGATCCTAACTTCGAATTTCGAATGCCGTTTTGGAAAAAATAATGCTAGATCTAGCATTCAAAATGCTAAAATGGCAGCACTGCATATAACATCAATGAAGAAAATGCTCAGTGCCTGCAGCACTGTAACTGAAGTTGGTGTTTGGGGCTGCGATCCGAAAAGTTTGCAGAACTTTGGAAATTGAAACATTTGTTATATATTTTCATTGTAAATGTTTCCGGTATGAATACTAACTGTAAAAAAATAGCACTATCAACTCGTGCTAGCAACCTTTTGCCAGTATCAAAGCCAAAAATATATCAAATCTGCTTCACGTTGAAATTAACTTACCCTGCGAATTTTGTGTCGATCCCATGACTGCATTCGAAGTTATAGCAGTATAAAGAAATTTAGGGCTACCAGCCGCAAAATTTTCCAAATAATCGAAGACTTAATATTTGCTGTTTATTGTCACTACAATATCATTACCATTTGAAAATTTTACGATAAAATCGCTAAATAAAGCTATTGCAAATAAACACAAAACCAACAATAGCTAGATTCGGTTTGAATAATGTCTATAAATGGTTCCATTAATTGTATGAAATTCGTATTGGTTTCATGACTGCACTGGAAGTTATAGGGCAAAAAGCTTTATTTTCCTT